>CM031694.1:19815953-20023453 GCA_018466805.1 Hippocampus abdominalis | reverse complement strand
GTGGAGGGCTAGACAAGAAACCCAGAAGAAACTGATTACATTGTTGTGTGACTGAAGATAAAACGGTTTTCACAGCTTTTGTTTTCCAGTAATTTGCAACATCTTTCCCCATTTTCCATTGGTTATTACATAATAGTCGACTGGTTGGCACGTCCGCCTCACAGTGCAGAGGTGCAGGGTTTGATTCCTGCTCCGGCCTTCCTGTGTGGAGTTTGCGAGTTCTCCCCGTGCCGGCGTGGGATTTCGCCGGGTAGTCGGGTTTCCTCCCACATTCCAAAAATAGGCATGGGAGGTTAATAGAACACTCTAAATTGTCCTTAGGTGTGAGTGTGAGTGCGAATGGTTGTTCGTCTATGTGTGCCCAGTTCAGGGTGTACCCCGCCAATTGCCCGAAGACAACTGGGATAGGCTCCAGCACGCCCGCGACCCATGTGAGGATAAAGCGGATTGGAAAATGGATGGATGGATGGATATGACATAATATATGTATCATAATGAAAAATACAGGCATATGCAGGAGGTGGTTATATACAGCAAATGCTTTAAGATAGGTATGTTGTGTTGTTATTGAATTGATATTTGTTGTTTGGATGTATTGTACTACCAGTAACAGTATACAAATAAAGTTGAATTAAAATGTTTAAACATTAAAAAAAAAATGTTGAGAAAATGTATGGGCTCAACAGACTGCCAAAAATAAGTCACTCTAGAGGGAAATATTTTCTTCCAACCTTTGTAATGATGTGAAAGGTTTTGATTGCTGCAAGGCTAAAACCTAAAGGTACTACATCTGTCCCATTAGTTAGCCTTTTTAGTTTTTCTAGTATCAGTGTGTGCTTTTTCAAATAGTTACCAACACAATGTTACAGATATGGTGGCTACAGCATGGCTAAAGAAATCTAATCTGGTGAAGGCCCAAAACTTGGCACACACTGTATGAGCTCGTTTTTTTTTTTTTTTTTCAAATTTGGCACCAGTGTATTTTTTGTTTTTCTTGTTCTTGTGTAATTCTTTGTTTGTTTGTCGTAGATAACATGTAAAATGAATGAACCTATTCAAACAAGATAAATTCACCAAATAAAATCACACATTTTACACAGAGAGCCTCGACTGGGGGACATTCTAAGCATAAAACAACAAGTGTGTTGTGTGTTTGGTCAATGAGTTCTCTTTTGTAAAATAGTTTCTCACAATCCATTTCATAAAGAAAGATTATTGATGTTACATCATCTGTGACTGCTGAGATTTCACGTCTCAGACTGGATAGTAGTAGTTTGCGTTTTTGGAATTAAATATTTTTGGGTGCACCCTGCCTCGCCTCCGTGCTGCCTCGCAATTAGCTCCTCACGGCTGTGGATCCGGGACAGTTTGACTGCAATGCTGCAAGCTCCAATTTCACCTTCTTTATAGATAGGCATATTTTAAAAGGGAAATAAGGTACGTTTCCAAAAACATATCGCTATTGTCAGGCGGAATTATCGCACATCCAAAATCATCACTTTTCAGGAGACCCCCCAAAAACGTCATGTTTTTTTAAGCATTATTTTCAACACTTTAGATTGATCAATATTTTGTAAATATAAAATAAATAAATAAAATAACCACAAGTGTGGACTAACCATCACTACAGATTAGTTAAGAAATATGCATTTCCCTAATTGTGACAGAGCAGGCTCCAGCTAATTTATAGACAAGAAACAATGTAAGAGTGGACACATACAGCAAAGGACCAAACACTAATTCCCAACTTTTTGCTTAATGTTTGATAAAACAGAGAATAGTGAGACATCGACTTTTCCAGCTGACTGCCCCAAAAACATGTGGTTAATGTTCACACGCCAGGTGAAACTCACCTGTCGAACACAGCAGACTGAAAGTTAACCATTGCAATTTGTTTTTGAAAGGCAGCTCAGGTGAAAGTGTGAAAATGTTTCTAGTTTAGGAAAATGACACTGAACAAAGCACTTTTGACAGTCGTTGTACAAGCTGCACTATTTTGTTTCAATGTTTTTACCTTCTTCTGATGCTCTGGCCAAAGACTACAGATGAAGCAATTATAGAAAACGCACAGTGATTTATCAGTGTACATATTAAATTATCAAGTGTGCAAAAGTGTCCACGGTATAGTGGTATTTTGGTTTGACACATCCATGAAAGATCCTTCTGTTTGTGCATCAATTATGCATAAATGCAGATTGCACCGCTTGTGGATTAAAATCCACATTCCCCCCAACCAAACCAGGAGCCATACTGTGCTGCGTTGCTTGCCGTAGAGGAAATAAAGGCATTGTGGCATGCACGCTGCCTCCTCCTCACGACACCTTCATTTAATCGACTTACAATGTTTGAGCTGTTTGCCAAACGTGTCGACATCATCAATTGTCATGTTGGCAAATAGCGCAGCCGAGCCGCGTGTGAATGTTTATCTCCTCTCACACTCACCCACCTGCAAAGAGGTGCTGTCGGGAAATCTTTGGACCAGCGGCGCCTGTTGCTAAGGAACCGTGTCATCATTGGTTAAACGCACCTCCTCAGAGCAGATAGCGACACAGATGCTCCATGTCTCCCTCCTACCACAGTGGCCCTACAACACAGGTGACGTGAAACAAGATCACAACATCACCGGGCAACTCGGAGGCAGGAGGCTGGCCAATGTCTCCTTCCGAGATTCACCAGCACAGTTTAATATCTTCGCTAATGTGATTGGTGGAGCAGATACCCTGTGAAGGATGTCTTTAATTCCAGACGGCACTAACGTGGGCACCCAAACTGACATCTCGCCACTTGATGAGCAGGGACATGAGGCTCGCAATGATCGTTTGTGATGCAAAAGAAAGCCTTCCATTGAGAAGAAAGACAAGAAAACACACCATGTCACACCCAAACTGTTTAAAATGCTTTGAAAGGCTGGAACACACACAAATGCATCGAACAGACCGTAAAACATGGATCTCGAATGTACAAGGAATCTGGTCACATGAGGTGGGCCATAGGAATTTTCAAGATAAGCGCAAGTGATGGATCAATTTTCACTTAGTCTGTCACAACAGGACTGCTCATCAATCTTTTAAAGAACTCCCTTTTCACTGAGCGAATTTCTACTGCTGTGAGACTCACTAAAGTTGAAAAAGACAATGGAACACATGAAATGTAATTGCATGCTGAGTGAGTGAGTCAGGTCCACCATGGACCAACACTGTTTTATTTATCAGACGGGGAGGGTCAATTATAGGTGAGATGATGATGATGATGATGATGAGCTGAGAGGTTCTTTCAGCTGATCTCGACGTGATGTAAGCGGCACCATGCTGATATTTCCTGCCGTTACGTCATCCGGTGTGCAGATGAGAACGAGGTAGAACCTATGAAGGCACCTTTTGGAGTGATGAAACAGATCGCTGGTGGAGGGAATCGCCAAGCTGACGAGAGCGTCATCGAAACGCTTCTGTTCTGTTAGATATGCACCATTCTCGTCAGCAAAGGTTTGATGATATCGTAAAAGCGTCCACAGTATTCTTGCTGTGGTATTAGTTGGACAACAGGAAGGGAATAACAGTTACTTTGCTGCAACTGTGCTTAGTGTCCACTTGATCAAAGCCTCCAACGACACACACACACGCACATGGTACATAGATAGAGATAAACAGAGTAGCAGGTAACAACAGCCATTGAGTCTTTGGAAGTGTCTATTGATTGAGTTTGTTGTAAGAGGGGGGTGTAGTGGCTCGTTGCGGCCAGCGCTGCTATTGATGGGCTCAAAGGTTCTGCTCCTGAGTAGAATGATTCGCTGACTAAATGAGCCACCCTGGTGCCACAGCTTGTCGTAGAGAGTTTGAGAGGATCCGATCGATGTGGCCCTGATATCGTTCTTCTTCCTCCTCTCAGCCACGGTCTTCAGGTTTGTACGATTCTCGACCAAACCACAGAGAGGGTCTTCCTCACCACCTTGTTGATCCTGTTTTGGGTCATCAGTATAACACACACACTCACACGAAATAGGAATCCCAAAAAACACTTGCTGTTTTTGGTATTGTGAAGTTGAGTAATTCAAATTTTCTGTAAATAAATGATCTGAATATCAATATTTGCAGTTGTGTCATCCACAGTTGATCAGACAAACCAAAAATCTTTTCACCCAAATATTTACTTAAAAAAGCAAAATCCAAAAAAAATTATTTGACAGTGGTCTCTATTTTTTTCCAGAGCTGTATACACTTGACAGCATTTCATGGAATCGCAATTCCAACAGAAAGCGCTTTACACAGTCATTGCTGTCAGGCAGAGGGTCACTGGGCTAGAGCTCACCTGCATGTAATATTTACCGGTGTCGGATAACCCAACCTGCATGTTGTGAAAGTACCTGTTTGTCTCAGCTCTGGAGAAACGACAGTGCTCGGTCTCAAGCTAACCTTCAAATGTTAATATTTCATTGGGTCGTGCTGATATGTTTAGAGAGCTCTCTGCAGAATCAAGGATGGGTACGCCGGAGGGGTTGCAAATCCACTCTGTACAAGGAGTATTCTTGTACCTGTTCAAACATGCTGTGTTGAATTATTCATCCAGTAAATAGTGAACACCCATGCTTTTACCTCCAAACAGTGAAAATGCACCTTAGCGCACAAATAGGAGGCCCATCACTGAGGAGTGGGGGGCGGGGGGGGGGGGGGGGTAGAGCTCAGCGAAAGCAACACGGCACAGCAAAACAGAACCAGCACTTGGCTGCTAACCTGTGCTGTCATTGTCTGTGATTATACATGAGAGTGGAAGGCCCACGTGTGCTGATCCAGCGAGGCTTCTGCTCACGTTCCCAGGTGAGCGCTACCTTTGTAAGATGCTTCTTTAAGGGACACTTGAAAAGAACTTGTTAAAGATGCAGTAAAGTTAGTGGTAACTCATTTCCTTTGGAGGAGCACTCTAATTAGTAAATGACAAATGTGTCTTTAATGACAAGTGCTCTTCAAGTTCCAATCACCTCGCAAAAGAGTCTGAAGAAAGGGAGAGAAATCTCAAGATTGTTGAAGCGGCGAGAAGATTAAATTATCAGCGAGTGCCAATCTTCACTGATCAAGAACATTACGGGATAGGTAATAATCTTTTTGTCTCACTGATTTCAAGGGAAACATGGTGATGCATGGTGGGAAATACATTATGTTACACGGGGAGTTTGTGATTTAAACGTGTGGCAATTTTTTTGGGGGGGTGGATTTAATGCTTGTGGTGACACACACACACAGCTTGTTCTGTGTAAAATCATCATTTTACAGTTATGCAGTCAAAGCCAAAGGAAGTTGTCTGTTAAGAGCAGACAGGCGGGGTCCGGTCTTTACCCAAGATTCAATAAATGAAGGAAGCTGAAATCTAAGCAGAGGAGTTCCATTAACAATGGTGGAGAAGAGCTACTAAATCAAAGCTGATTGCTAGTTAATAGCACGTGGGCGGGGGGGGGAGTATTTGTAAATAATGAATGTTGACCTCCCTAAATGGGTGATTTTAGTTCCTATGTTGGAGCTAACTGGCCTCATCCAGGGTCTACGTGTAACATGCAGGAAGTAATAATAGTTTGTTTTCAAGCAAAACAGCATAGAGTACATGTTTCAGGTCAGGTTTCCACGCTTTGCAACAGTAAACCCAGATTGGATGTAGCTCTGTCAACCACCCAGCAGGGAATTCAACAAAGATCGAGAAGAAGACCAAATAAAGAACAACAATGTCGGGAAGCTAGTATATTGTGCTCATTCTTTTTACATTAAGGATTGTTTAAAAAGGAAAACAATGGGTTATTTCAGAAGAGGCTTGTTTTGTGTTCTTGTAACAACGGCAGCATTTATCTGCCACCTCATCAGCATGTCTGTGTCTTGCATTCCACCATTGCAATTGGTAACCAACTGAAACTGTGCTGTACAGACCAATTACTTTCGATCTGACATGGACTTGTTCATGCCTCTTGAGTTGTGCTAAGCTTAAAGTTACACTACGATAGCCTGACGCAAATTCAACATTTTGAATTGGCATTGGCTCTCTGACATTACGACAGCACGTCTTACACCTAGACTTCCCAACGGTCGATTTCGGATTGGTGTATAGACACCTTCACGCACGTGCTCAGTTAAGATCGTACTATTTTAGTCAATGCTGAATAAAATTGCTTTCGATAATATGCTTTATATATATATACATAAGCATATTATCGAAATATATATATATATATACGGAAATCTTTATAGAAGGAGGCCTCATGTGCCTAAGTCTCTCTGTTTCATTCTTAACTGTAGATTTATTTTTTTAATTCTTGATTCATTGTCTAAGTTTATGGAAACGTTTTCTGTAAAATGGCCTTTTTTTCAGTTTTTTTTTCTTTTAACCCAAAATAAACTAACCACCAGAGGAAACTAATTCCAAGCCCCCTTCTATCATTGGACCACATTTCTCTGTGACTATGTGAATCATCATTTAGTAATCCAGTCGCATAGAATTTAAATACCAAAGTGAAAAAAATTGTGTGTTGAATTTACTCAATTTTATTTTGCCAAGTGGTTGGATGAAATAAAATCATCAGGGTCCAGATACATTTTAAGTCAATGTATAGTCTGGTTAAAAATACATATCTGGATCCAGATAATTGTATTTCTGGAACAACTTGATGAAATAAAATTGAGTAAATAAAAAAAAAAAAAAATCATTATAGGTATAGTATGGTGGAAGCAGGTCTTTAGGTGCTGACCGAGTATACAAAGCATGCTCTGCGGCGATTATGATCTCATTGCACGGCCTGTGGAAATGGGAGGAAACTGCTGCCATCTTCAACCGCACAAAAGCAATACAGAGGTTTCTTACTTGCCTACATGCACCGGGGGCGGCTTTCTGCTTCAGAAGAATTCCTGGCAAATTAATGCACTACCTCTCGGGCTAATTAAATTAAAGGGGATCAAACCTACAGAGCTGCTTTTGTGGTGGACACAATGTTGTGCTTCATGCGCTTGTTACTCCAGGGGGAATTTCTGCCATTTAGCCTCCTCGCTGCCTGCAGCTCTGCGCCGGACTCGGCTAACACGGTCAAGTTTCTCTAATTTGCTTGAATGAGGAGGAATTATGAACTGCTAATAAGAGAGTGAGAAAGCATTGCAGGGCTGCAGGCAAGGATGAGTGGCAAGCGACTGAACTCTCCGGCACCTGGAGCACACGCATTCTTTTTTTTTACTAGTAATTTCTCCTTAAAATAAGGCATTGAGGAGTAAAATTGCTGTGCGAACGACATGAACGATTACGGATGTAATTCTATTTCTTCTCCAAAATGTGCTCAGAGGCTTTGCTGCATCACTTACTGCGTTGCTGCTAATAAGGTATTGCTAACTATGTGGCTGTGGGATTGCGCAGAACAGAGAGTGGACTCTGCACCTTTGTATAAAATAAGATGTGATGTTTTTAGGACTTCCTGAATGGAGTGGGGTTAGTGTCACCTGCGGCGTCACATTAGTGTTGAGTGTTAGGGTAGGCGTGTCAATATTTGCTTCAAACTATAGGGTGCACCCTCTGTCACACTATTAAAACTGTAAGGTAATTGGGAATGGTGTGGTGTCCTGTTTTAGATGAAGCTTGGTCACCTACATTATCAGGGGCGGGGTGGCCATTGGGAATTTTGAGAATTTTCCGGAACAGCTGGTGTATTTACAGTCCGGTCCTTGCTGCCAGCAATGCCCCCCCCCCCCCCCCCCCCCCCGTTCCAACCCTCCTGACGTTTCCTGAGCTGGCTCAGCACATCCTTACGCCGCATATATACTGTACAGTTGTTATTGCGTCACAATATGAGATGTTTTCAAACATATCAAATATATTTTTAAAATCTGAATTTATTCCAAGAGAGAACCCTCAATACGATGCAATGCACACCACTGCAAACTATGACACATGTCAGAGTGTCAGACCATCACTATCTTTGATTTTCGGCAGCCTTGCTGGTTATTGGATTCTGTAAGTGAACTTATTGTTGTTGCCATAAAGGGCCAACTGCATTCACATTCTTTGTGGAGTGTGCATGTGAACTTGAGGTCACTTATTAGTCAGACATTTTTACCAGTTTTTAAGCAAGTTAATCAGCTGTGTTGAGTCAGCCTCACATCTGTAAGTGAACATGATTTGGACCAGAACACCATGAGTCTTTTTCTCCCGCCTTCAGGAAATTGCTCAGATGTTGGGAGGAAGACAAGCCCCGCCCACAACAACTGCCACAGACTCGTAATAAATTAATACATTAGTGCCTGCTTGGCATGCACGAGGATTAGCTTTTGCTGCTCATAGAAATGCATTTTGCAGTCCAGACGACAAGGGAAGATATAAAGGCGACATCAGCTGATCATGTGTGCTGTCTCTCACGGCAAACAGAATCTGCTCCACCATCTCATATTTGATCACAGAGACATGCCATTAGCGGTCACGTTAGCACTGAAGCATGCTTCATTCTGGAGGATCCACTCCGCCATCAGAGTCGTGACCTTCTTGAGCTCGCTTTTATCAGTACTGCTTGTGTGGCTCTCAGTTTATTAAGGTCTTCATAGCCATCTGTTTAGGAATGTGCCAACAACACACCACCTTTAATTCATTCAATTGTGTCCTTCGTTTGCATTTTTTGACATGGAAGACACACGTAAACAATGCTGTTGAACAAGCAGTTCTCACCGTGAATCCTTATTGGAGGAACCTCCTGGATTTTTTGCGCTGTGAGCTTTCACAAGCCAGCAGCTGTCCAAATGGCAACTTGCTGCCTAATCCATAGAGACTTAGGCTTCTTCCTGTGAACAAGGGCCTCAGTTGGTCAGGGCCCCTGTCCTGTTTAGATGTGGGAGCCTGATAAACCTCTATGGCCAACAGGTCTGTTATGAGTGGGAAACAGCAAAGCAAGGGCTTGGGATGGGGGAGGGGCGTTCTCATCGCCAAAGTCAACCAGGGGATAATACCTCCATCCTAATGGGGCTCAGCACGGGCATTATCAGCATCAAATGTTTTTTTCCCCACTTCCTCATTGTTCATGTGGAGTTTATCCAGGCTCCCATTGGCTCAACGAACACGCAACCCCGAACCCCTCCAAGCTTGAACCTGCTCGGCTTCAGGTAGAGCAGCAAGAATGTGAACCCTACTGGGTCCCATGATAGCGCCACCCAGATGATCGCACATCCAACTGTGTCGGTCTCCATCCAGTGAGCAAATCCACAATATGTGTACAGTGTCAGCAAATGTGGGATGCATGATGCGTTGGTAAGGTGCCGTCACAATGCAGTTTGTGTTCTCTGGTCTGGATGGGTGTATAAACTTTGCCAGGTCCCTCAAGTTTGATTTCTATTTCATGTGGAGTAAAGTCAAAGCAAAATAAATAAAACTTGAACAAGTTTAGCATCTGCCGCAGCGCTGATGAGTCACAGGTCATATCAGTAGTGACATCGCTATTATGCCATTCAGTGTCAAACCGGAGCACATCCTTCCACAAAACAACCAAACCACGCAGAGGTTTTTTTTTTTATGTCATTGTTTTTCGAACTGTATAAAGACCATTTTTTCTCGGGTGAAACGCATTCTGGAACACAATCGCTTCTCAAGAAGGCTGATTTGGTCGACAGCCAAGTTTGATTACTGTATTCTACCTGCCAAAATGAATGACACTAAGGAGAGGGAGGGGGGCATTGCGGGGGAGGGGGTAGCTGGGCGTCTTTAGACAAACAGGAGTTTTGATTGAAACTGACTGGTGGGTGCTTGTGGGAAAGCACCCTAAATTAGTCATGGTTGTTAGTTGAGGGGGGTGGGGGGGCGGTGTTATAGCAGTGCATATCTAAAAATCCAGGTTGGTGAGTGATTTCAAGGTTTTAATGCAGTGGGGATGCTAATGATGCACATTTCAACTCGTCTGTCACCCCAAAAAGAGAGATCGCACGTGAGGTGTTGTCGCTTTTTAATGCAATCATTTTCACATCAAGAGGAATGTGCCAAAACAAACTCCTGTCAAAGATTTGCTGTTTGTCAAATTCTCTGCACACTAATGAAGGCCATTACGAGCATTGGAGGCGGCACACCAACATTTGAAATGAAGACCTTCGGCATCGCAGGTCAATACAGAAGTGGCTTTAGGTTTTAAACACAAGCTATGCAGCTGATTGGTGATAGTAAAATGTGTGATAAGTGACGACTAGCTATTTTGCTTTGAGGACAGGACAAGAGTAGAAAGTCACAAGGCGTCGTTAGCTGTATGGGGAACCACAGAACCTGGAGGAAAATCACTGGTTAGGGAGAGCTTCATTTGAATGTTTCCAGCTAAATTGAAAAGGGCTTGGTCGGTTATGGCGACGATGGTCCTCCGCACGAGGTAAACAAATCCTTCCCATGAACATCACCGCTCCCTCTCCATGCTCCCTTGGCGACCACAGATGACCTCCACCTTCGGGCACGCATACCCGGACTGCAACCACACACACACATACACTCACAAAAAGAAAGCAAACCGTCAGCTTTCATCGCACCCTATCTCTCTGTATACAGGACCCTGTCTGCCCGTTTCCTCTGTCAAACAGCCCCTCCGCCCCCCCTCCTCGCTCGCTCTCTGTTTGCTTTACTGTAATCATTGCGCTGGCCCAGAACCGTGTGGGTGTGCTGGCGGAAGTACAAAAAAGCAGGAGAAGGAGAAGTTACATGGGAACTGAGTTAAGGTTGAATATTTATTAGAAGAAGCCATCTGGCGTCACAATGTCTGCACAAAGAGGGCTCACTCTCGCTATGTAATAGTCCCTCCTCCTTCTTCTGCCCTGACTTTATCTCTCATTCTCGCTCCCATTTTCTTCTGCCCGCGCCGCTCCCCCTTCCACGAGCCGCCTCTACGCTCAATCGCAGAGTAAATGTTCAGCTTTGACCACATACTCGCAGTGCTTTCACATAATCACACACTTCAAAGCGGCTCATCAAAGGAAGGAGGCTATTTTATCCTGGATGGGTTACTTTGCAACCTGAGTGTGTGTGTGCGTGTGTGTGTGCGTGGGGGGGGGGGGGGGTACAGGCATGTGCGCATGTGTTGCTGCTGTGTCGCAGCTGTTTACACAAGTCTTGTCTTTTATTGACATGAAAATTTTGGAGTGGATCCCCGCTATTCACAGGGGATAGCGAATCAGCCCCAACCACGAATAGCAAATTTCCGCAAATGATTGACTCTCTCCTCAAAGGCATTATGAATTCTTGCATTAATAGTTGAAAACATAAGTATGCATACATATGCCACAGACTGTGATTCTAAAGCACCTGAATAACATCGCAAACTTCCCCAATCCTCTTACAATATTGCAGTACCCTTTAAATATAAGTCACTAATCACGCACATAAACAACGTACTGTTCCTGGATGTGCAAGTAAAACATTCAGAGGATCGAAAAATTACTGTAACTGCGCAGTCCGGTGGAAAACAATGTAACTGTACAGCAAAACGCGGGACTAACTTCCGCTGTGCTGACTGCCGACAGAATTCGCTGGTGGGAAAGTCCGCTGCTTTGTAGGCCACTGGTTCTAATCGCCTTCAGAGTTTATTGACCTGGAACCACTGGATCCATGCAGTGAAGCCACTTGAACCGGTGGTCATCAAGTGGTTGCTCAACAAGAAAATCATCTGGTTCCAGATAAATTTTTTAAGTTGTCGATACAGCTACTTAAAAGTGTATCTGGATCGAGATGATTTTATTGTGTGCAAACATTGGAATAAAATTGACTAAATTCAACACACCATTTGTGTTGAGTTGATAGAAACGTTTGTGAGCCAAACTGGGCATGGGGTGAGCCTTCTTATCTATACACTACTGTCAATTATGAATTTAACAGCCGTAATGTTATATTTGTAATTAGATTTGTAAGACTGGGCTGGCGGTCTGAGCGAGTGAGCGTGTATGTAGGCAGGTCTCCGCCGAAGCACAAAACAGCCTTTTGCCTTTCACTGTGGACGTTTGGTTGAGTGGATAACTAGTTTGATGTTGTTTTGGGTGTTTTTATGGCCGACAATAATTATTCCCTTGTCTTCACTCAACTCATTTTGACATGAAGAGTACTTCAACAACAACCGCAGCTGCAACAAAGAGCTGCACACAACACTGAACTTAAAGAACAAATGAATACATGAATAAACCAGAAGAGCTCCTTTACTATTGGCATTTGGCAAACAGCATCTCAAATAGAGAGAGACGCTGCAATCCATTAAATATCATATGTATTGTACACTGACATTTTTTTTTTTTTGAATTTACTTTTATTTCGTCAAGTGATTTTTTTTTTAGCTGGGTCAGATAATGAAAGAAAGGAGTCACATTAAGAAATGGCAATAACACTTTGAAAGAACCGTTTTATCTCACTATTTTAACAACATTTAAAACACTCACCTTTGGTGATTGCAGCTCCAAATACATCCAAACGAAAACAACTACATAGTGCTGTTTTTTTTGTTTTGTTCATAAAAACACACCGATGTCACAATGCTGGCAAAGAAGCACAAGACAAAGGTTTTCAATGTTTTTACCTGCCAAGTGGTCCGAGTGAAATGTTTGCGTCGTTATTGTGTCTTCTCATTGGCAGCAGATGAATCGACTCCCACGCTCTTCCTGCATTTGCACGCAGTCTCTCCTGCGGAGAACAAACTTCAGAATTTATCACATTAATTGAGAGGATTGTTCCACATTAGGGGAGTTAACACTGCAGGCGATAAAGCACATTACAATCAAATACATAAAGCGTTTGTTTTGTGAAATGTTTGCCAGTTTGCAGGTACACACCAGGCATCCCAATTACGGCGGAATGCAGCCCAACAAAATTTCCATCTCCATTCAAGTATACTAATGTGCAATCGTACGAGAGGGAAAAGGTGCCAAAGAGGTAAGTACCTTGCCAGCGGCGTGACAAATGGCGCCAATTACAGCTTAACTTGCTTATTTTCTCAATAACGTACATGTTTTCATAAGTGTGGAATCAAATAATTGCTGCTCTTTATATCAGCAACAATAAAGGGGGACATATGGCTGCTGCAGGATGCTGCTGAATATTTTAGTGCGACGGAGAGAATGTGGCAGAGTGAGACGCATTGGTGACGTTCCCTCAAGATATCCACCTCATCTATTTTCTCAGGGGCACACGGGAACTCATGGTTGTGATGCTGTGCCAGACTGGCACACAGTGGCCACACAGATTATCCGGAACCGCGCCCCCCCGGCCGCAGTGTGCAGGCTGTGACCAATCACATGCTATTCGCTTAACCAATCAATTTAGAGTTCATTGAATTACAATAATCATCACACTCAAGTAAAACAGTGGTGCTGAAGTGCCTCACGAGCTAGAGCAGAGGTGTCCAAACTACGGCCCAAGGGGGCATTTGCGTCCCACCGTCCATTTTCTAGCGGTCCTCAGAATATAGAAGAGTAACATCTGACACGGCCTGCAATCCAATTGACTGTGGGTGTTGGAAAAGTGTGTGTGTGTGTGTGTGTGTGTGTGTGTGTGTGTGTGTGTGTGTGTGTGTGTGTGAGTGAGTGGGGAGGAGGGTGGTACCCACACCCTTGATGGGTGACAACTATCACTACTAATAAATTTGACTTACAGTGGTTCTAAAGATGTGTAAATAAACTACAGTCAAACCTCGGTTTTCGTCCATAATCCGTTCCAGACGGCTGTTCGAAAACCGAAATTGTTCGAAAACCGAAACCACGCTCTTTTTAAAATAAAAATGTTTACTGAACACGTCTGCTCACAATGGAAAGCAACACGAGGAAGCGTCACTTCCTCGTGTAAGGAAGGCGGGAGGAGTCAAATGGTGCATTCAAGTGCGCTCAGTTTGTTCGAGAACCGAAATTTGTTCGTCATCCGAGGCATAAAAAAATGGAAATTTTTGGTGGAAAACCGAATTGGACGAGAACCGAGACGTTCGAAAACCGAGGTTTGACTGTATTAGCACCTAAAATAGTACAATTTCTCTCCTGAATTAACAAACAGTGTTTTCCGTCACTTTCTGCTGTCTGTGACACTGTCTGATTTGTGAACATATCACATTTATGATTACATTCCTCAAATTAAGACTGATTTAAAAATGGTCATCTTATTACCAATTTGTCGTGCTTTGTCTCTGAAAGTGGACATCTGCTCAGGACAAGGGGTGGATCCATTCTAGTGGGAAACAAAGCTGTGAGCCACCTCAAAATGTATGAAAAAGCAGTTGTCAAAAGTAAAGAGAAAAAAAGTCAACTAAACTATTATCCAAATGCTTGATTGGTTTTAGCGTGCTTTCAATTCTTCTGTATGCGGCCCTTGAAGGAAGAAACTTGGACACGCCTGCACTACGCAGGGATTCTTCAAACTTACATTCTCAGCAGCAATAAATTTACGGTCAAGGGAGGCGCTCTAATGCACAAACGCAGGTAGCTCCCACATCACATCACGTCGTAAAACTCGCATCAATCATGGTTTCGCCGAAATCAAAGCTGTGCTATCAGGTGAGATTAGCGCGGTCGCTAGGAGAAGCAGACTGCTCCGCTAATGATTCAATCCGGGCCGCCTCCAACGGGCGCACAAAATGAGGTTGAGTCTCTTTCAAAGGCCCCGGGGTTAAGTAACTCTTGCCTTCGACATCTTCCTCTGCTAAATTGAAGGAAGCGCTGCGAGGAGTGAGGATTAATTGCAAATAAAGAGGTTATTCTCCAAAGAAATAGGCCACTGCTCCCTCCTCCTTTGCTCAAAATAAAAAGGTCACAGGTGCTAATAGTAGTTTGGGTCCATTGTGTCTGTTCACAAGTTCGCAAGCGGTTTCTGGAGCTGCGCGTGTCACAGGCATACAAAATCCCCTTCAAGAGTGTCGTGCCTGTCAGCTTGGACGGACAAACGTGTGAAACATTGCTCTAATGCCAGGCGGGCTTCACTGTCTTGTTTATTTAAGGTAGAACCAGCGGGCCGCGCCAAATAATTGGCCAGTTTGCGGTCACGCTCGTCGCACTGTCCAGCGAGTGCGCGGTGACACGTCGACCTGCATCTCGGCTGCTCGGAGGAAGTGGGTCGACATCAAAGTTGTGCAGAGGAACAATGAGGTTTCACGTGGTTGGGGGAAAGTTTGCAGTTGCAGCGGAAACAAAAGATGCATAAATTTGATCCAATTTAACGTCACACTTCCTTCTCCGGCTCCCAGTCAGCCCAAACGACCCGATGGCAGCACCTCTGCTGACACATTGCGCCTGTGATGTTTGGTCAGTGTAGCGCAAACAAATGAAACGCAATCTATCATCACAAGACGTTTTGTCTGCTTCTGCAGAAAATTGCTTTAATGGCCAGATTTTTGACTCCCAAATAGGAAACAAATAAAAAGACAAAGCTCTTTTTGAAGCCCACAATACAAGCGGGTGTGAGTCGCTTCTCTTCTTTTTGGTGGAATGGATTGATCTTTGGCGCCGCCCTCTTCTTCTCTTCTTGCTTTCATGCTGTTTGCGCAGCACTTCCACAGAAGTTCTGCAGCAGCTGTAAATTATTCATTTTCTTCGTGGCGGCGCCCTGTCCTCGTCATTTGATCAGCGGGCCCGTTCGGCTGGGCCCCGTCACCTCGGAGATCCTCCCGCCCCTAATTACTGCCGTAATTGTTCAGGCATCTCCTCACCGCTGGAACGGCGGACGAGCGCTCTCACGCTGCAGCTCCAAAGCCAGAAATGAGTGCCATGTGGGGAGAGACTGCAGCCGACCACAGCAGAGAGTTTGAGGTGGCGCCTTGACGCCTGGAGCCCGCCGCCACGGCCCGCGGCTGCCAGAACCGCCAAGACTCAAGTGTTAGATTCGAGATCTGCCTTGCGGCCGCTCTTCTCTGATCCTGGCGCTGATTTATATCTGGGAAACGTTGATGACAACGTTCTGATGTTTAACAGGACGAGGGAACGCTGTGGGAACGGACCATTGTTCTGCTCTTTAGCGGAGCTGCATTCTTGTGTCTCGGCGGGCACGTCACATGCTTTATCTTCAATTCTGTGGGCCAACGCGGGCCTTTTAATCACAATGTGACATTTGCCAGTGTAATGATGGAGGCGTCGGAGTCAGTAAAATCTGCTGCCTCACCCTGATTTAAAGAGTCGGAGCCTGTAAAACTGCTTTATTAGCTCATAAGACGAGGAGCTTTTCCACCCTTCAAATGAGCGTGGATTCATCTGCATGACAGAAATGCTCGCAGAGACTGGCCAGATTACTGCTTACTATTGACTTAATCAAGCCCACCTTTTTTTTTTTTTTTTTTTTTACATTTCTCTCAAACAAACACCACAAAATTACCAACATAGAAGAAAGCACTTTGTGACGGGCTATGAAATACACACAATAAGCAACATCTTGACGCCGTCCTGCAGCTGTAACTTTTGTTGCTCAGTTCTCGCTTGAAAATGATTTTTTTCCTTTGAGGAGGAATTTTGCTCATCAATGACTTCATTTGAAGAGCAAGTTAATAAGATGATGAGCAATATTTTTTTGCAGTTTAACTACTAGGACAATTGTTTTGTATAACAATAAAAAAATGACAAGATAATGGGGAGATTGAATGTTGGTCTGCAGCTCTTGGATATTTCAGTATTCAAGTATCCTACAGAAAAATCCTGTACCATAATCGCGTATCTTGACTTAATACATTACACTTTATAGCAGCCAAACGACTGGCTTCAAACGTATATCAATTTAAACTTTGCCTGCATTGTATTAAAAACACCGGGCATTAAACAAAGAAACAAACAAAAAAGGCTAAAACAGTCTTTGTGCTTCAATACAGCCGATTCACACCTTTGAATTTATGATCTTAGACAACCTAACTATGAATAAGGAAGAGTTCAAACTAAACTGAAGGCGCCTTTAGAGGAGACAGTTAAAATTGTAAAGTTTGTTAAATGTTGATTAATGTTCTCATTATTTACACTAAAAGTCAAAAGTGCAGAGGGGTGAGGCGGGGGGCTTGGGAGGGGGTATTTTTTTTCCACCTTGGGCCCCAAATGACTAGCTACGGCCCTGCGCAGACATATACACAGTGTTATCGACTTGTGCATCGTGGAAGGTGAGCAGCTGCAAGTACTCATGTGATTTTCACAACACATTGACCATTGACGCTTCATACGTACGTCGCGGTAATGTGCTTCGGTTTGGCGTAAAGACAGACTTACACATGAGCAGAACTCTCTTCCCGGATCAGGAACCACTGGGGCTGGTGTGCTCCCCGCTTGCCAAGTAACACACAGAGGGAAAACTAAAGCCCTGGGTAACAGTGATTATTAAAAAAAAAAATCAGAGCAATCAAGATTGTTAGCATTCAAAAATTTCTGTAACATTTGGTAGGCCTGCGTTTTGCAACACAAAATGCCCATCCGCGGGGTTTCAACGACTCAAAATAAAAATTCTGACTCTCAAACTGCAACGCGAATCCACTTGTTTCAAACGTTGCTTTAATGTAGTTGCTTCACCAAAAAAAAGCACAATATTAATAGAACGACAAATCACAAATAATTAAAATTTGCTCCGACTGCTGAAATAAAAAGAGCGGGTCACTTGAAAGACCTTGCCGAACATGAGTGTACGCTACGACCCAGCTAATGACCAGTGCGGAAGTTCACAGTGACCTAATGAGAAGTTGTCACCAACTTCCTGAGAGGGAGGTTGAGCACAATCAGCTGGTGCTTTCAAGAACATCCAAATAGTCCTGAGAAGTGTATTTGTTGGGGTCTGTCCTGCTTGTTTAGCCATGTTCCAGTCATCACAACTTTTTCCGCTGCCAGATAGCTACAGTATACAAGGCAATTGAAATCATGGCTCTTCAAGCTGCATCCAATGGCGTATTTTGGAGAACATACTGTAAATGTTCAAAAAGCAAAGAGGATTCACATGTCAGTGCACTAAATATAGTCCACAAAGAGAGAATTTACTGCCATATAATTAGAAAAGTATGTTCTGAAAGTGCATGTGAGGACCTTGTTCATAACGAAGAAGCTCGGTGACCTCAAGAGTTGGAAAGAGCTCTCCTGAATGGCTATCAGGAAACTGCACATGGAGGATTAACACTTCTGCCTTCCAGATGGCGTCGCTACCCTACATGAACACCTCCGCAACTGTTTCACACCTCAACTTCTCTTCATTCTCAGGAGTGCACCACTTTGCGGACTCACGACCTTTAAGGACCAAGCGATGACTTCGCTAATGAACTCTGCACTCCTTAGCAAACGTGTCAGGGCTGTCAACAGTTTTCACGATCTGACATACTTGAGAAGGATTAGGTGAGAGGAAGGTGCAAGGTGGATCCTTCTTCTTTAACTTGGTTCAGGCAGAAAAAGCAATCATTAGCAAGTTTGACCGTGGAGGTGGCAGCAGCGTTCCGTTGCAAATTGGAATTAAGTGTCACAACAGACTGACGACGACGATAACACATTGGATCAAGATGAACTTGAAATGCATTAACAAATGTGTGCTGATCGTTCCCTGAACATTTCACTGTCCAGTTATAATGTCAGTTTTTGGGGTTTTTTTCGTTTGCTCTGCGACCCACCTCTTCACAATTTGATGCTTTCAAAAAGAGGCTTAATTTACATTGGATATATTGTATTTATTCCTGAGCCAGCAATTAAAAATAACATTGTTGCTGTATCATAAGCTAAATATTCAGGCATAGATCTTTAGGTCATTTTGTAATTTAAACTTAAATTATTAAAATTATTCATAGACACACTTGGTTTAGAACAGTGGTTCTTAACCTGGGTTCGATCAAACGCTAGGGGTTCGGTGAATCGGTCTCAGGGGTTCGACGGAGCCTCTGCCATGGAGGTTAAGACACACCCGACTCAAGATCGTCAATTAGTTATGACGCGCCCGCTTGGCCATCGCTGGCTGCAGATGATCACATGACATTGCTTGTCCAATCTGTGCTGCGGGAAATTTAGTTCGCTCAGTTGTCACCGAAGTGACTGTCATGATCCTATGACATACAATTTAAAAAAAAACGAAACTTATGCCATGTAAATTACTTTTTTCGGTTTTTAATAAATGTGTTATTTTTTATGTCTTGAATTTGTAAAAAGAAATCATCGTTTTATTTTTCGCTAATGAAGGGTTTGGTGAATGTGCATATAAACTGGTTGGGTTCGGTACCTCTAACAAGGTTAAGAACCACTGATTTAGAAGAACCATGTACACGGAACTACAGGAAAAGAACCGAACCGGATTGGATTGTAGTTATAAAAACTGTAATGGCATAGTGTGTGCGTGTGTTCTACATAAATGGGCCTGTTAGCAGAGTCGACAGCTTACCGATGTTCCATTAAAGCAAGCAGCGCTGCAGGTACAGCATGTAAAGGCTTTGCTCTGAGAGTACCTGTCATCACACATCAGGAGATTACAGCACTTTACGGCTTGCTCAGCGCTCCAAACGCTGCCGCTACTACCGTGTGTCGAGAAAGACATCAATGAGGTATCCAAATCTCAACGCGCAGCCCCGGATCATGTTTGGAATTTATAACAAAGAGGCACAAAGGTGTCACAAGACGATGTTGAAGCGCATTTCTGCATTCTGGTGACGAAACATGCTGCTAGTGTATGGGATGCTCAATGTAACGTGTTTTAGGCGTGACAAGCTCTTCGTGCCAGGATTGATAGGGCTTTCATTTTGGGCCCGGAGTGTAAATTGATGTTGTGACTGTGTGCGACAAGGATATAATGATGATGATTTGATCGCGTCAAACCATTTTGACTCTGCTTTCGAGTTGATGACCGATGGTATTTGCGCTTCACCATGCGCAATATTATATTGGGTTTGAGGGAGGGCCAACCAGGAATCGCAAGACACGTTAATGTAGTTGGACCTAGAATAGAATAAAAACTAAATGATGGTTCCTTCTGTAATCCTCAGTGACCCGTAAGCACGGCCCGTCTCCCCCCCCAGGCGAGACTTAATGCGCTCTGGTGTCTCTTTGCACCGAGGTGACGTGTTGAACTCCATAAATGTGATTTAGAGGGTTTGTGCACGGAATGAGCAAACACATGAGCACAGCATCAGCTCGTATCAGGCCGGCGAGGATGAGGAGGAAGGTGCTCCGCGACAAAGGCAATCAGAGAAAGTGGTTACTTCGGGGACCTTTGCTTGGCTTGTGCGCACATGGAAATGGAAGGCGAAGGTGGGGGCGTTCTCGACACCCGCAGGTAAAACCAGAGGTCACTGGAGGTTGTGACAAACACAAGCATAACTTTGAAGAAAGAGATGTTGCCCTGTCACTTTGTTGGACAAAACACAGTGATGTCGCCACATCAGGAGCATTTTGTTTCCTGAGATGAACGCGAGCAGTTCTAAGTGGTGCCAACATCCAGACACGACTAAATGATGACACTGATAACTTTCTACAGGCTCATGCAGTCCGTGTCAATGCTACAGCCATGTCACGTTACAGCTCGGCCCATATTCATCTACTTGGTACATGTGCAAACAAAAATGTGCCCTTTGACTGCCTGCTTGGACTAAATCACAAAGCACTGCACGCCAGGAAGAGAAATTTGCTGGCGGGATGAGATTATTCAAAGACAGTGACCCTGTTGGACAATGCTGTGTTCCCAGCAGATGAAGAATATTAGGCATCACGGCTGATCCGATCATGCTTGGATAGTCCGTCAGATTTCCCCAGTCCATGGCGCTCTGCTGTCTACATTCCTGTAATTACCTTGCAACTTTGGTAACATTCTCAAATGATGAAATGCATGTTTCATTTACACTATGCCAACCAACACGAAAACATTTAAGTAAAAAGTATTGTTGTATCACTCTTATTGAATGACATCGCCTTTGATTCTACACTATTTGACTTTTATTTGGCACATTGATGTCTTGAAAAGGCTTCTAAGATGCCGTCCAGGCTTTATAAAGCCAGGATGCTCATAACTCTTGTATTTGAAGGTAAAAATGGAACACAGTTGATTCCACACTGGCTCTATTTTTAGTTTGACATCTGAAGCATCCACGGAGTCTAAATGTGGGAAAAGCCTGTCCGCCTTCCTCCATAAGCGTATGATGATTCCCAGCAAGCCCTGTTGCAGCCCTGCTTGTGTGTATACGTGTGTGTGTGTGTGTGTGTGTGTGTGTGTGTGTGTGTGTGTGTGTGTGTGCATGCACGTGCGTCCGTGTGTGGGTGTGAGAATACATGAGAGTGTGTGAATGGAGAGCAGAGGACTGTGGGAGGACTTCCTCTGTGGATCTTTTTTGTTTTCTTTTCAGAGAATGACATTCCGAAGCTGTTTCACTTTTCAGGCAGGAAGTGAAAAGCATCCCATAATGATTAAAACCAGCAACGGCAACATATCAGCTCCAGCGCCGCCACAGAGTTTGGAGTGTTGACACAAAGTCAAACACTAGTGAGATATTGTTTAATAAATCTGAGTTACTGGACAAATAGCACATTCAGGTCTGGGAAAGAGCATCACAGACTGATTTCGGAGAGGAAAACTTCACTCAAGTGCCAGGTCGCTACTCTCACTAGAAAACATCACATCTGTGCGGCCTACTGTATTTTGTCCGACCGCAGTTTGACTGTGTTTCAACACATAACACGAAGGTGATGCCACTTCGGACCAATGTGTTGTCAACATGTTTGTCATTAAAACAGGTTGTTCAGGAGCCATTTATCAAATCTGGTAGTCTTGCTAAGTGGAAGAATTGGTACTTATTTACCTCGCTGCTACTCTATCCCTGGGTCAATTGGCGCATCAGAGAGGTAATGGTAGAGCCAGGAATTATGTGTCTCTTCTTTTCGGACATAACTCACAGGAACAAGCAAGGACAGTGTCCAAAGGGTGTGCTCACATAATCCAACGTAGGTCCTTGTAACAAGTTAATTAGATGTATTGCAAGATCAGATTGTGGTAATGCGTTACAATTACAGGGTGTAACAGTTACACCCTGCAACCCGCCCCCTCAAAAAACGATCGGTTGCCTCTCTCTTTATGAATAGATAATTTATCTATCTATCTATCTATCTATCTATCATCCATCCATCCATCATCCATCCAGCCATCCATCCAGCCATCCAGCCATCCATTTTCTGAACCACAACTGTTAGCCACACATAGGAATACATTTTAAAAAACAGTTTGTACACGCCTGGGTTCTGAGTTCATATCAACAATTGGTTTGTGTAGTGTACAATTCAATTGTTAGCTTTGACTTTTAAGTTGCATGCTATTTCCTTGTTTGGTGTGCACTGGAAATTGAAAATAGCATTTCTAAAATCCTAAATTGGATGTCCAGGTGAAGGTCTGTCTTTTAGGCTGTAGAGAACATGGATGGATGGATGATCTGGCTTGAAACACAATGTTGACTTTGGTCTGCAGCTCAATTGTACATTTCCCGCGACACTCACAGAATGGCCTACGTGGATGAATGACAAGTACAAACTCATACAGACATATGTTGGCCCCTCATATTGACCAAAAATGTATTTACTAAGGGTCTTATTTACTAAGATCCCGGGCGCTTAATTGTATTTCTGCGCTATTACCACGTTTTGCGAGATTTACTAAGACTGCGATCTTTTACGAGATCCCAAAGAGCATGGGCCAAAGTGCGTGTTTACTCACTTGAAGACACTGTCAAAAATAAAGTGGCACATTTTATGAGCTCAATTCACCTACCTGACACAATGCGCAAATGAACTATCTGATTGTGCATAGTTAGTAGATCAGCTTCCACATCTGTTTGGGTGCACAATCAAGTTTAGCCCATTTTTGCACTTGAAACCCTCTAGTATATATCAGTCCCTGAGTGGTAAACATTCTAGCAAGGAGGTAAATCATATAATTAGTGGCAATGAGCAAACACAAAATAGAAAGTAACTCCCATCGCCGAGAGCGAAACACAAAACAGTGAGCGGTTCACGGCAGCCGCTGCCAAGGTGTCACTCAGTGAGCCGCTCGGACCAGGCAGAAAACTTCATATACCCTCTGACCTGCTTCCTGCTCATCTGCATACACAGCCAGTGTGCGTGGGCTTTTCTGTGTGTTCATGTATAAATGCATCATCTCCAAGGTCTGCTACTTAAGCTCTAATTGTATGCATCTTACAGTAATCGCCTATCAACAGTAAAGAGGCCAAATGTCAGGGATGAAACACTTGATGGATGTCAACTATTCAAATAATAACATATTCAGATAAGAATGAACACTTTCATTTGTCAAGTTTAAGCATCCAAGAGGCTCACCCACGTTGGCATCAGTTTTACCGAGATCAACTGAAAAGGTTGAAAGGGGGGATGGGGTTTGTTATTTTTAGGGCTGGCGACCCTTCTCCGCCGCAAAGTATTCTTTCCTAAAAAATGCATGAACATTGGAAGGGATTCAAAATGCAGAACTCATGCATCATGAACGATGCTCTATAACCCTTCTCATGGCTCCAGATCAGGATAAGTGAAACCTATCCTTGTTCCCAAACTCATGCTGCAGCATTGCTCCGATTGGTGAATTATTGACCAGGGCATGCATGTGGCCTGGTGATGACTCCACCGCAAGTAAGCTTTCTGAGCACCGTGTTGATGCGCTGAGAACAACAACACAAAGAAGGTCACTGAAAGAAGGTACCGTCAATGCATTTGTTGACATTACTGTGAGACTGACAATCAGGTTTTTACCATTTTTATACAAAAAGTGCCAGTTTTTATACAAACAGGGTATAAGATTTGTAATTTCACACGATGGGTGAGCTGGCATGAGGCCGACTTATTTGCTTTGTAAGTTGTATATACTGTCGTTTTATGTTATAAGTTGCAGTTTTAAATGACTGTGGGAGGCCGGCGGAGATGTGGCCACCGTGACAGACAGTCACTCACCTTCTGACAGCAGCCTCCTCAGCCACTTGTGCTTAGAGGAGTCCAATTGATAACATGCTCGCGTCACTGTCACAACCTGGCGGGGTCTCCCTTTAAATGCACTCCTGCCACTGCCGGATAAATCATGTCAAATGCCACTTTACCGTTCCTCCTTTGTGGGTAATTGCGGCATTCCCGTCCTTCCGTGAACATTCATTCCCTCCATCCGTCAACCAATTGGCTCCGGGGGTAGTGGGGGAGGCACTTCCTGTCAGAGCTGCGAAAGGGATCAGATATTTAAGAGGCATGGAAATCAGATATCTATCACCGCTCTACAAGTGCACATCAATTGTAAAGAATGCTTGATCAAGACTGAGAGGGAAGTTATGACTCAGTCATGATGAGTCTGTACTTTGTTGGCTGGAAGGATTGCGACAGGTGAAGAAATGGGATGTGTGTGGCAGGATAGCATCAGAACATGAAGTGATTTAAAACTGATAGAGGATAAGATTCAATATTCATTCCAACGGCACGCTCTTTGTCATTTCCACTTTAAATCGTAAATGGAAAATTCACTGTCACTTATATAGCGCTTTTCTACCTCGGGTACTAAAAGCGCTTTACACTGTGACCACATTCACCTACTGATGACACAGTATCGGGAGCAAACTGGGGATTCAGTATCTATCAAGCAGACATCAACATGGTCGCAGATCGAACAAGCAACAGCTGGGTGGGGAAACGACCACTCTACCACTGAGCCATGTCGCCCGCATCTTTAACAACAGTATGCTGAGATGGCAACAGGAGAAGAGGCAGGCCCTTAAACTGGTTCCACCAAAAACAAAGCATCAAGTTGTATTCCAGAGACTAACTGTGTTGGCCTGAACCCGAGTGCTCTTGCCATTTGCCCAAGAGGTGCAATTCCCACAGTAGACTTTGCTGATTAACAGGCTTTCGACTGCAAGAGGCAGAGCTAATTGCTGGAATTACGATCAATCTATATAATTCCCGGAGGGCAATTTGATTCACAGCCAACAACGGTACACTCACAATGCATACAGTAAACAATATATAAATAAAACATCAAGTGACGAATAGCCGAAAGTAGTGTAAGAAAGCGTGGGTCACATTTGACATTTGAGAAAATAGTTGCTGGAGAGATGCTTATCTGCATACTCACTACTGTCATGGTGCACTTGAGCAAGGCAGTGAACCCCTGTCCCAAACTTCAGCTCAGATGCAGAACCACATTTGTGCGAGCTTTCACTTTGAATCCTCTGGTGCGCAACAAAAATAAAGAGCAGTCTAAATATGACTGTAAGCTTGCTGCCATGACTACTGTTCTACTTCTGGCGGAAGTTTGTCTCCTTTGTTTTCTATTTTGTCTTATATTTAATCATAAGAAGAATAATAGTCATCTCAATTAGCTTTCATTTTCAACCACAAAGATTTGCGGTACCAAAAAAATGCATTAAAAACAAAAGATTTTACCTTTGGCTTCAATGTGACGGAGGATACTGGTTAAGGTAAGCGATTTTAAACTCCCGGTAAAAAAAACTGTAGTTATTAAGCAGAGGTTTCGTGATTTTCATTGGCTGCCGAGGGCAGAGCAAGCCCTGCTCACATGATCTGAGCAAAATTGAAGCACAATCAGCAGCTTGTGCTTAAATTGTTTCCCTTCCTTATACATCCTGACATATTGGATTCCAGTACTTTGTCTTTTGAGGAACTTGAAAAACCAAATGGCACACTTGACCAATGTTCTAAGTGTCCAAATGGTGTGAATGAACGAGTGCGCTCGGAGCGCATCTCCAAATGCGCACACAATGAGGTAACTGGGATTTTGGGGGCGACAAGCACGAAAATTCACAGTCTCGGTTTTGTAAAACAAATTTTGCCCCCAAAATTGTAATACAGTATATATTTTTTTAATCTGCTTTTTTTTTTTTTTTTAACCTTTTTACCAGTCCAATATAGAAGGAAGTAAAATAGCAAGAAAATCAGAGCAATCGCGACAAATAGATGAAGTTATGGTAAAAACCCAGTGATAGAATGAAGCCGCAATGAATGAACATCCCCATAGCAAGGGAACACTCAGTCAAAGGAATACCCCGCCAATCTCCCAAATTCATCTGGCATAGCTCAACTGCAACCCTATTTAGGATAAGCAGTAACGTAGGCAGAAGAATGGATGGATGTCTACAGGAACGTACATTCTATATTGTTAGTCTTAATCTTAGTTGGCAGTGAGCCAGAGCCTGTCTCTGCTGACTTGGTGCGAGAGGACTGGTCACAAGCCAATCGCGTGGCATACTGTAGGGATGCCAGTATACTCATTTGATGTCTTATTGCTTAACGGATTTTTAGGGTCAAGCAGCTGGTTGACACACTGTCTGATTGATCTGATGATGCTGGCACCGACACTGTTGATGATGGAGGACGCGTCAACCAACTCTGTGAAACTAATAACAGCAGCAGCGCCAAATGTCGAGGAGGTATACCATATTAAATCAAGGAGGCAACAGGAGAACACGGCTATGGAGGGGTCTGTGACGAGTACATAATGTGACCAGTAAATCCTAAAATCAAAACTCAGCATCCTATGCTTTCCAAATGCACCGCTGTCATAAAAGCATTCCCATCGACAAATGAGTCTGCGGGAAAGGTCAATAGTTAATTGAATAATCTATCACCTTGGGATGGACAGAGCGCAGCACGCCACGCAATCAATGACAGGCGCATTAAAAGGTCAGCCACAGACTGCCATGATAAGTCACCTGGCTAATGTTTTTTGTGGTTGGACACAGCCAATGCCAAACACCCGTGAACATGCACGTGCTATATAACATGGTCACTCAAAGCTTTTTTTTTTTTCAGCTTAAATATCATGTACGCCTTTCTGTTTCAACACGGAACATTATTGTTAAGGCCTGCATGAATAAATTTCACTTGACTTGAAGTGTAACTGGCTCCCACTCTAGCCATACACCTAATAAATAAACAAACACAGCGCGGCTCAGCTTCTGGCTCGCAGATGTCATGGTGAGTCATTTATTTAAAAAAATAATTTCAAAAAAAAAAAGGAAAAAGAAACGTGAATCAGTCATTTTCTCAAAGGAAGGCTGATGTTTGCACATTCCTGAAAACATGCAAGCTTTTTCGTTTCTTTTTTGATTTTCATTTCCGGGATTTAATCTTCATGACCGACGCCATGACGTCAAACACAACAGACATGTGGTCCACAGTGAGACAAGTTTGACACCGTGGTCTAAAGTATAAAGTGAAAGTGCTGTTTAAAAAATATGCCATGATATATGATGCAGACAGGATTGAAAGACGCTTGTGTTTATTTATTAGATCGGCACAACACTCTATTGCTCGCAAAGGTAACAATAGCTACTTAAGAGAAGCATCTGTGATTTGTTTCCTGATAAAAACGTATTTCTTCTATGGCACCTGCACCAGGCAGTGACTTGAGACACAGCATCTATTAGAGCAATCCATTGTGAAGAAGATATTGCAACCATATTTAGACCGCAAATACTGCCTGTCTCCTCTCTCACATTTAAGTTCCAATAACCAGGAATTGAAGAGAGGTCTCATCTGCATCAACCTCTCATTAAGTTTATTTTTAAAAGAGAAAAAAAGAATCCGAAACTTGCACGCAGTTGCCCTCTTTGCAGCAATGCATCATGAACGCAGAGGTGGTGCAGTGCCGTAATGTGACATGTGACCCCTTTATTAAATACAGATGAATAACATTTCCTTATAATGCCAATTCAGTGTCGCTTGCATGCGAGCACGAAGCGTCGGTCACTGCAATGTAAACACGCAGCTTCCAAGAAAAACACAATAATTATGCAAATTTGTGAGGGAATAATTATGGCCGTATTCATTATTTATAGCGCCGACTACGAGCTGAATGTAGCTTTCTGCTTTAATTGTGTGTGCGCAGAATTATGTCATTTATTTCAACCATTTCCAGCACAATTTCATTAGAACGGCAGGCGAGAAGGGACGGAGATTGCCAATTTGCTTCTGGCACGAGCATCATCTTGTGTGTGTGCACGTCTAAATGTTTACTTTCCGGGCATATTGCTTCATGAAACCCACAGAAATGAGTGAAATGAAGGAGAATCTCATTGATGTCGTCACACAACCACACAAAGCGCCTCATTTTTGCCAGTAATTGGACTCACACTTGCATGTTTGTTTCAAGCAATTTTGACAAAGAGAAAAGCAGACAGGATGGATGGTAACATTTCTCATTATTTCTCAGAAAGTTACAAACTTTTCCAAATGAAGAAGACACCATGAAGTGCAGCAGGACAGCCGCACGTCATTTGCATCAATGTGATTGGATCCATCACGGAAACACAAGTCATCCTCTGCGACGTCTGCTCGTCATCCCGTGAACTGCTCCTGTCACCCTCTGAGCCGCTCTCTTCACCATGCGGCTTTAGACAAACAATTAGCCACGGTGCCACCACGCTAACTTATTTATCCAGGCCACTTTTTTTCATCACATGAAGGATCTCGAAAGTCTCAAAAGGGTCTTTGAACTTAACAATCTTCTTACTGTATTTTTAATTCATTTGCCATGTCATGCTGATCACAAGGAGCCAGTCATGGTGCTCCAATATCAACAAAGATTTCCATAATATGGCATTGTTAAGAATGTCCTGGATAGACTCAGATAAATAAACATTGATGACAAGTCACTTCATTGGGCCCGATTTTTGTGCCAAGTTTAGCGCAGAGTGCAGTCCAATAGGACATATGGGTGGAGTTTTCTTTCTTATGGTATTTTCCTGGGCAGGTAGAAGGGGGCATTTGACGTAACTTCCGGTGCACCTCGACCATACGCCGGCGTCCAAATTCACGTGTCCTTCAAATCTCGACAGTCAGGTGAGAGTCATTAGGCCATGTTTTATGACGTCCTTGGCGGCTACATGAGGCTGAGCCTTCAAAGTAACCACCTGCCTGCGAAGGGTCCTCGAGGACGCAGCCTACGAATTTCGACACAGCTTGTATCTCAGTCAACAGCATTATCCTCACTCCCAGCTTCCTTACCAAAAACAAGTCATTTCTCTTTCCTATCATTGCCTCTGCTCTGTTGTGCACCTTACTGACTTCTCACCATGTGTGGCTGATGGTGTCTTTAAGTTCACTGAAAGTCCCGGGTTCTTCTCAGTGACAGCATTTCCCATGGGTCAGTGGACCCTAACCCAATTATTTGAAGAAGACTTGCTGTAAGATTTTGGAGTGCAGCTTTGTCCATTCTCACATAAGAACATGTGATATTGACTCACGGTCTGGACAATCTCACAGTGCTGTAGTTCATTCATTCATTTTCCGAACCGCTTGATCCTCACTCAGATCACGGGGGGTGCTGGAGCCTATTCCAGCTGTCTTCGGGCAGTCGGCAGGGGACACCCAGAATAGGTTGCCAGCCAATCGCAGGGCACACAGAGATGAACAACCATCCACGCCCACACTCACACCTAGGGACAATTTAGCGGGTTCAATCAGTTCATGCATGGCAGGCATGTCTTTGGAATGTGGGAGGAAACCGGAGTACCCGGAGAAACCACCACGCAAGCCCGGGGAGAACATGCAAACTTGACACAGGGAGGCCGGAGAGCTGGAAGATCGACGGACTACCAGGCCGCCGCTGTAGTTCATCTCAGGGAATTTTCGAATAGCACCTGGGAGTACTATGCAAGAAGGCCCATCGAACCCCCACTGCCTCCCCTACAAAAATGTTGTTGAACAAGCAAAGATCATTTATAAGCTTTTCAGAATGATTAAAAATACAACCATCGATGGAAAGAGGGTCGGAAAAGTAAGAACTTGAGAATTTCTTCCATAAATGTTTGACAACAATCTTGCTTGTCGGGGGATTCCTGAGTACTCACGTGTCACTGCAGTGTCTCAGGGGGTTTCCAGTTGTGTCACCGACATGGACCAATTTGAGCCAACTCAAAAGAGCTCCTTGTTCGCCACCAGCCAGGGGGATTCCCAACATGTTACCGTTGAAACAATGCCATTGATTTATCACTGTTGCAGTGTTTCCGGTTCATCCCCGATTTGTTTGACGATTTTTGTCAAAGTTCTTTAAAACCAAACTCATCCAAGCCTTTATTAACTCTGTCGTTTCATACTTTGACCGAAACAGGCCACTCTAGAACAAAGAGTTTCCTTAAATGTCTTGGAAAAAATTTTTTTTTTAGATTAGGGGCAACCAAGCGTCAAGTCCAACAAGCAATTGTTTGAGTTTGGGTTTGGTTTGGTGGTAGAACTGCTCCTCCAGATTCATTGCATTTCCGATTCAGCATTCTTTACAGCAGAGAAAGCCAGAAGGAAAAACAATCACTTACAGAGATAAAAAAAAAGAAGCTGATTTCATCCACCTCTCGATCTCAACTAAATCTTTGAGCGAAGATCTCGGCTCCTCTCACTGTTTGAGAATTGCCTCGGAGCTCATTCATAAATGTAAGGGGGCCCCACACGGTGGAAGACAGGGAATTGAATCAGGAATAGGTAGACAGAGGAAGAAATGTCTCCTTGGAGGTCATGCCAGCAAAATTGAAAGTCCCAGGTATAGCAGAGCCTGCGAGCTTAATAAAATGGATAGAATTTCAATTTGCCCTCACTCACTACCCCCCCTCACTTAATGTATTGTTCTTGTAACAGAAGCTGCGATCGAGTCGGCAGCCGAGAAATGCGCTTTATAGACACAAATAATCGTAAATTGAGAATGTCACCTTTAAGCCAGAGCATTTTTATTATTGTTAGCGCTGCTGTTGAGTGGCTCTGATGCTTTATTCACACCGGAATGTGGCACACGCTCCCTGTCTCTGCCTTCTCGCTTTTTTTGCCATCTTTATCAGGCTCTTGGCAAAGGAGGCACAGGGAGACTTTAAGGTAATTCATCGCTTCTCCGCCAGATGCTTGTGTGTGATTGATGGAGGATAGCGCACTTTGAAATAAAGCCATCCATTAGGGCTGCACTTTGGCTCTGCAATCCGTACCGGACTAGGGCAGACCACTGGTTTTGACTCGTATGCCCGTGTCAATCCGAAAATCAAGAGCGGTACACTTATGTGAAGGAGGTGATCTCGGACTTGCCACGATTGCTCAGGCACCAGCACACACACACACTCACACACACACACAACCGTCAAACCTGGACGTGTCCTATAACCAAAGTAATTGCTTCCTTCACTAGTTATTAGTGATGACTATATCTTGCTGCTGTTCTCAAATTCATGTTGTGTCTGTGCATCACACACTTAAATTGTTTCATGCTGCATTATATCACGGTTGCTTATGTGAAGTGAAGTGTTTGGGGGTTTTGGACGATGGGTATTTAAGAGTTGTTACATCTGTTGTCATGACTATAAGAGATCCATCTGTTTAGCCAGCTCTTGTACACAACATTGTAAAAAACGGTGCTTTGATCGAGGTGCAGGCAGGCAGATTCTGCACTCCGCTGATATGTGTGGTGGGAGTCATAGCATTTCTTTCGTTTGACATCAATGCGCATCAAACCTACTGTGTCATTGTAGGAATCAATTCATGATATACCATTTTATTATTATCATCTCCTTTGCTTTTGACGTGGAGACTTGGGGGTTTTCACACATATGGACACAAATGATTGGGATTGAAAACAGTCTCTAAGTGCCCACTTTGCAGCTGTGATCTGTGATCGCCCTGGCCAACTGCAATTCATCCACAAGTGATCTTCTTGCAGTTCCTTACAAACATACTTTGTGCACATCGATGTCCTGCATGGAATCCAACCATGTGGACCAAGCATCTCTTCTATGCTATATTTAAAGGGAATAAATGAAGCCACATGCATTGGCCAGGAAGCAATTCAGTTTCCTCCGGGTACTTTGGCTTCCTCACATACCGAAAAAACTTGCATGTAAGGTTCATTGAAGACTCTCTCTCTCTCTCTCTCTCTCTCTCTCTCTCTCTCTCTCTCTCTCTCTCTCACTCCCTCTCCCTCTCCCTCTCTCTCTCTCTCTCTCTCTCTCTCCCTCTCTCTCTCTCTCTCCCTATATATATATATATATATATACCCCACCCCCCTTCCCCCTCCATTCTAAGACTATAATTATCCCCAGGGACAATATAAGGTATATATATATATATACCGGTATATATAAAGCAGCGCTTCTGCCATAACCCTTTTCATTCAGCTGTTATTTTTTTTGTTTATACCCTCTTGATCATTTGATTTATGATGACGCATTAAAAAAAAGAAAAAAAGCAATAGATACTGGATGATACCAGCCACCTGTGCAATAAAGTTAAACAGACAGATTGTGAAAAAAAAAAAAATCCATAAAGTCAAAGCCGACAGTCCACTCCCTATGCCTATGCTCGTGCGTAGATCTGTCATTATTAATACAATTGTTCAAGCCACCATTCATTAAGGATAAAAGGTCGCCCGGTGTGGGTGCGCCCGATGCATTTCCAGCCATCTGCATGCCACCATCTCCTCAGCGCGTCCTGATCCGACCTGTTTTCTCTGTACATAAGATATTTATTTCGCTATTATTTGAATGTTACACAGCCTGCGATAGTTTATGGTGGAGGCTTTATAGATCCTTGCTTGCACAACAATATTAACTGCCTCTCCACGATATGAGGGAACAAGGGCTCCTGGGAGCTGTAACGTGGCAGCGGCGTATTCAGGTGCTTCCTCTAATTAAAGTCCTGGGAGCTTTGAATATTGACACACATCTTGCTGCGCTGCTTCCTCCCGATGACTGCGACAAAAGTGAGTTCAGGGAAAAAACATTCATATATTTAAATTAGATTTGCAACACTTGACTGACTTCAGCCTGCGTGCCTGTGCACCTCAGATGGACCTGTTTACTCCCGCTCTTATTTGCATTATATGAGAGTGCAAATTAACGAAGGAGGCCCTCTGTATTTGCGTCTCCATGTTAATTGAGAGGAGTAATTTTAAGGGTGTGCGATGCTCATGCCGAGGAATATTGCATTCTAATAAGTTGAGCAACGTTAGTAGGGAACACAGCTTATTAAGGAGAAGCAAGGTGGAGATAGATTTAACTGCAATATACCTAATCCTGAATATATTATACATTTGCATGCAAAAGCTACATACAAGATTTGAATATTAATTGAAATATGCAGATGGCTATTGCGTAATTATTGCTGATTTAGAAATATAATTGGATGAAAACTTTCTTATTGGACTCAGCCGTGCTCAGATTTAAATGTGTGTTCATGGCTGAATCCGCTCAGCCGACATAAAATACGACTGGATGTTTCACCAACGAGGTGACAAAAGCAAGGGGGCATGATGAGCAGCCGAAAGAGCTCGGGTCGCAACCTTTGAGCACCTTTAAAGCTAATTTCAGCATGTGTTAGCATTTGAAGGACAAATCACAGCTTCTCATCTGCCAAAAGGTGGCTTGCGCACATCAGAGGATTACATGATGTGACACCATCCACGACCGAACCGAGTCCGTCTTGGGTCAAATGTGAAGCTAATTCACCTGCTCCGCATTTAGAGACCCCCCCCCCCCCCAAACCCCCCATTCTTCATTCCTTCACCCACCCCCGTCTTCGGTTGTCAAAACTTCATGAGTCATGACAGGCTGGTGTTCAAAGTGACCTGCTGGAAGTCACTCCCACGCAGCACTAAGTATCCCCACCACTCCCGTCACACCGCGGAGAGATGCAAGAGGACCTCTGCTAACTCCTGTCACAACTGTCACGCCACTTGACAAGTGGCTGGTTGAAATATCTGGCGAGACCTGTCGCATTGAGCCTCCCTCCCACCGGCACAACCACGGCCGCCTATTCAGCCTTCTTCCAAACTCAGCTCAGGACACACCAAACTCTGAAATTATCCATCCATCCATCCATCCATTTTCTGAACCGCTTAATCCTCACTAGGGTCGCGGGGGGTGCCGGATTGCTGGCTTCGGGCAGTAGGCGGGGGAACCCTGCAGTGACGATCCACGCTCACACTGCTTTTGAGTGATCGTGCAAACTCACACAGGGAGGCCGGAGCTGGATTCACCCGGTACCTCTGCACTTCATGTAACCACTGCATTGAAATTAGAAAACACAATTGAAAAGCAGTGACGATGCCATGCTACGTCACACCCACCTCATGTGCATTTTTAAACATGTGGCAGACAAAATATAAAAAAAGAAAGGACCTTAAAAAAATCTGGCATTTCATTCGGATTTTTTTTCAAAAGAATGTGGTATTGAAAAGGGAATTTAAAAAATAGTTTTGGGGGGAAAAAATAGCTTAGATTTAACATGTGTGCCTAATATTTTGGGGTGGTGAACAAAGTTTTTATTGGGGAAACAAGATTTGGGGAGAAAAGTACTTTTGTCATTACATTTATTTAAAAAAAAATATATTTTGACAAAAATTTTCACTGGCATGCAAGCCAACACGAAAACATGGCAAGTTGAAAAATATGAGATACTGTTCACGTAATTATGTGATAATGAGCCTTTTTTGGTAAGAGTGGCAGGAATGTGCTTCCATATAACTGGACGCCATACATAGCATGGTTGCTAAACAAAGAAAAAAAAAGAACAATAAGGCTGCAGGCACAGCATATTTGATCATGTGTGTGACAGATTTGCATATCATGTGTTCGCACACCATCAAATCTTCTGCAGTCTTAATGAGTTACAACACAATCATTTTTTTTTTTTACAAAGCTGATAATTATATTCCGTTTTATTTAACACCAACATAGAAGTATAAATTAAATTATTCATCTTATTGTCCATAGGTGAGAGTGTGACGTTGAATAGCTGTTTATGCAGTCTATATATGTTCCCTGTGATTGCTTAGCAACCGAGAGCTCTTTCTTATACAGGTACAGCGGTACTCAAAACCTTGGTTGTGTTTTCTGTTGTTAATTTCAGCAGCAAACTATTGTCTTAGCCTTTGTGTGTTTTGTTTCTATCATTAGTTTCTGTGGCTATTTGTAAAACATATTCTCAAATATGATGGTCGACAAAAAAAAGAAGAAAAGTACTATTATCCAGTGTGATCAAGTGTTTGGGTGGCATGCCAGTTGGAAATCATCGCTCGGACCCATGGAGTTGATTGAGCAATAAGCCGCTTGGGACTCTGACTCTTTTTTCATCGTTTTTGCTACTTGTTGTATGTGTCACATTGCCACTGGCTTGACAGGACTCTCAGGCGCTGGTCTTTAAGATGCTATTTGTTAATAAATAATGTTGAGTTTTTTTTTTTTTTTGGGTAACGGAAGATGTAAATTGCTACATGAGCTGATTCCGGCAATGACTTATCATTGCCGGCATAGGGTTTTAAAGAGGCCTATCATCAATAATTAAACATGATTAAAGGAAAAGATGAAAATCAAGATAAAATAAAAATAAAATTATATTGAAAAAAAAAAAATAGTCTTTGATTCACAGGAAGCCAGTGGAGACATTTTGTAGAGCTAGTGTGATTTGGTCCAGTTGCTTAGGATAGTATTAAGACCGGAAACAGTCTGTCAGATTATGTTTGTTGTACAGATGTGTAAAAACCGGAGGTGGGAGTAAGTCACACAGGAGAAAATTATAAGTAAGTCGTCACTTTTACAAGTCCCAAGTCACAATGGAAAAAAAAAAATCAAGTTATGTTAATAAGCCGCCAAATTTCTAGCAAGTCAAATCATGACTTGGTTCAAGCAACTTGTAAGTCACAAAATCTTTCTCAGTAAAACGTGATAATAAAATACTTTTGGTGGTTCCTGTAGCCTCTGTGAATGTTGTGTAAACCCAGCATTAACCACTCCAAATGAAGACACTAAACCTTGTTTTCGAAACTGGCCTTGTGAATCAAAAGATGAAAAACAATTCTATTTCTCATTGCTTGTACCTGATTCTAAGGCTCTTGAGTGTAGCCGTCTGTGCGCGTGCTATTTCATCCTCCGCTATTCCATTGTCAATGCTGCTAGCTTCACCTTGACCGATGCGCTAAAATAACAACGCCCACATCATCCACCAGCAGGAGACGAGTAACGCCCCAAAATGTCCTCCCTGTGACTGATGTAATCACCTTGAGGAAATTGTGGTAAATCCAATTTTATTTGCAACTGTTGAATATACTGTAAATATGTAAATGATGTGACAGTATAGACACCACTAGGCCCAGCCCCTGCCACGCTGTCCATGACACACTAGTGTCAGTATTCACTGTTGCATGCATTCAGATCTAAGAGGCGCTGGACCTCGTGTTTGTTTAGTTCTGGGGTGGGCAAACTTTTAACTTTACGTAGTATTCATTGAGTGACTCGGCTTCACAGTGCAGAGGTTTCGAATCCAGCTCCGCCTCCCTGTGTGGAGATGTTCTTGCTCGCTGTTCCTCCCACATTCCAAAAACATGCAGGCAGGCTGATTGAATACAATGCAGGTGAGAGTGTGGGCGTGAATGATTGTTCGTCTCTGTGTGCCCTGCGAGGCTGGCGACTGATTCAGGGTGTCAGCCCGAGACAGCTGGGATAGGCTCCAGCACCCCCCGCGACCCTAGTGAGGATCAGTTCGGAACTTCGCTTTAGTGTGCAATGCAAAACTTTTGAGTTTAACTCATTTTGGGAAAACAAAAAACAAAATGTAAATGCACCACTAAAACCAACTAATCAATTAATTAACAATTTTTTTATAATATAGTTTTGTTTTTTTTTTAACTGCTATGTCACAGCATTGTTAAGCAATAAGTATAATAATTTGTTGAAGAATGTTTAACGTGGGATGGTTCGCGGCTACATGTCCCACAAGAATAGATCAACAATCAGAACCTGAACAAGAGCAACCTGCAGTGAGATGGCAAATTTTAAATCACTTACTTGATGAACATGAATGACTTGTTCACAAATTGGACCTTGACACGGAGCAGAATAGGGAGCAAGCCATTTTTGCTTTGGAAAAACTGAATAATCTTTATTTGTTAATATGAAGAGAAATGCTACTACAGTTGGAAATAGTTTCTTTGCATCTTTGTACATCTCGAAAAGATCTGTGCAAAAGCAAATTTTTGTTGAAAAAAAAAATAGCATTGCAGAATAGCATTGCAGGACGTGTTAATAGTTCCGTTTTCTGTATTCAGTGGGGCGCCACGGGCCATAGATTGGACACCACTGGTTTACTCATTGGCTTCATGACAAACAAATAGTAAATAAGTACACAGTACATAAGGGAGCAATGTTTCTACTGTGTGCTTGTTTGAATTGTCTCTTAGTAGAGCAGCTTGTGAGAAATGTGTGTTCAAAAATGTGACCAATTTGTTTGTTTTTTTTAAAGCCGTTAAGACATCCTTGTGTGTGTGCGTGAATCTGTGTGAGCGTGTGTATGTTGGCCCACGTGCACATCGATGATAGCCGCTACACGACATTGGGGAAAATAAACACCTTGAGAGGCTCGTCCATATCCACTCAGAGGGAAGTTTTATAAAGCGGGCCACAGTGCACTGCTCCACCCACGCATGTAAGAGATTACAAGGTGTCCTAACTCTGCCAAAAATCATCGACGTACAACACATTGGGGGAGTGTGTGCGTGTGTGTGTGTGTGTGTGTGTGTGTGTGTGAGAACATTGTTTTGGGGGCGGTTGAGGGGCCTGGTGGTCGGGGGACCGGGCGCTGAGGGGTTGGGGGGAGAGTACTGAAGCCGGAAATGTTGAGCGAGACCAAGGAACAGTGGGAGAGTGACCTTTTACAAGACAGCTGTTCTCTCTCAGGTGCTTGTTCTCAGCAGAAGTGCTTTAGCCATTATTGGGCCCCAAGGGACCAGAAGGAGGCCCTGGAAGGGTGGGAAGCTACACAAATGTGATACATCAAATATTATGTACTGTGGTTCTTTATTTGTATTATTTTATGGCACAATTGATATGCCTCCATATATGCATCTATTCTCTATATGCGGATTATCTTCTTTACGGCGGCAGGTAAGATGGAGCCTCCATCCCAGGCGAGAGGCAGGCTACACCCTGGACTGGTCACCAGTCAATCACTGGGCACATATTGCCTAAGTATTGAACATAGCATTCATGTTTTGGGGATGTGCGAGAGATCCGCAGCCCAGTGGGAGATCTATCCCAGCTGTCTTCGGGCAGTAGGCAGGGGACACCCCGAATTGGTTGCCAGCCAATCGCAGGGCACACACGAACGAAAACGAACAACCATTCGCGCCCACACTCACACCTAGGGACAATTTTGAGTGTTCAATCAGCCTGCCATGCATGTTTTTGGAATGTGGGAGGAAACCGGAGGACCCGGAGAAAACCCACGCAAGCACGGGGAGAAAATGCAAACTCCACACAGGAAGGACAGAACTGGAATTAAACCCGGTACCTCTGCACTGTGAAGTCGACGTGCTAACCACTCGACTACGGGGTGCCCCCCCCCACCCCCATCTATACAATAAAATGAAAATAAAGAAGTTCCAGTCATGTTGGGCTGCACCAAAGCTGTTTCTTGAAAAGTGAAGGGTTTTGTTCAGCTCAAGGAAAAGGCATTAGGTGTGCGCTAGCCAGGTTACAAGAGATTTTCTTTTCCTCCCAGCGAAAGTATTCAATCTTGTGCAGCCTGAGGGGCTGAGTAGGTGTTTAATTATTAAAGGTGTTTGAACAAAAGGCTTTTCTAAGCATGCTGGAGCCACCAACTGGACATTCCCCTCAGTGTTTGATGGATGTTAACGTCACTAACAGTCGCTTTCCCTCGCTGTGTTTGTGTTAAATTACCCCCAAAGACACAGAAGAACATGTAAGGCTCCTTTTTTTTTTTTTTTTTTTACAGCGCCAATGAAACAAGGCTCACACAAGTTCACATAAGCTCCTGCATTGCAAGAATCCTCTCTCCTCAGGACACTTCCTGTTCATCTTGATAACATGTTTGGAACAGATTGCCTTTTTCCTGTGTGGATCCCACTGAGGTTGTCATGTAAAATAAAAGGCGGTTCCTTGAAAATTTGAAACAGTTTTAGACAAAAGACAAGACTATTGGTGAGTAGATATGCTGGATTTTGGATTATCTATCCAAAAGTTTTCTTCGCGAAAACGCAAATTATAACCGTCCGCCGTCCCAAGCTGTGAGTGAACTGAAGCGAGCCGCCATCATCCTCCTTTACATGGATTGCGAAAGCTTTGACCCGGTGACATCAGCGCTCGCAGTTCAGCCTCCAGAGAGAACCTGGCGTCAAATTGCTTCTCCGCCCGCATCTCCACTTTCTCTTTGAGACATAGTTTTGTTTGGAGGTTGGCGACAGTGCTAGGTTATTGGACTTGTACTTGCCTTGGCCGGGGGTTGACAGCTCGCCCCAGGCCCCAGGCGGCAGTGTCAGGGAAAGGTGAATGCTACCATCTTTACTTGCAAATCCATCCCAAGGGGACTCTAGGGCCCCTTGCACTGCACCTCCTGGAAAAAAAAAAAAAAAAACCCCTTTCCTTTTAGTGGGGCGCCTGAGCCATTACGTCCCTCGTGTTCACTTCCTTTGTCATCCCAACAGGGTGCCTCGCACAAGAAGGTGAGGTGCGACCACGCCACACATCTCCTCACCCGGTGTTGACCTCGCTGCAGGAGATGTTTCCTGTGCGTAGGCGCAGGCCTGCACACGCAGGCATCTCGAAGCGCAGTCCTCGGTTAAGTGCTAATTTAGGTAGGAATTAGAGGATAATGTGCATTTTAAGAGAGGAAATCCTTTGAGTTTCCTCTTACTATGCTGCAGCAGCTCACATTGGGTAATTGGAGCCAGATGTTGCTGCATGCAGCAGCACAAGAAATGTCTTTCTTTCCTCCGAGAGACGCGAAACACACTGAAATTCTGTCATCATGCCGGCTTTTGTGCACTTGCACAAACTCCTGCGTCTTCGCCGCTTAATCACATTAGATTTAATCGAAGAGGAGGCACATTATGTGCTTTTCCCATCAAATTTAGTGGCGTGACGAGTGGCGTGCAGAATCGGTGGGTACAAGCTATCCCAGAGTGCTTTGCAGCAATGGCACAGGACCGGGAGAGGAGACAGCGAGGGATGAAAGGGAAACGCTAATAATGTCTCACATGTGTACTGGCAAATTGTCTGCCAACACCGGCAAGCGAGGCATTGACTGTAATAAGCAGCATGCACTATTTATGATCACAAAGCTGGGAGGGCGAGCGCTGTCAAAATAAAAAAACATGTCAATCTGTTGCCTGTCTGCTAACGCACTTTTCTTCATGTTTGCATGTGATGTACAAAGGCGGGGGGGAAAAAATCACATCAAACTGGCACATTTCTTAAAGTTCCACACGTCTTAAAGGGGAGGAAATGTGAATCAAAGGGAATATCAAAGTGGGCAGAAGTGCGCCAATGTGGGAAAGTAAATATTTGCTCCTAATGGTTTGCGAGTGCACGTGACGCGCTGGTGCAATCGGGCGGAAAGCAAGGTGGGGAAAACGGTTTAGGTAGCAAAGAAAATGAGGCCAAGCTGTGTTTTAATACTTGATGGAGCATTGAAAATTCTCTATGAATTTCCCCAACTTCTTCCTGCTCTGCACAATTATGCATGTTTATTCATTTTGATTAGTAGCGATGAAAAGTCATGTTCGCCGTGAGCCCCAGAGAAGAATATTGGTGCCACTCGGTGAGTGACAGTCCATCAGAAACCCATGGCAAACGTTCTTCTTGTTTCCGCTTTCTACCTAGTGGAACAGCAGGTAACTGGAATCTGCTGAATTTTTCAGCAGTCTCGCAGGACGCCATTCAAAGGCAGCGGAGGAAATTTTGATTTAACTGGCTGTGACACTGATAATACGTCAATGAGCTGCCTTGGGTCCTCATCAATCGCAAAAACTATTACAGTACTTCTTGCTGAGGATTCTGAAGGAAGCCTCAGCAAGAATAACGGACGCTAGACGGCGCAACCTCTACTAACCCCACGTTAGATATGAAGTCATGTGTCTCTCTTTCTCTCACACACATACACACACACACACACACACAGACATAAACACACGCACACACGCAAATTGGGAAACAGGGATTTAATATTTCTAAAACGACATTTGACACCAATAGAAATAAATAAATATCAAAGTGGATCCTCCCTTCTTCCATAAACACACAATATTGGATGTTACATCTTTTTCCCCAAATGAGCCGTTCAAAATGGAGTGTCCAAAGAACTACACAGCCCACCGGGAAAAAAATCCTCATCGTCCCAATACCACTTGGATGACATACAAAGGATGCTTCATGTGAATAAAACCTAATGTTTAGATTCTTTTTTTTTAAGTACTTATGTTTATGTCATCGTGGCGTGATGGCAAAAAAACGGTGACGTCAACAAGCTTCAGCTGATAATATTTGCCTTTCAATGTCACTCACGCCGCCGAGGCTGGTTGGCAATCAGGGGACCTGATCCACATCATTGAAATTCTTTTGAATGTTTACACGTCTCTTCAGTGGAAACAAGGCCACTTAAAGGTGAGGAAAAGTTCCAGGAAAAAAAAGTCATGTAACTGAGCTGTAGCGTGGGATACAGAAAGGGGAGGGGGAGTTTGCTCGGGGGTGGGGGTGGGGGGGTCAGGAGTGGGGGTGATTGGTGCTGAAGATGGGTGGGTGGGGAGAGGGGTGTCTCGGTTTGAGGCAATGCTGCTGGAGAGCATGACAGCTTTGGAGTATAATAATAATAAAAAAGAAACACCAATTTCCTTCCCACAGCTGAGCACCTACAGGTCATTATTTCCTCTGTTGGGCTGTAATGTGAAAATCCCAAAGCCCCGGCTTGGAAAACTTCCCGCCACTGGATCAACAGTAAATAATGACTCCATTCCACCGCTATGACCTCTGGCAAAAAGAACAACAGTCCACTAACCTACGTGGTGAAGTCAGGGAACCTAAAGGCGCGCATGTTTCATGTGTTGCGTCCATGAATCTCTTACGGCGACCCGGCAGCGAGGAATGATAAGAGCGCGTAAACACTGCAACTCCTGAGGCCGGGCTAATGAACATGCTAGGACAGGAATAGTTCGTGAACTAGTCAGGGCCGTCTTCCAAAATATCCACTCCCACACAGGTCAGTGGACTTGGCTGCATCCTAAGCGGCGCTGGGGAGGGAGGGAGCCGCTTAAATGCCGGGGATCTGAGGAAAGAATTCGACGGGGCATGGGAATGGCAGTGTCACAGCAGTCGCCAGAGAACGGTCTTAAAAAACTCAGCCGCCGCCACAGCCCGCAACAAAGCAGTCGTGCTCCTGCACAGTTTCAAGCCTGACAAGTTTATTTTTTGGAGGACGAGAAGTGTCTCTCGAAAACAAATGCCATGCGAAACCGGAGTTCTGTTTACTGGCGTCAGATAACCGCAGTCGGGGGGAGGCCAATTAGGACAGAGGGCAGTCGTATCGCGGTTGCCTCTTGACCTTTGTCAGGTAGAGCATGACCCCGTAGGGAGGAGAACATGATGTTGGGAGGATGGAAAAACATTGTTCACTTTTGTTGTTGTTTTTTTTCCCCTCGAGTCATAATCGAATCCAAGTATTTCCTGACAAGGAGGGAGGCGCCGCTAACTAATCACAGATAATGCGCTTATAATTTATTTCAATTACTGGCAGCTCAAGGCCAACGGAGCTGGTGAGGGAGAGGGCAGGCAGCAATGGGAAAGGGTCAACACCCACTAAAAGAGATGCATATGCCTTAATGAATCCCTGTCTCTGCTCAAAAAGTTACAAACGACTGCTTTTGAGTGAAACTCCACTTTGTGGATGTCCCACCGCTGAGAAGTGGCAGTCCACCACCGGTGACCGTCAGATTTGACGGTCCTTTCGCTGGCACAATTCATGATAACGTCGGCTTGAACTTGGTGATTTTGCAGTGATTAGTCTGCAATTAGAGCACAACTATCTGGCGGATTTGCAATTAAAACAGCAAATATGCAAATTCACACGGATTTCATGGCCCAGTTTAAGGAAACAAAGCGGCAGAGGAGGGTTGTCACAGCATAGAGTGACAAAAAAAAAAAGGAAGCTAATCACAAGGTGTTAATTGAAAAGTGTTGTTTCAAACAGCCCCGCCCTCAAATATTGTTATTACCCTTTTTGTTGCACCTATCACACCCTCATGATGCTAATCAGATCGCCATTCGCCTTCAAACATGCCACTGCCCCTCAAAATCATTGGACATGTTTTGAAGAAGAATCTCATGGAATGGGGAGGGGGCCTAATTAATGTTTGATGACGCCGTCAATGTGTTTCCTTGGCTGGGAGTCGTCTCATGGTTTAAGCAGCAGGAAAAGTGGAGGCGGGAGTACACGAGGGGAGGAAATGGCTTCTCATGCAACACGATTAAAGAATTGGAAATTCAAGACTCAATTTGGAAACTTGAGTGTGTTTAAAATGCTCTTTTGTTAGAAAAAGAAACTTTTCTTGCCATTAGGCTACCCCCCCCCCCCACCCCCCCCCCCCACCTCTCTCCCTCCACTACGACAGCCCATCCCATCTCATCTCACAGAAAGCATTTCCTGTGTGTCTCGGATGATATTTATCTGGAGAAGGCGAGCTTCTTCGGGCGGGGGCATGGGGAGCGGCGAGACAGACACCCTGAGGTAAGCGGGGCAACCACCCATGAACACGCGTGCATTATTAAAACCGGACAGTGAATCAAAATCTAAATCAGGATTAAAACCTGGCCTGAGGCAGCGAGGATGATCAAAAATAGGAATTATTAACCTTTGGTAAAGGGAAGAAACGAGGACGGAATGAAAGTAAAACATTTAGATGCAAAAGTTGAGGAGTGGAAAAAAGACGAAAATAATTTGCTGCCATGACACTTAAACTTATTATATTAAGCGAGTCAGAAACCTGCCGTTCAGACCAAAGTGACAAAGTAAGTATGAAAAGAGAAAATATGTAGCCTCTTTGATGACACAGTCCTTCACTTCAAATATGTGGAGAAGAAGAGCAGGTCCTTCCTTCCTGCCATTGTCACACTTTAAAATCAACACTGCTTTCAATTGTAAATAAAGTTAGACTACATATAATTTTTGCATTGTTTTGCCACTACACTGCTGATGTTGTCATTATGCTCAGTCCCATTGTCTGGTGTAGTATGGACATTGATTCTTGAACTGCTGTGCACTGTGTCATTGCGGGACAGATAAAATAAGATTACCTTTATTTGTCCCACACTGGGGAAATTTGCAGATAAAGGTTTATTCATTTGTAATAATGCCCCAATAATTTCCAGCACGCACTCCATGTGAATTCACTTGTGATAAACAATTGTTATTTAAGTTAACTGGAAAACCCACGCAGGCACGGGGAGAACATGCAAACTCCACACAAGAAGGCCAAAGCCGGAAACGAACCCTGCACCTCTGCACTGTGAGGCGGACGTACAAGCCAGTCAAACACCATGCCGCCCACCAATCATGTCATCAAAGATATTTTTGAAATGCATATGTGTAAGTGTTTATTTTTACACATATACTGTATATAAAATCATTTAACCATAATTATTCAATGAGATAAGTAAAATACAAAACTAATGGCCAAAATTAGAACAACTAAATCTATTAAATAAACGTAACAAGTATTAAGGTTAATACGTCACTTAAAATGTTTTTTACAGTTTGTGAACATTTGATGATGACATCAGTTTGTCCCTGGAACAAACTGGAACAATCAATTCCAAGGGATTACAAATGGTTTTCCAGTACAAACAAATTGGAGCTGGGCCTGTGGCCCCAAATGGATTGTGGTCCAACTTGGAGGTTCCACTGTAGTTGGCACACTAGCTTCATATTCCGAACCCCCAGTCTCCACTAACCCGGTCCGGCCTTTGCTGTGTGTCCTCATGTCCTTGTTGGATAATATCATTGTAGGTGAACATGACAGATTGTGCTTACCTACCAAATCCGGCATTAGAACCCTTTAAAAAAAAAAAAAAAAAAAAGCCTCTTACATGGCAAAAATCAAATCTGTCCCATCCTGAGCGAATGCCAGATCGACTCAGGTAATGCGGGCTGAAGCTGACGGCACAGATCCACCACTGGCTGCACCCTCCTCACCGCTGCTATAATTCTCCATCATCTATCATTTGCAAAACACACTGTGGCATGTGAAGTCATTAATTAGGGAGACAAACAGATGAGAGAGAGTGAGAGAGAGGGAGGTTTTATGCTGATGGCAGGTTTCTGAGGTTGAAATGGACCGTTGGGCTTAAACATGTTGATAGTGACGTGGGGATAAGCTCTCTCTCTAATTCCTCTGGTCACTGCGGTCAAACTCTGGCTCTATCTCCCCTCCTCAGTCTCTCCTGCACATGCTGGATAGAGCTAATGTGTTTTAATGCCCCGGCTAGGATTTTCCACTCAAAATAAGTGAAGCACACTGATGGTCAGCAATGCAGGTGCTTAAAAAAAAAAATCACGTATAATTTGTACTTTTAGTTTTTAAAAACTAAATTTCCTGAGCGCCTGAAATCAAACTGCTCAAACTGTTGCTGTAAATGCAGCCTGAAAATATTTTGGTGTCCACTGCTGCTTTTCCAACCATCCATCCATCCATACTACCATCATCCCTCCATCCATCACCCATGTATCTTCCTATCTATAACTGCCCTTGCACACTTACCTGTTGAACAACACATTGTTTAGGATAGGCTGCATTCGTATCTGGATGCAGCTACGGCAGTGTAGGAATAAGCTTCATTTTGGAGGAGACAGACCTTCCACAAATGACAGAAAGTGGCTCCACAGCTGTGTTTCGTTTTGATGTCATTTGATAATAACTCATACAGCATACAATGTTGGGTTGCTAAATTTGGAACATGAAACTCACTCCTCACCCTCAGACATTTCAGCAATCTACATACCCTTGAGGGAGAGGCCGAATTGTATCGATCAAATATTCTGCTTACATTATTTGTGGCTCTAGTTGAATTGTTAAAAAAATAAAATAACTGCAAATATAAGACCACAAGGGCACAGCACCAACTGAAAAGTTCAGAATGAATTTTCACTGGCCCTGTTAAATCGAATGTGTGCAATATTATTCTAACAGTAACTACCAGAAGACTGTCTATTGCCAGTTTAACTATTTAATGAATGCCGGATATTGTGAGCGTAAAAAATGAAAAGATGGGTGAACGTTAATTCAGAACTTTTCACATCCATCCATCCATTTTCTGCTCAATTCAGGTTATGGCAGCAGTAGCAGCGGCAGCAGTGTAGGCAGGGAAGCCGAAAGCTCTTGCAAAGGTATCCTAAAATGTTTCCAGGCCAGTGGAGTGTATTCTGGGTCTCACCCGGGGCTTCTTCCCAGTGGGACATGCCCGGAAATACTTTTCCAGGGTGGCATCTATGGGGCATCTTAACCAGATTCCCGAACCACTTCATCTACCTGCTCTAAATCTTAGGGAGAAGCGGCTCTACTGTTCTTCCTGATGACCAAGCTTGTCACCCGATTTCAAAGGGAGAGCACAAGACACTCCGTGGACGAAACACATTCCAACCGTTTGTTTCCATGATCTTGTTCTTTCGGTCACAATCCACAGCTCGTGACCAATTAAGGGTGGGAACAGATCAAAGAGTGTTTTTGGCTCAGTTTATTCTTCCACTGCAGATGTTGCACCCATCTGCCTGTCATTCGATCTCTTGCTGAATCCTTCCCTCACTTTCTCCACTGTACTTTTACCAAAACAGTTGCTTTAGTTAGGATTATGCCAAAATAAAAATGTTTTTTCTTCAAGTGCATTGAAGTCCCCTAAGAGACAAACTTGAACATTTTCAATTCCTGTTAATTCCCAAGATGATTGCATGAGAATAATGGTACCATATATGATGTCACACTGATGTCACACACACACACACACACACACACACACACACACACACACACACACACACACACACACACACACACACACACACACATACCAGTCCTGGGCTGCACACCAGTGTTACGTCTTTTCTATTTTTTCTTGAACAGCATGTCGCACCTTGCAGACTCCCAACAGGTGCTTCTTGGATGTGACTGCAGTTGATTGGCTGCCAGCTGGCAGCAGTGAAGTCTTTTCATGGTTGCAACGTGAGTCAGCGAGGAGCGAGGCGAGCATGAGGGGCGGACAGCGATACAAGGACCAGAACCTGATTGGATTTCAAAGGGTTTGGCAGGGGCTGCTGCAGGAGGAAACCTGCCAAGAGATGGTTCCTGTGTACTTCGACAACGGTAAACGGGAAGTTTAATCAGTGCTATATTGAAATGGTGATTTCCTGCACTTGTATGCACATACGCACTCGCACACAAACACTGACTTACAGGTCTATTTTGTATATAGACTGAACACATAGAGCTTTGATGTAAGAAAAATGCATCTGAAATGAACATTTTGGCTTTTACTTCAAGGTATGTAACAGAAACATTTTGAGTGACAGCAATGACCTCTCAAAAAAATTAACAAAAAGTTCAGATGGTACATTAGAAAATGCAAGACAGTCATCAGCAAAGAGAATGTGAAGGCTACGTTGATGCAAATTGACGGTGTTGAAATGAAACTTGAAAGAGGAAGCAGAGGTACCGGTTCATGACGGCAAAAGTCCTCAAGAGTGGGTAGCGCGGTGACAACGATTTTTTCTGCCGTCCTAACTGTCCATTGCAGTCGGACTTCAGATATTCTGTATTTCGTCTGCCAAATTTAAGGAATGATGCACAAAACCGATTGGAAGAATCATCATGCAGCAAGACAATGACCCCAAACACACTGCCAACGTTCCTCAGGGAGATGAAATGGAAGATATCGAGACTGGACCAAGTTGATCTCCATACTTGAAACCAAAAGAACCAATATTGGACCTGCAAAGAGACTGAAGGGAATAAAGCCCCCAAGCAAACAACATCTGAAAGAGGCTGTGGCGTAAACCTGGAAAAGTATCACAAAAGAATGCTGAAAGTGTTGTCAGGTCAGTGTGTCACAGATAATTAATAATATGCAAATAAATATTTTCCAATATCACTTCTCACCTAATTCTTTTTTTTTTTGTTACATTCCTATCATGTGCATCAAAACCAGAAGTAAATACAAGAAAATAAAAGCTGAAATATTTGATCTCGTGTCACATATTCATCTTTTGATGTCAAGACCAAATGTTTCAAAGTGTAGGGGGGGGGAAAAAAAAGGAATTAACCACACTGTTTAAACACTATTCAGGATGGGTTTATGCAAAGCAAAAGACAACCTGAGAAAATACCGAACTTCTGAAGTCAAACATGAAATGACATCTCGGCATCACAATTCAGCATTTCTGCCGATACACTCTGTCCACATTTCTGGGCAAAGCCGTGATTATCTCCTTGCGAGCACAAGGATTAAGAAGCCTAGTCTCGGTGTTGCACCTGACTGAACCAGCCTCTCTCCCGCACGGCAGGATAATGCGTCCTCTCTGGCCAGCGCTCACTCCAACCTCGCCCTCAATTTACTCAGATTTGATCTCCTGAATTATGGCTTACTAACCTGGCTAACAGCTGCTACAAGGAGGGCTTCTGCTGCATATTTAATGGCATGAATTAAAGATAACCTGGAGGCTGCCTCCCACGGGCATGCGGGAGTGGATAGGTGATGCGTGTTACAAGAGGGTCAAGGCCCTCCACTGCCCCTTCATCAATTCATGTAATCTTGCACTTGCTACACCAAGCCCTTCACGATGCCTTACCGTGAGGCGAGAAAGGTTACTTGTACGCCGACACAGGTTTTTTTTCCTGCCCGGATTTTTTTTTTTTTTTTTTTTGAGAAGTTTTTCTTTTCTTATATTTTACTTGGAATGATTTGCATGAAACCCAAACACTCCATAAACAGGATATATTGCACATTTCTCCCACATGAAATTATTTGAAAATGTTTAATCAGTTCCAGATTTCAACTAGGACAAATTTAAGTCACACATTGATTTTCCAAACTGTCAAACAAGGGTTAAAAAAGTTACTGGTAAAAGATCAACACAATTAACAGTGTATTTATGGCTTTTGATGAGTAGTGAAACAAAAGCGACACGATCACAAAAATACATCTTTGTTCTGCCCAGTTGTGCTTGGGAGGTTTGTCTTTGCATAGAGGACAACAATTTCTGATCTACATTACATTCAAGTTGTCAAGAAGAAGAAAATATTTCAATATTGGGATATCTATGTATTGTAGAAAAAGATTCAAACACTCTTTTGTCTCATTTCCTGTCGAATGCCCATATAAGGGTTTGTCTTTTCAGTCTATCCCGGGACAGGTGAAAGGTTCTACAAACATGCACAACTGCCAGTAGTCTCCCCTTCATCTCCCTTGAAATCCCACAGTGGAGCATGAGTACTGCCAAGCTGGTGAGTCTCAGGTGCAGCGGTTCTTCGCCAGACGACAGATGTACGGAGATCTCCCACGGCACTGATCCCTATTAGATCGCTGCAATTACCCCCCCAGCCCCCTCACTGCTAACTCTGCTTCAAATTAGCATCTGGCCCCCCTGAGGCAACCGGCACCTCCCGTTAGTGCAGACCAAGGTTAATGTCAGGTAAGCAGGTCAACAGGCGATCGGGTGATAATTATGTTTTGACTGTCTGACCCCGGCCATTTAGCACCGGAGCGGGGGGGTGTTTGTCTAAGGTGCAGGAAACCGCCATATCCTTTTCCCCAGCCAGCCCTCGTCACCATGACCACAAGCACATTCTTTAGATCTCCATGGCGATGAGGGAGGCACTTTACATCCTCTTGTTAACTACACCAATGACAAGCAAATACCATTGCATGGTGGGATCCCTTTCTGATTCATCTCGTTGATTCATCTCTTCACTTCCGAGCCAATGTGTGTCATTTCCTTGCATGGTAACCTAATTGCATTACCCAGCATGCACTCCCCTGTTTCATCACTCGGCGCCTCTTCAGGTGCGGCAAACTGTAGGGATGAAACACAAGGGGTTTGAGTTAGAGTTAAGTGTTTTTTGTTTTGGAGATGCTTAATGTATGTTGTGTGCATCTCTGACTCACAAAGGGAGAAATGACCATTTCAGTCAATTTAACAACATAAGCTGTGAGAGCTAAGAACAGCAACACTTTCAACTAGCTTGTAATAATAACGATACAAGTTCCGGACTAAACCTGTCTGCTTTGTACACAATCCTACAAACAAGCACAGGTAGTGCCACCATAAGAAAGGCGGGTCTTAAATACACGGCGTATCCGCTTTTCTCCTGCATGCCTTACTTGCCTTTTCCACTTTCTGGTGACGTCAGCTTGCAGAGCAAGCATGTGCATAAACCAGGTGAAAAAAAAAAACCAGTACCAAACAAATTCTAAAGCTTAAAGGTATCTGGCCTGTCACAGAAAGAAGCAACGGAACACTTTGTTTACTGTGTCATGGAGTCAAAGAGGCTCAGACCCTGTTGCTGTTCTGATTTGGGCTCTAATTAGTTTCCCAGCAGCCTTTACCTGACTCCAATCCCCGTCATGCTCCCACACGCCGTCTGCTTGCCACTTCCAAGCCGGAAAAATTTGCTCCTCCGCTTCTGGTTTCGTCACCGAAGCTGCATGTCCGACACTTTACAGTCTGCTCGTCTTTTGGCACACATCAGCTGTCAAATGTTCAGCATATTTCTGTGCATGTTCTGCGGCGCCCTTGCCAGTCGGCCCAACCTTGATCATCTGTGCGGCTCTGTTTGTAACTACAGTGCGTATCTCGTTAAGGAAACTATGTTGGATGCAGAGAGCTGAGCCAAGCGTGCTGGCTTATGATACAAAGGTGTTTGAGGCAACCCTCAGGTTCGCCTTGAAGGGAAACTGCGACTAAGCCTCTGATCTCTTTCCCCTCCATCTCCTTTCCTACTGCCTGCGTGGTTAGCCGCCACGCTCCGCTGAGCCGTGTTTGTTCCCCTCGGAGAAAATTTGTATGCATACTGTACATGAACTTTAGACAAATAAACGCCCAAAGAGCAGCCATATAATTGAGAAGGAAGACAGGCAGGCATGCGGAGGGACGGGCCAGCAGCGGAGCAATTTCTCAGAAGATGTTGGTGAAAAGGGAGCAGACAGGTATGATTATAAACCTAACCAACATACTGTTAGAACAATGTGATCCCTGGCACACGCCTGAGCTCTGAGTGAGTTGAACAATTATCAATGACTCAACCAGCTAGTATTGTGTTTCTGGTCAATTGTGATCATGAGTGTAAACATTTATTTTAAATCATTAAAAATTGTTACATTCTAGGTTAAAAGTTTCTCATTTGGAGACAAAATATTTATGAATGGGTTTTGGGGTTTTTTTCAGTGAAGAGAAAATTCTCTTACCTTGCTGACAGTTCTGGCTGTCACTCGAGCCTTCGTCAGAGCTGTCGCCACTTACCTGCGTGACGCGTTTAAAAACAGCTGTTCGTGCTGGGGAACATGGGAAATGAGCAGAAGAAAAAAGAAAGGAAGACAAACAAGAGATCTCAGACTGAAAAAAGGACTTAGTAAGATTTCCATACACTGTAAAATAATTCTCTGTAAAATAACAGTAAATGACTGGCAGCAGGGACGCCCGTCATTTACTGTTATTTGACAATGGCAACACAAAGTTCTTTTTATAGCGCATTTCACACATCCACTGTGCTTCAACAATTCTACAATGCATGTACTGTAATTTATTTTAAAAGTATAGTACTGTATTTTAAATTCCAATATATTCCCATTGCGCAGTGTGGTAACTTCACACCGCATTTGCTATCATTTCCTTTGATAGTATACTACTGTATTTAGATTACAGTACATAACGATAGGATAACTGTTATTGTATTTTTTACAGCACACGCCAGTTTTTATAAAAATAAAGTAAAAATGCATCTGATTTATATCCGATTTTGGTCACACATTTTCTGTCACGCTATTTTTTTCAATGAGTCCAATTTGTGTTCTTTGTTGAATTTGTTAGTGGACTACAGTGTGTCCCACAGCCATAATATCACACAGTTTAAATATCTGACACATTGCTCAATACATCATTACAAATCAGTACTTATTTTTACAAAGTGTACCGCATTGTTGTGGTTGTTTTTGTTGTTGTTGTTGTTTAAACAGGGGACTTGCACTAGACTGGAAAGCATACAAACTGCTTAAAATCAGCAGGGTTGTTAGATGCAAATAGTTCAGAATTGTTTTGCTTTCAAATTCCCCGAAGACAGCTCAGGTACAGGAGTTCCACTTTAATGGCTTTAGCTTTGATGGGATTTGCTGGTCTCTGTCATATTGACGTGCATCTGGGCAAAAAGCAGCCATGCAAATAATTAAATTGGAAATGCTCTGTATTGGGGAGTAGAAATCAATGGTGCTCAATGTGAAAGACAAAGAGTCAGCTTGTCGTGCAGGTAAAACAATCTCTCATCGGAAGGACAAAAAAAAAAAAAAGGCAGGAAGACAAAGTAGTGGTGTGGAGAACTCTAATGACAAAAAGCCTGCATGTGCCATGACAATATCTGCATGTCATTAAAAGACGATCAGGCTCAGGTGGCTCATATTAACCTGAGAAAATAGAGGGAACATATTTCCTCCTTTAAGCGCTGCGGCAGCAGTCGTGGGGGTAAATTGAATTCCGGGCCGTCACACCTACGAGCTTCATTGAGATTAATTACTCGCCTCGACCCCACGCATGCCTCCGAGATCATTTTAGCTCAGTAGCGCAGGACAGCAACCCCTGCAACCCAAAGAAAGAGTGGGTGGCCGCATAAAGGCTGGGAAAGGAACGATACTATCACTTGCATTGTTGTGTTACAATTAATTAATTTCAAGGTGATTATACATTTCGGAGCATGATTTTACCCCCGCAGACCACAAAAGGAATATCAGAGGGTTGCTGTGGCGCCGATAAGCAGAACAATGCTGGAGGTAATATTCAAATGTTGTCAAGACAGACTAGTAATAAAGGCTAGTCATCTAAATATTAATTTAATAACATATGTGTTGAATATACCTTGTAGTCAGCCACACACACAACAATTGCACATTGCCCTGAGCTGTATTTGCAGCTGTGACCTATAAATCCCGAGCATGCAGCCATGTCAACATTAGGAGAAGAGGGGATGTAAGGCAACGTTACAGTGCCGATAAGCAATCGCGCAACCGTCATGAAAACGCGGTAATAAAATCAGATTCATCCTCTAAGTTCTCTGAATAGAAATTGATCACCAGCCAACAAATCACATCGTAGTTCATATTAATTTCAGCCAACCGGGTATTTAATGGGACTATAACACAATGTATTTAACCATACGTTCGATGAGTTTTGTCGTAAACTGAAATTTGTATAAAAGACAAAACATATTTTTGCCTCTATCATTAATGTACATATGCTAACTCAGGAGTAAAGTCCTGATTAAGCTCATTTTTTAAAAGAAACTTAAAAAGAAAAGTACAATCAGCGCATTAATATAAAATTGTCCCTTGCCTTTACTTCTGTGGTCGGCTTGTGCAGCTTGGAAAGCGTCATGTCTCAACGTACAGTCTTCTTAAACCCCAAGTTAGTTCAATGTGCTCTATTGGTAGTTATGATGTTAAAATGTCTAAATAAAATGCCAACAGATATATTGGGGTTTGCGTCATATCCACAAAACGTCGTAGATTCATAATCGAGACGAACATCCCTCCAAAAATTATTGCCATTTATTTATCATTCGAAACTGTGACACTCCACTTAGAAAGTCTTCTCGAAGTGAGACAAGTGACGTCAGTACTGTTTACAATGCTAATCTGAATTAACATGAACAATCACTTGAGAAACAAACTGACATCTGACAAAAATTAGGATATGGACTTTGCACGCATTTTTCTTCTTCAAACTGGTGATGTGGCTGCATTCTGCTGACATTACTACTGACATTTTAGCTTGTGTTAAATAGTCGTTCGTACAAACACGCCATCATTCAGTTGACTGATTGACCCCCAAATAAAATGAATCTGTTCTGGTAGGATTTTCTTCATATTAAAAGGTATCAGTCTGGAGAAGAGTACAAGGAATTTTGCACACATTCGGGATGCCAGAATGAGGCAAGTCCGTCTCTCTCTGCTTAGGCTGCTGCCCTCTGGATAAGTGGATGGCGATAGATGGAGGAACATGACTGAGAACTGGGCTTTTATCCAAAATTAATGAAAAGACAAGAACAAAACTGGCCACGGAGTCTGCAAAAAGGCCTACGGCAACATTGAGAGGAGCAGCAGGAATTTCTGGCAGGTACGAGTTGCCTCCAACATGTGAGAACAATCTCCTGTATTCTTCATGTGTCTGGGGCTGGGCTAGAGCGAAAGTGTGGCAAGATGGAAGCCTTTTGTTTTGGAGAAAAACCTCCAAGCCCAAAAATATATACTTGAAGCTCTTGACTAAATATTTGATCAACATAAGAACATCACAAGTAAGAAAGTCCCATGCTGACTCATTCGTAGTTAAGAAAGAAAGACCAGACTGCTGTAATGAAGTCTGAAGGTGCTTGACCAACTTATTGGTTTGTGCGCATTTACGGGTATGCATGCAACCAGATAATCACCCCCCTGTCCCATCCCCCCACATTGCCTCCCCACAATGGTTTTATTTCCGTTTCATGTGAATAGATGAACAGGTTATTCTTCTCAATTTTTATTTTACGTGTTTTAGTACCATTTATGGTGATTTCATTTGTTTCCATCTCAAAAGTGAAATATGTTTTAACAGCCGTGATTGAACTTTCTTGAACTATTTTCCTTTCTCCGCCGGCTGAGAACCAGCAGCTTGTTCTTGCTCTTCACGAAACACCGGCCAATTGATGCAAACACACACGAGAACGCACAAAAAGTCCACCTTGACCCGTTGGCATCCGGTTACAGATTCCTCACTGCCTACCTCACTGTGGGGGATCGCTTTCATACAAATCAGCAATATTGACACGTATCATAAGCCGGAGGAAGCTGATGAGTTGTGTCAAGATGCTTTCAGCGATTTTATATTATGTGCATGCTACACGAGTGAACAGCAGTTAAATTGCAACACGTGTTTATGCAATGTCTGCAACGGAGAACATATTTCGTGTTCTTAAGGTGTGTGAGGACTTAAATGGCAAAGCTTTATGTGGGCCCAAGGCGACAAAAACTGCTCTAATGGGCTGACGCAAAGAATTGCAGTCAGGGTGTGCATGTATATTTATACTCATGCCTCCTATCGTGTCGTCCTGCAAATCTTTTCTGGCACATCTGACTAGTTTGAGTGGCGCTTTGTATTACCAGCGACCTGCACAGTTCAAGCTCTATTTGTTCTCAGGTTGTCGATACATATCGGACCTCCAAGGAAAAAGGATTAGACCTGCAAAAGTGTGAGCCGTTTTATATGCGACCTGCTCATCTAGGCATCTTATATTCATATCCAGCCCTGCTTGTTTCCCGCATCACATCCCCTTGGGTCGGCCCGAATAACCTGAGATGAGGATGAGAAGGCAAGAAGGAGGGGAGCAGCCGTGCAGGTCTTCAGAGCTTCTGTCGACACTCACCAGGTTCTCTATTTTCCCTCCTAAATCAATAAGAGGGCTCCTCTGGGGTCTCTTGGCCGGCCATCTGGACCGGGGGCTCAGGTTGTCCCCTGGGACTTCCACACCCGCCTCCCAACCCTGTACGTACAACGACCTGGCATGAAGTTAATGGTCCTGCCAACCCCGACTCCCCCAATCATCACCATCCTGCCTTCTGTCTGCTCATACACCTTCCATCTAATCTGTCCGGCTGTGACTCAAATGTCAGGCCACCTGGGAAAGGCAGCTGCTGGCCTGCAATGAGAGCTAACGCCGTGCTATAGTTCCAGCATGCACTGCTTTAAGGATGTGCCCATTTTATGACTTTTTTGCCAGTTTGGTGCGAATAAGTGTCATGCGTTGAGGTGATGTGCCATCAAACAAGGCAGGTGGACCCAAGTGCTTGGGAAACAAGGCAACAGAAACAGAGTGTAAATACAAACATATTAACAAAAAGTCACACCTGTACTAGAAATGAGTGGAAAGAGAGCTGATTGGTTGACACAAGGGGAGGATGGCTGATGAGATGACGTAACTGACAAACAGGAAAACACAACACCAGATTATGTGAAACGAAACCAAATCAGATCAAACACAATGCAAAGCAAATCTAAACGGTCAACAAAAAACGAAGACCGTGATACTAAGTGACCAAAAAGTACTGTCAGCATTGACAACAAATGTGAGGGAGGAGGAGGTTGCGATACTGGAGCGTTACCATTGGTAACAGTCATGTTAGGAATGAGAAGCATCTCTAATCAGTGACTGAGAAAACATCCACTTTGCGCTGACGGATGACCCAAAGAGGACAAGTTGAGGGTTCCAGAAAAGAAGTGCATCACACAGCAGGTAGGCAAATGAAACATTTGGCTGTCGAGGAGGGAAGGCGAGCCAGTGACTGAAAGAGATTTCCATCAGCAGATAAAGATCCATCTGGATCCACAGAAACGGGGTTGGGGTGGGGGGTTGCCCACTACGTTTGGCATTAATGCAAGGCCATTGATTGTGCGTCCCATTACCAATATATGATCCAATCCGAAGAGGAAACAGAGATGAGATGAGATGAGATGAGATGAAATGCTGCGAGCAGGTCTGCCGTCACAGAAGCAAGACATCCTCCTCTCTAATCACCCGGGGACAATTTGGGAAGAATCCAAACAAGAACACAAAGCACCGCTCGGGAGAAAAGCCCAGATTTGTTTGGAGGTATTTAGAGGAAGAAAAGAGGAAGGGAAAAAAAAAACGCCCAAAAAAACCCCACAGATTGCCTTCTTACAAATCGTTGCGCGCCCCCATGGGGAAATACAAGCATAAAGGTAGCAATCAATATTGAAACACAAAAATTAAGCTTTTAAATTTGTAATTAGGGAGCACGTTTGTTCACACCTGTACGCCGCTGCGGCTGCCAACGCCGGCGCATCTGCTCGGCTCCACCTGCCAGGCACCTGCTGCCGTCTCAATGGCGCCTGATTGCATTCAAAGGCAGAAGACTCTTTTAAGCTTCTTAGTGAGCAGCCCCCTTCATCCTCTCTCCCACACACTGCATTATTTTCTATTTATTTGTATCTGCTCATTCCAGTGCAGGTGCCTCGCAGTAATACTCAAGTGTGCCATACATGAGTGAGTCTTTTATGCCTCACTTCCTGCATTTGTCATTTTGGCAAAAGCAAGAGGATTAAGGGTTTGGATGTGTACCTCCTTCTTCTTCTTTTTCCTCCTCCTCCTCCTCGGCTCCCTCATTTTTAACAACATCCTTCCAAATTATTTGCATACCAAATTCTTTAACCCCACGAGGACGGTCAGCTGGTGTTGTTGTTCAACAGCCCACGACATTCCAAACTTTCCTCTTCTCTGGACCGCATCTTTCCAGCATCAGAACCAGGCCTACACCAGGCCCTGACTATAGGATGCATGTGGAGTTCCAAATATGAGGATCATGCCAAAAGATCTTTGACCCGAGCTACAGTACATCAAACAACTGGGGTCAGATTTTCTCAAATTGCGTTCAAATCAATAAAGGTTTTGCTCACCAATTATTATTGAACTAACTTGTGTCTGATCCTGTGAGGTTTTATAAAAAAAAAAAAAAAGGTTCTGAGCAGAATTACATTTTCTCATGTTCCAGATCCTCTTTTTCTTCCTCACCTTAAAAAAGAAAATCAAGCAAGACATTAAAAAAATGAAATAAAAAAAGATGAGAGCTTTTTAAAAACACTTGCCCTGATGACCAAGCGTATGGCCACTTCAGTCACAGTTGACACCCAATTCTTCACAGCGTTGCTGTAAATCTCAGTAAACACACACACACACGCACACACGCACACACACCTGCCTTCAGGTACACAAAAAATAAGTATCTGGGGAAACTTGGCCGCCGGCTGCTAGTGTAGCAAATTTCCTAAATTCCCTCACGTTGCCCCCCCACCTTGGAAACTAATGGAATCATTTCGATGTTGTTATGGAGATTCAACAGTTAGAGGGCTGCCATCTGGGTTTGTGTGAACCTGAGTCAGATGTAGCCCGGCACCACTGCAAGGTACAGCAGCTTGCTTAATGATTCTTAATCTTTTCTTTAATTAAATTGTGCAGTCAACCTGAAAAATCTATCTTAATGCAAATGAGAGCTCCTTTTTTGGCATTTGCTTACCGTAATGCACTAATAAGGTTAATTTAATAAAAATCAGTTCCAGTTTTTAGAGATAATTGTTTTTTTTTTCCTGATCTATTTTGTTAAAAGGGTTTGTTTGTTGGAAAGGGAGCAAGAAATGGCTGATGAGATGGCTCACCTGCTTGAATTAACAGTGTGCATACTGTGTGTGTGTGTGTGTGTGTGTGTGTGTGTGTGTGTGTGTGTGTGTGTGTGTGTGTGTGTGTGCGTGCGTGTGTGTGTTATGTGTTTGATGCCATCAAACAAAGCCACCCAATCCAAAGGCCAAAGTTTGTCTGGCAAAACTGCTTTCTGAACAGAACAACTCAAACAACCTATTTGATGATGTGTGCAAAGCGAGGACACGGGAGGATGGCCACCGAAATCCGCCAGTTTTTCATGTGTGTAGCTTTGATGTTGTCCTAAGAATGTCTGTTCAGGTTCAAGTTTGCAACAGCAACGGAATGAAAAGAAAAAAAAAAGTCATTAATTAGATTACATTAGCTGCAAGGCTTAGTGAGGATTAATGTCGTAAAACGTGCACATTCAAAAGCAAGAGATAGTGTACCTGTACGCTCCAAACCTGATTAGCTCCCATGGCGTCGAGGAATGAGCGGCTTGACAGCTCGCGTTTGTTGTCTACCTGGCGGTTTGCGCGTAATCTCTCCATTGTGGGAAGATTTAGACGTCGGTGTGGGTTTCACTCAGCTGTCTGCACACACATACACACGCACATACGCCATGTTTTTTTTCCCACCCAAGTCTTTCCGGCTGTCTTGTACATGTGCTTGGTGCACACAAGGCCGCTCCACTCCGCTGTTCCTGGCATGGATGCATGTGTGCGTCCATCATGCTCAAGGAAAGTAAAGTCACACACCCCAAACCGGTCGCTAATAGTTACACCTGATGCCCAGAATTCTTCCCTGGTGGTGGTACATATTGGCAATGATGATAAGAGAGACAGGAATTGGAGTGGAGCGTGTCAGAGGCTCGCCATCGGTGTCGGCGTAGTCCAGGGCGACAGCTCTCTTGTGGCTGTTGAAGACATCAGTCAATGTCTGCTTGGCGCATGATTCCCAAACTGCTGAGAATATGAATGTCCCCACAAGGCAAGAGTCAATTCTTCGGGGGGGGGGGGGGGTTGTCTTGAGACTTGAGAAAAAAAAAAATCATGCCGCGCGTCAGGAAGTCCAATACAGCCAATAACTTGACGGCGCCATTGTCAGAAAAATCTTAAAACTGGAAGAAGAGTTGCTCTGACACTGTATCTATACAACACACACGACACTCCATCTTTAAAAAGTGAATCAAAGCGGCGGTGTGGAAGCTGGTCCCATCACGCACTGATAAAAAACATTCATTTAAAGTGCATTCTGAAAATTATGTTTTCCAGATGTGTTCACTTTGAAAACAAATTTGACCTCCCTTAAATTGAATCAAGCCCAACGGTCTTACTTAAAATACAGTTTTACTTTATCCAGAATGCTAGAAGTGTAAACTCTGAGTAAACAACAAGTAGCTCATGTTTCTTTGGTAGCTGACAAAAACATCACCCTGCCAGGTAATAATTAATCCAGGAATACCTGCTTCCAACATGTGGAATCTCTTTAGAGTTGCATTGGGTGGGAGCTGTTGCATCTTTGACAGGTGTTCCTGCATTAGCATCCATTCCGCACAGATTATGTACTTGGTCCCGTTTTTGCCTCTCGCACGCAGCAAAATGGCTTGGAAGCTGTGTTTAAAGTGCTTGTTCCGTGTTATTCACAAGTGTTGTTTTTAACCTTTATAGATTTACAATGAGTCTGCTTGTGTTTGCATGATTTCCTCCTTGAAATATGTTGGCGTGCAAATAAACACCAGTAAATGCTAGTAGATGTATTCCATCATAATCACACACTAATAATATGGCTATTTCTGAGCAGATGTTTTTGGATAACTTTAACATGGTTGAGTGTGGGGAAGGTCTTCCAACCAAAAAAAAAGAAAAAGTAACTAGACCCCCTTAAAAGCCAATTTCAGCAGAGAAACAAGAGATCAGAAGTGTTTGCATTGTGATGCTTTCAAGCTCCTTCGATGAAAATGTAATCAAATGAAACATCAAGTCAAATTATAATTGCACACCCACCTCTTCCTCCAGCTGTGGTAATGGCTGGCAGGTCACAAGCGGGCAAAGAGGAAGTGCTAACATTAGGTCACAGATGCAACCGCCTACAATGAGGCCCAGTAAGGCCCTTGCTAATAAGGTATAATTGTCTCATTGTAATCAAGTTAGGTGCAATTTAGGGGAGTTAGCGGGTGGGCCTTTGGACTGATGCTTTTCCTCTTCCCTCCGAATGCACCTCGGCGCGGCTCGGAGCAAGCGCTGTTGCACAGAGAGCATGTGAACAGCGTTGGTGGTTCGACAAATGTTTGTCCAGAGAAAGGAAAATTAGTGAGATGAGGAGGTAATGACAAGAGGCAAAAAGGAGAAAAGAAACAGTGGGACGTAAATCAAAATGAAATACAACAAATGTTGCTACCATTATCTAATAGACCTAAAAGTGGAAATAGAGATTGAAAATGGACAGGCCAACTCGTTTTACTCAAGCAACATGCTATAGTGGAGTACAGCAAGTTATGCAAAGCTCCTCACAGCGGGTGATGTGCACGTCAAAAGTCAGCCAATAACTCAATCGTGTTCAAAAGCCAAAATAATGAAGTCATTAAATCAAGACTTTTCAGTGGACGTTCAATGATGGCATGAAGGTCCAAAAGTTTCTCAGCCCAAATGGCAGAAAGCCTCTTTTATTAATGCAGTCGGTAATGTCAAGTAACATCGGCAGATCGGACAGGCAGAGCTAAGTCTCAGATAAGCAGGAAAAGTCTTTAGTGAGACAGGTTGGGTAGCATCAGCAGAAACAGAGCAAACTTGATCACAATGTGGTGAATTACACCACTTGAGCCTGAAGGGCTTTCTGTGACCTTTCATCCACGACGGACAGGCAAACTGCAGTGGGCAACTAAGATATTTGGAGTGGAGGTTCACAAAGATGCATCTGATCAGTCTGATTGGCCACCACCAACCAACCTGGGGGAGGGAGCAATCAATTAAGTCTTGACTGCCAGATCACCGCTGATGATCCCCAGCAATCAGTCCTCCCAACATCTTCCTGTGAGTGCACGACAAGACACTGAAAGCTGAATATTCCGCAAAGCTATTTTTTTTCCTTTTAATTTGTGGGAAAAGTATCGATTGCGTGAGAGCTCAGCACAGTTACAGGAGAGGTGTGGTGAGCGGGGAGCAGGGGCAGCGGGGCTTAGTGGGCACTCGTTAATGTAGCTCCAACAGGGGAGTCAAACACTCCCACTTCTTTTAAGCACTCTTCCGCCCCAGCTGCACAAGCCAGTTCTAAGTGATCGATACACTTGATTAAACTGCACTTATCAATATCACACACATTTTGTTAGAGGACGACAATGATCAATGACGGATCTACACTTGTAGTTGTTCGCAAAGATGTTATTCGGTGTTATGCTATGGGAGTGAGTGGTTCACACACTCAACTCATGGTTCTGAGATTGGGTTTCGAGTAAATAAATATGTTGTGGAATTTGCACATTGTCCCTGAGCTTGCATGTTTTTTTTGTAGGTACTATAACAACAATAAAAACAACAATAATAATCATAATAATGATGACAAAAATACAAATAAATAAATAACAATATTAATAATATACTGTGATTGGCTGGCAACCAGTTCAGGGTGTCCCCCGCCTACTGCCTGAAGACGGCTGGGATAGGCTCCAGCACCCCCCGCGACCTTTGTGAGGATAAAGCGGTTCGGAAAATGAATGAATGAATGAATCATAATATACAATACTATAATTAAAACTAACATTTTTAGAACATTTATGCGGTGCATGCAATCAAAACTCAGGACTCTATTGTAAAAATAAGCAATGTTAGTGATATAATAAATATTGTGTACAATATGAATCTACTTTTAGTCTTATAGGCCACTCCTCCTGGCTGGTGTATGACATAGTCTGGTTCTGTTTAGCGAGTAGATTTTCTTTCCAGAGTCCAGGCATGTATTAACTGTCCTGCTCTTTCGCTTTTTAAAGTTGGATGTTCTCTGTTTTAATGCGGTTCCAGCCAGACATCTGTGAAAAATAGATTCCATCACCCAAGCACTAAATTAAATGCTCTAGCTGTGTCAATCATAGGATAGCATTTAACATGGCTTCTTCTTCTTTTCTCCTCTTTTGGTGAGAACGATGCTTTTCAGAAATGTGGCTTATTCCCAGGCACAGTGATGAGTACTAACTTCGTAGGGACTCCACAATGTGTTTAGGTGTGCTAATAACCAGCAGAAGCTCATTGCTAGCTAGCTGCTGCAGCAAAAGTAACAACCATTGACTGCTCGCGATAGGTGATGTCAACCCACTGAAGCTTTAACTAACTGTCCCAGTGGTTCTTCTTCTTCTTCTGCTTCTTCTTATATTTTTGGATGGTTTTGTCTGCAGTTGATACTCAGTTTTTTTTTTTTTTTTTTTTTTTAAGACACAAAAATGCTGATTTTGCCACGTGAATGGCTTATTTTGAGCCTTGGGTGAAACACACATTTTACTTAGGCTCATTAAAAAACAACAACATGAACAACTTTGTCAAGTCAAGGAATACTTTAGCAGGAAATTAAACTATTGAATGAACATTTTTACCCCGAGAGTACGGATAACTGCATGTCACCGAAGAGGTGACACAGCACGCACACAGAAATCCAGTCGATAGCACTGCTGCATAATAATCGATCACCATTTGTACAAGTGGGGCAGACGGAGGCATCCGATCAGTGCAAATTATTGTCACAGCGCACCGCCGTGCTGTGCAGTCAGCCGGACGGCATGGTGCCGCAAGATAAATGACAAAAGAGTCACAGGAGCAAGAAAGCAGTTAGTCATACCTGGTAGTGGAGGAAACGCTGCGGGGGGCGGGCATCAATACAGCAAGGAGGGTGGGAGCAGTGAGTGGAGGTGGGAGCAACCTGTGATACTGATTCTTGCAGATCATCATTTAACAAATTCGCAGAGGCCAAAATATGCTTTCTGTGACTGCTGAAATCTGAAACAGGTACTTTCATGTATCTTGATGATTTTTGAGGTGCTCCTCTTCCAAAACTGGTCAGTCAGAATGACCACTTGCATGGTGGTCACCTGCTTGACCAAAGCTCTTCTCACCTCACTTCTCATCCGAATCAGCTAGGATAGCGCCGTTCACTGATGCCAAGGAGCTGTTGGGAGCGCAATCTGTTAAACTGACTGAGAGGGTCTGCATCTCGAGCAGAAAACTGTCGATAGAAGAGAGGAACCAGCTCCTGCAGTACTCTGTGGGAGGAGCGCAACCTTATCCCATAGATGACTTTCCCGAGCTCTACCTGAAGCCTGATTTCAAAATCTTTGGTGGCCTGTTCCTGAAAAGTCTGACATTAACAATATGAAGGATCCTTTTTATCAACGATAAAAACTATTAACCAGGGTCACCGTTTTGGCTTCTCTAAATGCCCCTGCTAAGGTTGCTCCTTTCATCTTCTTCTTTGTTGCTCCATTTGTTTAAAAAAAATAAATAATGCAGAGTATCATCAATGTGTGTCAGTGAGTTCAAAGCTGTTAGTCCATTTCATGTCAGCTATCCCCTCCTATGTCTCAACCAATCAGTTTCTTAGCTCCTCTTGTGACCTGCTCAGCAGTGTCTTGCCTTGTAATTATTCCAGTAAAATTTGGAAAGGGAAAAAAAAAAAAGAGTTATATCGGAGCCACCGGGAGTTGGGCTCCAGGAAAGCATTTAATTATGTTTGTGAGGTTGCTACTGCTTGAGAAATATCCATTTGAATGTTGTATATTTTGTTGGTATAGTAAGAAAAGGCTTTTTTCACATGTGGATGACACTGTTAGTGCAACCTCAATTTCAAGTAATTTCACTGGCCAGCCACAATACAACAAATGACAAAGTGCAAAAAATAAAATAAAACATCTCCACCTTTACAACTATTTCACAACTGTGTTTCTACGCTGTCGGATTGATGAGGGATGAATGTAACATTATCCCGATGATTGTGGTGCACCGCTGAGCAACTGCACTGCATCATTCTGAAAACTCTTTCAAATATTTTGAATTTATCAAACAGCTAAATAAGGGAACCCAAAACGTTGAAGCCGAATTAGTCCTAATTTTTCATTTCAACACCTCAAGGAAAAAAGTTTCAGAGATCAAGATACCTCTCCACAATTCTGTGCACCATTGTATCAAACGCTCCCATTGATCTTCAAACAGCCAAATGGAAGGTTCTCATTGATTGGAGATGCTCTGGGTCTTATTAAACAACTGTGTGTGTCCCTAAAGCAAACGACAGGGACAACTTACCTAACATATGACCAGACTTCATTGATTTCTCTTCTTCTTCCCTGGTTGTGTTTGCATGCCCCCACCCACCCCTACACTACATCCCTACTTGATTTTTTTGCAGCATCGCATAGACCACAGCGACGCCACAGCTGCTGTAATTTGCAGCAGACGATCTTGCTTCCATCCGGTTCAATACCGCATCGCATGTGCAGGGCGGCTAATAGGAATAAACATTTCACCTTTGTCTAAACAATTGAGTCGTGCCAATTCCCCGCGGCACTGTTGGGTCAATGGGTGACATGACAGTGCTCCTACATGCACAAATGAGCATCACCAATCAATGGAGAGTCATATTTCCTAATGAGGTAACTCAGGTGCAACGTTAATTGTTGCAGCCGTCATTTTAATCCATACCCAGTGTGGAGCGCTTGTGGACACAATCCGTTTCCATGTTAATAGCTGAGGTACATCTTGGGTATTTTTAGGAGATCACATAACATAACTGGCCTTTAAGAAAAATAATAATGTTATGATCCTCACTTCCAGACTCGTAGTAATTCAAAAATATGTTGATTATCATTGTGATAAAATAGGTTGACTACTGTAACTGACAACTAACAACTTTGGCAACACATTCTAAGGTCTCTATGAGTAGCACTCTTTCGACAACGCATTAAAATACAATTACAATAACAATGATATCGTAACATCAAAACTATCTGCCACTCACAAAATGAGCAGTAATGACTCCTGCAAACATCGACATTTTACAAAAGTTTAGGCATTGGATTGCATTTTATTGTGTCATTGTTCCGGCTGTAGTGTACATTACGGAGTGTTTATCACAACTAAATGCTTTACAACCGTAATGGAAAGAACAAATTTGCTGCTATAAACTTGAGCTTAAGAGAACACAGGAGCCAAACATATAATAAGTTAATAAGGCGACATGTAGCAAAAATAGAAGCAGACAGAGTGAGCGAGCACTTTTAGGGTCAAAGAGTCAGCGAAGAGTGAAATGACTGTGTGCTTGTCATCTCAGCCACCTGAGTATTGTATAATGAAAGACCAGCTCTTAAGAGCCCTGGCGAGGAAATCATTGTGGAAGGAAGTGCAGACAATTAGTCTAGGTGGCGGGGCAAAGGGTCCTCAACAAGGACTCACTAGAACAGACACACTCAAAGAGGTCACAAAACATTGCCACAATTCTCTTTCCAGAATGAGTAAAAATCACACTTCAATGCCATTGGACTTTGAAGATTAAAATGTGGGCGTAAGAAGCACGCGAGCATCAGCAGTGTTTAAAATGAGAGCCACATTCCCCCAAAATCAAACGAAGAGCCCGAATAGGAACTTGGCTACGGAACAAAGGGGAAAAACTCCCTCTAAGGAAGAAACCTCGACCAGAACCCAGGCTCTGTGGCATAACTGTCTGTCTCAGCCACCACAATCCTGGTTCGCTCCCATTCCTGAACTCACGACTGCTGATAAAACGCAGAAAAAGGTGCAATGGTGCCACTGCTGGCTGTATCCTCAGAGGCAGGGAGTCCTAACCACAGGGATGACATACAAGACAAACATACTGCATGGACGGTAATGAGAAAACAGCACCTGGTCACTGATGCTCTGAATAGTATTTAATTGCAAAGACTTGCACACATCAGCTTGCTCTTTGAGGTTACTTCAGCATGTCCATGCCACCAAAAAGATGAAGTTGTAGGTTGGTTTCTTTGCTTGCCAAACATCACTGCTGCCGTTGTCTCCATTATTTCAGACTTACAAGCAGAGTGCCGCAATTCCTTCGGCACCTGTGCAGCGCGTGCGGCAGATGACACCATATTGGATCGGCATGCTTCACTTGCCCCGATGCAAGGAAGGTGCTGCGAGGACAAACGACTAAACACGCACATTCATCTCCAGCCGAGCACGCCGGCAGTCGCAGCTGTGCCGTCCGGCGAGCTTATGGCAGCGTCATCATACTTCAATTATGAAAGGAAACATGGAAATTGAGTTAAATTGAAAGTGAGACTGCTCCGGGTTATTTGGATATATTTCAAATGCTAAGGCAATGAGGAAACAGTCGGCAGATGATGTTGAGGAAAGTGATGCATAGCATACAATGAGTAAGCACTTGTGATCCTCACGGCATTGGGTTTCAAACCTGGGCAGTGAGATGAGAAGGAAGACATGATGAAGCAGGGATCTCAAGCTACCATCTGCAGGGACAAAGTGCAGATCACACAGATGAACTAGAGACCGCACACCTATAGCAATAATTGTCAGGACAAAAAAAAAAAATCATGTCGATTGCAGATGTATAGGAATCATTCCCAGGACATACTGAGTTTTTGCACAAACTGTTGAGAGATGAACTCCGGCACAATTGTGTCCTACCAGAAGAGCGAACGTGTGCCTAGGTAGCATGCGATCTCCGACTCGCAGCCAGTCTCGTGATCATCGACAGTGATTAAGGAGGATATAGGCGTTTGCTGAGTGCATGTCCCTGACTGTTCTCTACAAGTATAATCCATGCTATGATAAGTTGCCTAGCATTGTTATTATCAATAATAATATCGCAGGCGTTCTTGGGTAAACATCGACGTAAGCAGTGACGTTTGGACGCTATATGATGATGTAATGGCATAGCTCCTTCTTGGTTCTTTGCCGGTGGAAAATCAAATACAGTCTTCGTAATAACTTGTTAAGCACCAACTAAACACAGCACTGGCCCTGGCGCGGAACAATTACCAAGTTTGTTTTGGTGGAAAAGGGGTTTAAGAGGGTCTTTGACATGGACTTTTTTTAACAAGGAATGGGGATGGACTTGTGGTTGTGGCTATTTGTTTACACGAGAATCGTTTTGTGAACATGCACAGCTTCCATCCGAAACACTGGAATTCCAGTCTTTTCTCAGGAGATAAATGTAAACATACTTTACTGTGATAAAGAAGGACAGACCAGGGACCAAATCATTCAGTTGTGAGAAAACCACACACCCGCCCCCACAATGCACCCTTTACAACCCCCCGAAGCCTCTACCACTTGATGAATTGTTCCAAGGGACGAATGATGAAAACAAACAGAAACTTAACTGACTCCTCTTAATATTCATAGTACCAAAAAAAAAAAGTGGGTATAAGCTGGAGAGTCCAGGATGTGCTGACCCGGCCACATGGCCTACAAGCCGCAAACGGCAGGAAGCAAGTTTCAAGTCTGATGTCAACAGGGGCTCCACTTGAACCTGACTAGCCACTTCCTGCTCACCACACATGAAAACACTGTAACTCCTCTTGTTCCACAGCTCTAAATGGAGAGCTGGGTCAAGGGATCAATCAGCATCGTGGGAAGCTTTTAAAGACTTAACTCTTGTGGCAGATTCAAAAATAGCATTGGCCTATCTACCCGCTAGGACGCCATAGCGCTCCGAATTCTCCAAAGACATTTCAAGTGCTCCCAAATCAACTGGATCCTTTTCAAATGAGCTTACTTCTGTATCCACTTGACCTATGCTCGCATTCGCTAACTGAATCTAATACAACATTAGGATTGCTAATTGAAAATATTTACATGATGTGCAGATTTCAGGAAAGCAATAATTGCATTTTCATTTTATGGAACGTTAGAGCAGAACAGCATCCAAGTGGAAGTTTTCCACTTCCTGCCTTTTTACAGGTTTGATGAGCAACAAAAGAAGCTTTTGCAACATCTTGCTGTGGGGAAACAAGTGTATAGAGAAGCACCTCAATTAGAGGCACTTTGCTTCCTCCTCCATGGTCAGATGGCTCCATTTGAAAGATCCTTTGACAAGAATCCCCCCACTCTCCTCCTCTAAATACACAATGGGAATGTCAGAGTCTACGAAGCAGCCAGCCGGTACCTAGACAAAATGTGCGTTCTGCAACCAGGACTGTACAGAAGGCCTGGGGCTTCATGGACATAATGAGGGGAAGTTGTGTCAGCTTTAAGTAACGATGACACACAACATCCAGCTGCTGAAGTGGGGGCGGGTGTGGGGAGAAACAGGAAAAAAAACTCAAAATTCCTCCGATTTAATTTGATCTCTGTCACTTTTCACATATTAAATTGCCGTACCTTGGAGAATAGTTACAAGCAACACGGTATGCTCCTTTGACGAAGATGTTAAAATGATCTTGTTCAGGTAGCGGTGGCACGTGTTCGCCGCCAACGCGGCCGCCTCGGCTCTGGGAGACAATTAGCTGACACCTGCATGCAACAGATTGCGTTGGCACATATCCGCTGCTCCTGTCGCCTTCGACACCGCCATCTGGCCCACGGAAGGTGCTGCACTGGTTAGGAGGTAGGAGTAACATTATTTTTTAACCTTTTTGAAGCATCTGGTGTTTGGGACTTCTGTGCGTGACTTATTTTGGACATATTTTGTCATTTCTATTTACACACGTATTTTGTCATAATCTCTGCTTACTCAGGAAGAATTAAAGTGAGACATAATACCTCACATAAGATGCCGCCAAAGAGAAAAGAACACATTATGGACTAAAATACAAATGTATACTGAAAAAAAAATCTAACTGTTTCGCTCCCCTATTTCACAAGCTGAACTAAAAAAAAACCCTATTTTTGTGCCCAGTACAAGTCTAACACAAACTTGGTAGATTTGTAGACGGGCACATTAGAAAGATTGGTTTGCACCGTTGTGGGAGTGACCTCAGTCAATTTGCCCTCACCAATGGAAGTTCCTTTCACTTTAAATTCAGCACATAGGAGACACACACACACACACACACACACACACACACACACACACACACACTCTTTGACATGGTGGAAGCAGAAATAGACTCGCTGGAGGAGAACCATGCACGCAAAGTACATTTATAAAGAACTGCAACAAGGTGATGTAAAGTTTACTAGGGCAATCTCAAACCCCCACTTTGAAACGGGCACTTAGAGATGGCATTCCAATCTGATCGTTCATGTCTATGTGTGACCCTCGACCACGGTATTGCCCATGGGGCCACAGGGTGAAAAATATAATAAAGATGATGATGATAATGAGGTGTTCATTGAATTGATTTACAGTCATTCAGAGTGTTTGATACACGCTGTTGTCATATTTACAGCATGATTAAAATACAAATGACATCCGCCACACATTACAACACCGACGCCACAACTTAGACCTGCTCTGAGCTGGTCTAAAGTCTAGTCTACTTTCAATCAGCAAATTATAAGGTGCACTGGCGTACAAAAGAAAACACTTTTAGTCCACTGCAACGCTTGGCGTCGTACAGACTTTACACTACATGCACAATTGTTGTCTACATTAAAAATTCCTCTTTATATATACACGATAAATAAAATAGTTATCAAAAAGTGAATAACTGAAGACTTTTATCTTTAAGAAGTTTCACAACAATATATTTATTTTGGGTTCTTGTTGTCTTCACTTTTTTAATGTTCAATGCCGTCTAATCAGGCTTTCCTGTTCCTGGACGCTATCAGTGGTTTGCACCTTGCTGTAAAAGGTCTGTAATTACAGTCATGAAGGTGTGTCTTGACTGGACTTTGATAATGCTGCATCTACCTTCCTCACACTGTTCTTTACTTCTGTTGATGTGAGCGATATTTTGGTCGATATTTTGGTCGCCAAGGAAAGGATTTCATGATTGTCACTTTTTCTTGTGTGAATCTGTGATTTTGTCTTCCAGGCCATCTGATGCTTTTGAGCTCACCAGGAGCTCCAACAAAAATAAGTACATGTAAATGTGTCATATTATGCTCTAAGTGTATCGCTCAGCTTTATTCATCACTTAAACCTACAGAATACCACTTTTCTTTTTTGAGGAGGTTTTGTGAATTTTCTGACAATAATATAACAATATAAATATCATGTGAAACATTTCATCAGCTTTTTTGAACAACAGATATCCAATCAGATATTCGCTCAGATTTTTGAGAGAACTTATTGATTCAGGCAGTTTCCAAACTGTCGTGGGTCTCACCAGGGAAAGCTGCACAACACCCCGACACATTTTTTCCTTGATTGGCCTGCAGGGAGCCGGCATCTCTGTACGGGGGACGTGTGGGGGTAGGGCACTGATGCCTTATGTCATTGTTACCCAGTCACTCTGGATGAGACCGCCACCTAAACGCCTAACACGATGGAGTAAATACTCCTCCTCTCTCCCACAGCACAAACTCAAAGTGACCAGCAGATCGTGGTGGATTACAAACGTGACATATTAACTTGATCCTAATGTGCTTAATATTCATGTCTGATGGCGGCACAGGAGACGAAAGCAGCTGATTTATTTGATCATCTCACTTGTACACACTCCACTTCCCTTTCCAATAAGATTCAGGTTGCATGGAAGGACGGGATGGCTCCAGGCATGGCACACCACCCCCGACCCTGTGATGCGCTCACACACGGTGCACGAGCACGTGTTTATGTGCATGCATGCCCCTCGGAAGTGAAGAAAAAAAAAATCCAAGGCATTGTCATGAATCAAAAAACAGACACCCTGCAAGCTCTAATACTCAACAGTAAAACAAGAGCAGTCTAAATCCAGATCCAAAACAACCCTGTTCATTTTGGAATTACTGTTCATTTTATAACACTGAACTTCTTTTGGTGGCACACATAGCATACACATTCTCGTCGGACATTAATCTCTATCAGTGTGCAAAGATCTTCAAAATATGCATGAGATGAACTAAAATATTATGCCGCTCTAATTTGCCTCGTCTGATGATTCCAGATGTGCACACAGCATGATCTTCAGCGTAAAAATAGAGTAAAAATATGTATAAACTATACCCTAAGAACAGAAAGCCACATTTTAATTATCTAATTTCTGACGAATGGTATTAAAAATATGTGTTTGTGTACGTGTTCCTTTTAAGCATGGTGGGTGACTGGTTAGCACATCGGCCTCACAGTGCAGAGGTGCGCGGTTCTATTCCGGCTCTGGCCTCCCTGAGTGGAGTTTGCGTGTGTCTGCGTGGGTTTTCTCCAGGTACGCTTGTTTCCTCCCACATTCCAAAAACATGCATTGCAGGTTGATTCGGCACTCCTAATTGTCTCTCGGTGTCATTGTGAGTGTGAATGGCGACCGCGACCCTTGTGAGGATAAGCGGATTAGAAAATGGATGGATATGCTGAATTTCATACTGAGAGATGCTTCAAATATTTCAAGCCGTATTTGTTTCTCAATTTTTGATACAGCTCTTAATGTAACAGTCACATCTCAGGATCTCTCCAATAGACATTGAACATGCCTTCCATTGGCGCCAACTAGAGCTGTTCAACTTCCCGCCAGCATAGCTCACTTCATACTTGCCTCCAAGATACACGGTGTGTGAGGGCTTTGTTTATCCGTGTGTGTCATGTGTCTGTACACAGGCCAGTTCGTACATTCATACGTAGGTCAGGCCACAGTGTTGGGCGTGCTGGCTGCTTTCCTGTGTGCGCAAGTTCGGCCTGGATGACCCCCGCGTGTACAGTCTGAAACAGGTAGTGGGGGCGTCATGCATTATTCATGTTAGGATGAAGGAGGGGTAGGCGAGGGAGCCGGGTCAGAGGTGTACAGCAGCGTCTGTGGGCTGGCTGGTCAATGTCGACTTTCATTTCCTGGCAGTACTGCTTGGGGAGATGCTGCGCTTGAAGAGCGCTTGCTGTGTAAGTGCATGTTAAACTCATTCCTCTGGTGGGCTTGGAAAAGATATATATTGTATACACAGTATGTGTGGATATCCTCGCTGACATTTTGTATTTGATGTCAACAGTCTTGTAATGCAATGGAGGACAAATATTTTGTACTGTACTCATAATAGAATAGAATGCACAAGTATAGCAGTAAATAAATAATACATTTTCCAACTGCTTACTTTTTTAATACTTTGACGTTTACTTTTAAACACATTTATTATCAGATAATTACTTTTGAAACTTGAGCACAGCAAATAGGCCTATTAATGTACTTTTATGCTATAAATCATGGAATATTCTAGAAGGTAACTTTAACTCCCTCCCAACAAAATGTAAAAAAAGAAAAAAATCCTGGTCGCCATTCAGTGAAATTAATTTAATGAGGCATGCTTACATAACTAAACACTCACTCATACAAAGCGTATGGGCCTACTGAGCCAGAAAGCAATGACCAGATGGCACATTCGTGACCATGGACGTGCTACGTGTGTCAGACATGTTTCTGCTAAGTTTTACATTCACAGCAGTTTGTTTCATAATCCAAATTTGACAAAATCTTGTTACTTTACCTCCCAAATTTTCCTGTGAAGCATGTGGTGATGCTTTAATGGCTAAACTACGAGCACTAACATAAAGCAAACATGGCTTACTCTGTGATAAACATATACATCAGGGGTGTCAAACTCATTTCACATTGTGGGCCACAAATAGACTCGGTAGAAGTCAAGTGGGCCGGACCATTAACATTATACCATGCTCTGCGATAAATAACCAAAATATCATGTCTTTCCTTTGTTTTGGCATAAAGAAGCATTGGCGCATTGACACCGTCTGCTGTGTTGGGTCTGTCTCAGGGACAGATTGAGACTGCTGTTTTCTTCTCTGATCAAAACAATGTTGTCTTCTACTCTGATCAAAACGGTCTGCGGATAATCTATGAATTACATTTTATTAAAAATATTCATTCTGTGTCTTTAATGCATTTTTTTCACTTTTAAATTATCCTGTGGGCCATATTGAACCTCCTTGGGGGCCGGTTCCGGGACGCGGGCCGTATGTTTGACACCGTTGATATACATGGAAAAAACACCGCCTCCACGTATCATCTTGCGGCCGCCTGGATCACACAACCATTTTGCTACTTGAGAATGCCTGCATGGCTTAAAGGGCAGGACATCTCTTGACCTTACACCTGGCACGGTATGCGGAGATACCGCAATAGTTGAACTCGCTCTCTCTGGCATTCTAATGTGTATTCTAATGTGTGTGTGTGTGTGTGTGTGTGTGTGTGTGTGTGTGTGTGTGGGTGTGTGTGTGTGTGTGTTTGCCTGCCTTGATGGGCAAAGATGCAATATGAGGTGTGAAGAAGTAGCAGCAGACAGCACAGGAACAGACCTGCATAATGGAGCGCCGATCCCCCGTTGATTCCTTTTTAACACCTCCGAGCAATTTGACGGGACATGGCAAGAGAGACGGCGCAGACGTCAGCCAGACAAAGAAACTTGTAACTGAGCAGTTTGCATACAACAACTTTTTGGCTTGCTGAAAAGTATGTTCATTCAAAATCTGCTTGTTTTGGCTGGGAACACTTTTACTTTTCAGGTTTGGTGGAAGGAGGGCTATCGATTCCAAGTTGTGTTAGAACTTCACACATCTACAGGAGGGGACAGGTGGTGGTGTGCCAACTTTGGTGCCGTCAGTGCTGTCTGCCTCCCTCACCCTGAGGCGGTAAGACACGGGGGTGGGGTGGTGGTGGTGTTGCATCTCCAAAGAAGAATGTCGCTTTAAGAACTTCAAGTTGGCTTCGGGCAGACAGAGGGAGATTGAAGACCCTGCTGCTTTATTCGAAGGTGGAGGACAGACCGAATCAAAAAGCATGATTTTTATACCTTGGATTCTTCATGGGTTTTGGAAGTTCAAATAAGAACAAGTTGCAAGGACAGAATGTTTATCAAACATTTCACTATTGATCAAAGTGGAATCTTCCCAGTTCCACTGACCGAGCGGAAGGCGGAAGAAACAAATAGAGAATCATGCTGAAAACATGATAGTGACACCACTAAACAGTGGTGTCACTATCATGTTTTCAGCATGATGTGCTTAGAATGAAGTGAAGGATTCAAATTTTGCACAAATCATTGCTTTCTCCAGGATGGCAACAAATATGTGAGCCGCAAAGACATGGAAGCCTGCAGGAGGGATTTAGCTGATGCAGAAAGACATGAAACGATAGAAAATAGTCATCTAATACCTCTGCAACGTAGAAATGCTGTCTATTTAACTCTTTAGCATGGGAAGTGCTGGGAGATCCGCAGGCACAATTGCATCTTTAGACACATTTTGGCCTAATTAAAGCATCTCAAATCAGTGGCCACGTGGGATTGTGCCATGCCCTGGGTTAGGGAGATGCTCTCTGATGCTAAATGGATAAAGGATTTGTGACTCCAGTCTGCTCACATCAAAGCTACAGCACAAGGGGAAGATGGCGGTGAGGGGTGGGGGGCTTCGCCTCAAACCTGTCCAAGTCCGGTATCACTCTAATGAAGACAGACACGAGTTTGACTTCAGAGTGTCACAGTGTCCTCTGGTCCCTCTAACAGGTGGTAGCTAGGAGCTTTGGAAGTTCTGATCGGAGGAGGAGATGGAGGAGGGGGTTGGCCAGAAGTAGAGCCCAAACTCCAGAATCTGTGATCCCACTCCAAACTGGCAGCCACACTATCAGCAACGGAGACTGCAGATGTTCCTGGGCTACCCGTCTCCTCCAACATGGCCCTCAGCTTTCTTTCCTGCCCCTCTTGCTTGAATGCAGATTTGCTGTTTGTGTGTGTACATACGTGTGTGTGGGTGTGTATACGTGTGTGTGTGTGTGTGTGTGTGTGTGTGTGTGTGTGAGAGAGAGAGAGACTCTAATAAACCGTGATGTTAGGCCTCATTTCTGAGCAGTTGCTCTTTCTTGGCTAGGGAGGCTGTGTCGGAGTTTGCCATCTCAGATCCCTACTATCCCTACTAACTATGTAACATATTACGTGTTGCATAGTTAATGGTTTGAAGTACAAAAGTTACCTGAAGTAAACATCAAATTTCAGCTTTACATAGTCGCTTAAAGTTACACAGAGAATCACTTCATAACCTTTCATAAGTACAGTGCATATGAAACAACTTTTTAAAAGAGTGACATTACAAGGTGCCTGACACAGAGCACCGAACCACGTTCTTTGCAGTCGAATGCCGACTCTCCTAGTTAAAAAAGCTGCTATCTTGACAGCATGAGCCAAACAACAAGACTGCATTGTGTACCACCTGTTCCTCACTTTTAGGTGGCATTGTTGGCGTCATGACACAAGTTTGCTGGTTCCCAAACAATGTGGCAGGAGAGAGAGGAGGTGTGTGTGGGGGGGGTGGGGTGGGGGGGCAATTTACCGCAGCAAGGTAAAGTGGTTCATCTGTCTTTCTTCCCAGTCATTAGGGCCATCACGAAAGACAAACTGTTTCCTCGGCAGAAACTGACAACATCGTGACATTGTGCTCTGTGCACCATCCAAGATAAAGCCTGGGCTCCGAACGAACTCATTTCTCAGGTCTACGTCTGGGAGAGCTAAAAAAGACTTTGGCTGGTAAATTAATTAGCAAGTAAATCTGGCTTTTGAGGTTTCCCACCTCATGTTAGGGGAGGAGAGATATTTGTCAGCTGTTAATTACTGTCATCTGATGATGGCACCTTCCCTCCACATTATTGACACCGAGTAGAAGGTGGGGAGCAGTTGTGCGTGTATAGGGCATCTTATGTACAAGCCAAAAAGTCTGGTTTACTAGTATGCAGCTTTTGCCTTTGTCTATACTGTAGCCATTTTTCTTATCTATTGGAAATGTAAATGTTAAGTGTTCGACTGAGGAATTTTTCTATTTTAGTAGAGCTGAACAGCAGCGTGTGGAGATGATGAGCGAGTCTTGCCCGGACACAGAAATGAAGGTGCGCTACTTTTTATTGCCCACACATCTGCGCTGTCTACAAAGATAGCGCCTTATACGTGCCCTGAAACTGACTGGTGACCAGTCCAGGGTGTATGAAGGCCGCCTTTCATCTGAAGTCAGCTCTGATAGGCTGCAGTTCCTCTGTACTTGAACAGGATATGCGGTCGAGAAAATGAATAAATGGGTGGAAAATGTAAGACGTTAAAAAGACTCACATCAATGCAGGTTTTTACTATAGCAGATTTTACCTTGGTTGATGCAAGAAACACTGTTGGCCAGCATCTGATGAACGTCTGGCGAACCTTTGTGACCTTGAACGAACCCCGACAAGAACGCAACGTTCACTGCCTTTTCAAATGCTGGCAGTTGTTCGCCGCTCGAGAAGCTAATGGTGTAGTGGTACGCTCACCTGATTTGTGTGTAGAGAGAGGGGGATCGCTTCCCACTCAGTGACGATGTGTAACTGGGTGTGAATGGTTGTTCATCTCTATATGTGCTCTGTGGCTGAGTGGCGACCAGTGCAGGGTGTAGTCTGCCTTCCGCCAGAAGTCAGCTGGCAAAGGATCCAGCATCTCCCCGCAGCCCTGTTCAGGATAAGTGGTATTGGAAATTGATGCATGGATGTATAGATGTTTTTTTATCAAATACTTCATTTCAAAACATTTTCCCCTGTGCAAATAATGTGGTAAACTATTTGAAAACGGAATCAAACGCTGACCTCCAACCGATTCTTTAATCAGAAGGGGAGCTGAGATATGACTGCATTCAGCAATCTGTTGCTATCTGTACCTCTCTCCAAGTGACACAAGGTGTTAGAGCACATGACACTCGATAGCCGGTGTGCATCTACTTCACACATGAGGAGCAAAAGACAGAACTTTGCTTGGCGCCTTGATGATGTCCGTCTCCATTTCTTGCTTGAGTGCTTCAGTGACCGCCACAGAAGAGGGAGGAGAGCCCTTGCTCCTCCTGCCGCTTGACCTCAAAACATGGCCCAGCAAATGCTAACCTTCTCTCACCCCTCCGAAATAGAATCAATAACACTTTGGCCGTAAACGTGGAAACACTGCGTTGACATTAATCTGACGTCCTTCCATGCTTGACGCTGCCGTTTGCCGCTTGGCGTCTGTTCAGCGGGGAGGAAATGGTTGGCTGGCTGTGATGGATTGACTGGTCGGCTTGCTGCCTCTCCAGTGTGTTCTTGACATTGTGCATCTGCCAGTGGCTCGGCGTTCTGTACAAGCAAAGAAGGTGTTGTCGATTCCTCCCAATGCAATGTGCAACATTGTTGATGCTCCAAGACGTTCTCTGAATTCTTTGAGAAAAGATGCTCAGTCATTGAAGTCTCAACTCGTCACACGTAGACTGTTTCATGCACCGTTACAAAGCATCTGGATTAAAGACTTGAGAACAAACACTGAGAGCTAATTGTCCCATTCACACTTGCGCTTCTGGAAAACATGCACGCCAATCGTGATCATCTGGAGCAATTCAGGGTAAAAAGATTTCCTTTTTGAGCCCTCCCTTTTGAAAAATCGGCATCCTGACTTCATTCGTGCATTTTCATGCTACCGTTGGCTCGGCTCACACTCTTCAAGTACTCCCTGTCCTTCCTGTGATTGCATTAGCGGCACTTGCTAGCAGCGCAGCAGGCCTATCCGCACAAACAGTGGGTAAGCACATACAGGTGCAGCTATAGAAGGCCTCGCTGGCACTGGCAGGAAACAGGTGTCTGTCTATTGATAGCTGCCTGATGGGGATGTTGGAGTGGTGGGCTGCATCAAGTGCCTGCTATGAAAATCAGGTGGCTTGATATGTGGTCCCCTAGCACAGCAACTACTAATTGTTATCAACGCTTGTGAGTCTATTTTTGTGTCCCAGCAGCAGATGGTTGCAGTTTCACGTCACAAAGAAAGGGAAAGGAAGGTGCTTTGCTGTTTACAGCAGGTTGTTGATGCCTGGTGAAACCCAACCTCTGGGACCCCTCAACACCTGGTTAATAGACGCAGCATGTGGGTTAACAGTTTTTGTTTAAACATGCATGTCGTCGTCGGCTGACGACGAGTCCACTTTTCTCCATTCAGACATGAGGAGACATCAATACCTTTGCTCAGTATTTCTTCTTGTCAAATGGCACAAAACGGATGGACTCAAGTGCACGCTTGTCACAGAATACCTCCAGTAGATATTCTAATCCTTTTCTTCCCTTCTCAAACTTCAACGAAATATGAACATATCTCAAAAACATGATGTGCTTGAAAAAATATGAAGACGTTTTTGAAATCAGCGTATAAATACGTTTAGGGCTGCATAAAGCCTATTGATTAAAATGTGTTGTTTACCAGTTTAATCTTAAATGTCATTTTTAGGAATAAAACATCTGCTTTCTTTCTAATACATGTTACTCATGATGGTGGCAAACTTTATCTATTTTTTTTTTTGTGGCACTTAATTTATACAGTTTGAGAACTGCTCTACAGAATCCAGTTGTTTGACTTAACAAATAACGTAGCACAGCACCCCCAAAGGCACAGAGATGCCACTGCGCTCTCGCGCAGATAAAAGGTAAACAGCGAGGACATGAAATCGATAGCTAAACCCCCTAATCTTCCAATTAAAGCTCTTAAGTGGCTGCGGTGACTTGGTAACTGTGATAAGTGCAGGTTGCAGTGAGAAGGAGGAGGACACGCTGAAACCTACACAGGTACATCTGTTACGGATAATTAACCTTTCAGCACTCCCCGCGCTCCAAGCAGCCACTTGTCTGTCAGTCTGTCAGACGGATCAGCTTACCCGTGTGTGTGCTCACAAAGAGTTTTTTTCTTACGGAGGTGAAATGAGCAACAAGGAGATAATTTGTCTGAACAAGCATGCAGGTGTGGAAATAAATGCCGACTTTTAATTGGAAAATGAATGGCAAGGTGAATGTGTGTGTGCGTCTGCTGTGTTTACACAGCAGTCAGAGTATGTGAAGTGCACTTTTCACACGTGGGGGGAGTGAAAATGTAGCCGGCCAGCGGGAGGGATTGTTGTGCACACAGACGCACGTGGCGGCTGCAAGCAGGTAATAGAGCAGACATAATGGGAGCTAAGTACCTGTAACCCTGAGAGAGATCACTCCACACAACACCGAGTAATTCCCTCTGTGCCGCAGAGTTGGTCCCTCACCAGGTTGGAGTGTGGGAAGGAGGGAGGCTGTTTAGAGGAAGTATCAGGTGTGAAAGGGCGTCAGCTGCACTGAGTGCCTCCTATTGATCCGCCAGAGGGGACTAAACGTGTGCTTGTGTGGAGGTGTGTGTATGTGTGTGCATTCGTACGTGCGTGCAAAATCCAGTGGCAGGTAAAAAAAACATCTGAATCACCAGTAGTTGAGCTTGCAGCTGCATAAAGTGACACAAGCACACCGAGGGAATTATAAGCACCAGAATTAAAAATAAAAAGGGGTGTCCAAAGTCCTACCCGGGGACCATTTTGGACCTTCGGCTGATACCAAAACTACTATTGCTTCAAATATTAGTAATACATTGGTTTTAGATAACCCCCGCCAAAACAAATTGGATGAAGTCACCTAATCTCTATTCATAACAACCCAACATATAAAGATATATGTTCTTTGTAGCATACATCGCGATTGGTGGCTTGTCGTCTTAATTCAGATTCCTCCATGTTTGGTTACTGAATGTGGAGATGCAATTCGGCAGAGTTGAATCTTTTCTAGAATTCGGGACCATGGGTCACCCCAAATATCCTGAAAAACAATTTACCTGATCACCCTTAACAGAAAGCTGCCATGTATCAGTGTTCCCAAATTAATATATGATGCATAAAAACAATATTGTAATTTTCTAATATCTCAAAGACAGAATTGTGAGAAATGGATTGAATACTTTGGACAAAAATATTGAACCTAAATACACAAATAAATAACATTCATTTTCAATACCAACAGGCATAATTCGGGTGACATGTGAGCAAGAGCCTATCCCAGCGCACTTCAATGTGGGAATTGTCCCCAGGAAAAAAAAAAAACGCAATCACAAGAAGAACAACCTCGTGCAAGATAGGAATCGCCAACCTCAGAACTGTTCGACACATGAGCTGTTTTCAGATTATACAAAATAATCATAAAAGGTGACCAGGAACAGCATCAGAGTCACTGAGAAAAATGTGAAGCCTCTTAAATAATAAAATAAGTACATTCACTGACATCTCTGATTGTATTTCTTTAAAGTTATTTGCACCCGTGAGCTCTTGAGGCAAACGTGTCGTTGAGAACACATAATTCAATTAGTGTGTGTGTGTGTGTGCGTGTGTGTGTGTGTGTGTGTGTGTGTGTGTGTGTGTGTGTGTGTGTGTGTGCACGCGTGCGTGCGTGTGTTCACACATGCATACACTCCTTGCTCATGAGAGTGTCCCATTTCTTCTGGATATCTGCTAATTGTGCATTTCATTTATGCTCAAGTGGCTCTTTTAAGGCAAAACAGATAGTGAGGGTTGCGGCGCCGAGAGCGAAATGCCAGCATGAGGAGAAGAGACAGCGAGACGGGGGGAGAAAAGTAGCGTAGATAAGAAACGGGAAAGACAGCTGCTCTTTTCCCTCTCATTTCATCCACTTATTGGTTAACACAGTGGAAAGAAAGTAAATGTTCAAGGGATTTCAGGTCTTGCGCCAAGGTAGATGTCTAATTCAACTCTTGTGTAGTATTGATCGTGCCGGCGGTCACCAGGGAGCCGCTGGTGCAAGGTAGACAATGCTGAGAGTAAAACGGCTGGTAAAAGGCGGCACTCCATCATCATCCCCTTTGCTACAGCTGTCTCCGGCCCCTTTTGAGTGAATTTCAGTCCTTGGCTTCTAACAAAGTGACGGAACACCTTTAGAAAACCACTGTGGGGATGGCAAACTGCTCACGAGGACAAAATACAGCAAATAGGTAAGCTCTGACTGGAGGATGAGGATGTTGATGATGAAGATGATGATTCAACAACACTTTGATGGATGGCTGGAAGTAGATGATGGCCAGGCAGGCTGTGGGCGAGCAATTCAGGCAGGGGGAGGGGCAACCTGGAAGAAGTTGTACACCAAATGAGAAAAATATGGATTCCAGTCGGCAAGACAAATTGACCACCACTGAGTGGGAGGAGTCAAGACGCTTCTGAGGGGAAATGTGCTGAGCTGGCCGGAACCTGGTGGTCACCATTAGTCGCACTCTCACAAGTTCACGTTTCTTGAACCTTTACAAATGCACGGCTTTTTAGGTGGAAATTCAGCTTGGCAAGCAGGAAAGAGAGAAGCAAGGCAATCCGTGAACCTCAAGTTGAGCTATCCTGATATGATCTCCAGAACCTTCAAAATCAACTTTTTCCAAAACAAGCATTTTAGGTTTTGGAGGCTTCTCCACACAAGTCTGACCTCTGACAATAAAACAAAAAAATGAGGTGTGTCTTGTTTGTCTTCGGCATTTAGTGTTTATTCATTTCAATTAAAAAAATATATGTATTTATGATGCGGAACGTGTGTCGACCTAACAGTGCAGAGGCACTGGGTTCAATACCAGCTGCGGCCTCCCTGTGTGGAGTTTTCATGTACTCCTCGTGCTGCGTGGGTTTTCTCCGGGTACTCCGGATTCCTCCCACATTCCAAAAACATGCATGGCGGGCTGATTGAACACTCTAAATTGTTCCAAGGTGTGAGTGTGTGTGTCGTCTGTGTGTGCCCTGCGATTGGCTGGCAATCGGTTCAGGGTGTCCCCCGCCTACTGCCCGAAGACGGCTAGGATGGGCTCCAGCACCCCCCCCCCCCTGCGACCCTTGTGAGGATTAAGCAGATCAGAAAATGAATGAAGGAATAATTTTATGACAACATAATGCAATGTGTGTGCTTGATGGGCTATAGACATACAGAACTCTATCCAAACATTTGTTTCTACCTTTCTTCTTTGTGCCATTGTGCTATGTAAAGAGGAAAATACAGAACATCGGGTGTTCCAAAGGATTTCCATCTCTTCGTCTGCCCACCAATAAATGAACAGAACACCCCTAGCTCATAACATGGAGAGGTGAAACCCTGGCAGTGTTGTCACAGAAGCAGACAGAATGTCACAATCGTCACCAGCGCATGCACGAACTGCGTGACAGGAAGGTAAATGTCACCCAAACGCAAGAAAAAGAAGAAAACTTCAGCCAAGCGTTAAACAGGTTATCACTTCCACTCAGCACCCATAAATCAAGTCCAAAGTGTGAGGACTCAAACAAATGCAGCATTGTTATTGCCACACAAGCTCAAGTGTTTGGCATATGTAAAGGTGGCTGCCGAGGTTCCCTCAAAGCGCCGCCTGGGTGACACTGTTATCGCCCTGGCGCCACAGATTGGCACCTGTCACGCCGCATTCAAACCTCTGTGAGTAACACTGACAGGCGGGTCAGCGTGCCCGACCTGAGGTACTACCCGTAGGTCCCCTTGGCAGCTCTGGCTCGGCGCAGGCAGGATGACAAAACACACACAGCACAGCAGAGATTTACATTTATTCGGTCTTACCTCCGCTGATGCGTTTCTTTAACCCTTCAACAATCGATACAAAAATGTTTGGATTTGGGCAATGATTTTTTTTCTTAAATATGCACTCTACCAAATGGTTGAGATTTGTTACTGTATGGCAAAAACAGGAGGAAAAGTAATGCCTTTTAAAAAGAAATACATAGCTCAAAGATTTGGGGACACTGGAGTCACTGTATTTTAAATAACTATTTTAATTTAGAGTAATTAGAGAGTTAAAAGAGTGATACATTTAGTAATATTTAGGTTCAGCAACAGGTATATCTTTTTTTCTCCAACATCATAGCTATAAAAAATGAGGCATGGCAAAAGCTTTTTCGCGCAAGCTTTTAAAGGTCAAACTTCAAATGAAAATGAAAATATCTCAGAAACCTCATGTGCTAGAAAAATAAGTTTGGAAATCAGCATCGAAACTGCATTTCGGGAAACATAAGCCATCTTTGATTGAAATTTGCTATTGGCCAGTTATTGTCTTTCTTAATGTCCTGTACTTATTGGTGGAGCGGATAGTTCAAGGGTAAAGATGCTAATTGGTCAAGTTTCGCTGTTTGCAGATTCTATTCCAAATCCACACTCCTGGGTGAGTTTCATCATTTGAAGGATTTATGGGTTATTTAAGAAAAGCCATTGTTTTAATTGTCTTACTCAAAGTGGCGGAACAGGCGCGTCCTTATGGAAGAAGACAAGAGCGATGATCGATGCCAATTGCGTAATCAGGCGTTATTTGAAGGGGGTCGTTGATTCTCAGTCCACCAAGGTTATGAGAGAGCAACACTTGTCAGCGCATGATTTATTATTGCCACGAGCAGAGCGACCACGTCACGCACAAATCGGGGGCTGGGGCGAGCAGGCCGAGGCCCCGCCGGTTGTATTAATAAGTCCAGACGGTACGTGTGAGCCACATTTTGGAAATTAGCCTTGAAAAATTATCATGTCATGATCAATGATCATCAAATGAGTCCATGGGCGGAGCCTAGCTTTTATTTAAATGCTACTCATCGTCACATTGGAGAAACAAGTGGACCGCTATTCAGATGTGTCAGGCGCCAAACATTTTCATCCTGGTCTTTGTCTTTGTGCAGCCGAGTGCGCTGAGCACACTGATGGGTGACTTCCAGGATAAGCCTCCTGGTTTCGTTGGCAAAATTGATGGATTGTACATTTAAACACAAAAAGAATCACTTTGGATGCTTCCAGAGGAGCGGTGTGGCTGCTGTGGTGAAACAAAACACTACAGTGAGTGATGCCTATTTACAAACAAAAGTGCAGCGGGACAATGGCGTCAGCCTGCGCGAGCACAATGCTATATGGGAGACGAATGGAGCGGAAAGTGCATTTTTCATCCGATTGCCGCCTGTTTGTGGTCCACTTACACACACGACACAACAGCCAACATATGTAATGCATCACGGCTGGATTTGTGACAGCGAGGTGGAGGTAATAACTTTAGGAAGCCGCGTGCACCTCTCAGTGTGTTCATGTCAGCCATTGATCTGGCGGCTCCTGACAACTCATTTCATTGCCATGACACACCATAATGGACCGGCGCGCTCCAGACCCCTCGACTTTTCCGCGGGCCCCGCGCTCTTGCGCGCGGCTGTCAGAGAGGCAGTGTGTTGGCCGCTTGGCCGCTCTATCGATCTGCCACGGGCGGGTAGTTGGACAGGCACTGAGGCCATTTTCTTTTGGCCATTCGGACTGACAATTCATTCATAGAATATGACCTCCACTTTAGTTTTATATAACTAAACCTTGTAAACTTGTCACCCATTGCCCTTTAGGGGCCTGAGCATCAGAGGACATGTTTCGCAACAAGAAAAAGACATGAATCACTTTCATAAAGTGCCATTGGTTTGAGTAACGTCACAGCATGTAAATGAACTGACCCTAATCATGAAACATATCGTTTCATTTGCAGCATACAACCGTGAAATGCACAGTGAAAAGCGGCTAGCACTTCACAGTTCTGAATTGGGGCTTTCGAATCCAGGCTCTGAATAGTTTTAAACTTTTAGGTATTATGATTACAAATGATCTCTTTTAACCATAAGTATTTTTTGTTAAAAGGCCACAGTGAGGTAATTGAGAGCATCCTGACCTGCTCAGTCAGTGTGTGTTTTTTCGGCAGCATGCAACCAAACTGCAAGATGACCAGCGTTTGTCCAAACTCAATGCCATACTGATGCAGTGACAGGCTTTTTCACAAAAATATTGTGAATGACCCTCCAGGTGATCCTGCTGCCAGCCTTTTTATTCTTGCCCCGTCAGGCATTTCTTTCCCATTAAATGCTCCAACTCTCATTTTGTTAAGGGTTGCGCGCGTTCTCAGTGCCATGCGCAGGCTCACCCACTCAAAATGACATGAAAATGATGTGCCTGTCCAGCACTGTATGGAGCAACTTTCCTCCTGAGCCAATCTTTCTTCTTTCCGGTCATTTACTTTGTACAGTAATTTGTACAGTGCACATCACTCTACTGAAGTTGAATGGGGGCGACCGTCACGCGGTTCGACTGGCCCGTAACCCCGAAATTCCTGATGACCAGCACGCCAATGGCTCCACCTTAACCGTGTTCCCAATAAGGAGAAGCATTGTAGAAAAAGGACGGAAGGACGATCTTAAAAACCCTGGAATTAATTGTTTCACTCTAATTGTGATCATTTTCTTTACTTGTCCAGACTTGGATTTACATTTTGTTTCCAATAATTTCAAATACAACCGTCTTGAAATACGTTCATTCTTTGGCACTGAGGAACAAGGTAAATTTCGAAGTGTAGAACAGCTGACACAATTAGAGCCTGCGTCTACCCATGATTCCACTGGGTGAGTGCCCCGCCTCCATCTGTGTGTTGTGCTTGGTGTTGCAGCCCGGAGGCGGTACAGGTCATTCTGATTTCTGCACAAGTGTTGAACCTAACACCTGACCCCGAGGCTTTAGCACAGAGATCTAAACCAGACGTGACACATGACTACAAACGGGCATAAACACCAACGCTTCCCCCCATTTGCTGCCATATACAAATGAAGGTGAAGAGAAAACAAACAAAAAAAACAGCACCGCTGTATGCTCAGGGAGTCTGACAGAGAACACCTGAGAGGTCAAAATTAACGTTTGATGATGAAGAATGTTCATGTGATTACATGCGTGTGTTTGCCTGTGTGAATTGGATTGGAGGTCAGTAATGCAAATTGCCTTGTCACTTCATGTACTGCAAGACAGCGAGATATGTGTTTCTGTGCGAGGTGAGTTGGGGGGGGGGGGGGACGTGTCTTTGCAGTACACAGTCATGCACAAACACACACATCGCTGGGTCCAAGCCCACGGCTACGCTGGGCCTCAACCTGAACTTGGGGAGTTCGTTTTGTTCCTCTGCATCTGCAGCAAAAAGAAATAGCCTCGGGGTATGTCAAGTGTTTTTGTCTTCTTTCCTGCCTGCCTGTTCACTTCCAGCATAAACCTCAGCAATAACATGCGGGAAGGTAATTCTAAAGAAAGGAAGCGCTTCTGACAGGCAAGCTTGCTTTGAGGTCTTTCCTTTAGCTTGTTTTCTTGTGTAGTTTTTTTTTTTCTTTCAACGTTGCTGCAATGAAATGAGACATGGCGAAAGACCAGACAAATAGGAGAACAAAAGGAGCTGCAATATGTCTTCAGGCATTGGCGAAATAACTTTGGGATTCAATGTCTGATGAATACGTTTTGGAGGATTTACTCGGAAAAACAAGGAGAAGCCCAGCATTTGAGGAGCTGAAAACTGACCCGTTTCCATAACCAATCATTCTGGTTCACTTCTGATTGGTACGTAATGTTTGTTTCTACTTTTGTCGTACGCACTTCTTTTGGGGAGATCATCGCTATGGTATGGCGCTTTAAGGGTGTCCTTTGGTCAAAGCTGGAATGGAATGGAAACAACATGAGAGGTATACAGTAACCCCCGTTTTTTTTTGGTTGATGGGACCAGAACCCCCCCCCCCCCGCGAAAGGTGAAAACCGCGAGGTAGGAAAGATGTTTTTTATTAAAGAAAATAAACTCGTAAAGAGCTGACAGTTTCGGCTGTCACTTCAGCCTTCATCTGATCTGTCACTGCTTACTTGTGACGTGTCTAAAAAACAGCTGCCTGGGTCGTGAAACCTTCAAAAAAAGCTCCCTGACCCGGTCAAGGCTGGGAAGCAACCTCCCGCCGCTGCCGTTGAAGCAATGTGTCCCTGTTGATGCTCCCACATACCCAGGACGCATTAGGCAAGGGGTTGGAGTGAAGCTTACGTAATCAAAAAAAAGTTATCGCGAACACAACACTATAGGTAGAGTGTGCGAGACACTCAGCAGACTGACGATAATGCGCAGCAAATCAGCTCGTGCTCTCATTGGTCGATGTCGCACCGAGAACCAATCACGCGCCTTCTTTGAGCATCTGAGTCACGTCAGCTCTTTGTTCAGCATGCGGGGAACCTCCTCAGCCCATCAGTAAAACAGCGCGTCTATCCACAATATGGGTGCCGATATGGCAGTATTTTTTCAGTTATTAATTTAAAAAAAATTAGAAACACTGAAGCTGCAGAACTTGAAGCGCAAGTGGCGAAGGATCACTGTAGTACATTTTTCATTATGTAATCATGTGTGCATTAAACTGATAATAATACTGATGAATTAAAAAAAAGTACTGCATGCATTCCTTTGCTTACTGTGCAATGTGCCTCCTTGTTCAATTCATAATAATAATTTAGTAATTCAATGGTATAGATGTGCCACAGTGCTATGATCACATAGTCACGTTTGAAGAGCAGAAAGTGTCCGCTGTACACTCAGCGACAAGAATGTAACATGCGTGAAATTAGTGGAGTAGAAACGGGCCAAAGTCAGAGCTGATGAGAGCATCTGATCCATTAGCCCGGGAGCTTTAAGAGAGCAAGTTCATTAACCACCTCGGGGATTAGCTGCCAAAGTCGGCACCATATCTTTTCAGCAACATTTAAACCTTTTGCACCTTCTTCCTCCCTGCAATGACATTCTGATTCTTCTTTCCTTTCGGAAGACACACAAAATCTTCACCTGAATGGTAATGAAATCAGCCAATTTAGCCTGAAAGCTGGGGGGCTTGGACAGATGGCATCGAAGCATGCACTCCTTCAAAAGACGAGCGCGGCACCCAAGCAAGGCGGCGTGAGGGGAAGACATTCCGGAGAGCTGGGTAAATCTGTAAAAGTGCTGGAGCTGAGAGGGAAGGCGCGTCACCTCATCACGCCTTGATTTTACAACCCCTGTTGCCCTAATCCTGACAAGCCGTCCGCCATTAGGGAAGCTGCACCGCCGACCTCCCCACCTCCCTCGCTGGGCGAGCTAGCCTAGCTCTGTGGAAGGAATCTCCTCTGCCTGTAAAGAAGAATGCAGAATGTTCATTTGCGTAAGCATGATCACAACGGCAAATGAGATCAAACAAAACGGTAGGACTTTGTCTGGTGTCCGATTTGTCTTGGTTTTCCAAACTGAAATCGAATCAATATTCTGACGGCGGGAGCTGTCAAAGGCAGCCCAAAGTTGCCGAGTGAAGACGTGTGGATCGAAGCACAATTCATTTTGCTCACAGACAATAAATACGATCAGGGAGGCGCAGGCAAACAACGCAACCGTTCAAGTTTGCTTTTGATTAATTACATAATGCCAATATTATTGCCTTAATGTGACGCTAATTATGGGCTAATTATGTAAATGATGGTTAACTATGATGATCACACTCACATTAGCATCCACACATTCCAGGGAAGGGCCCACCTCCTATAATTACCTTAAAACGTGTGCGTTTCTTTGAAATACAAGCAGGACTTTTTTTTTTTTCAAATGGAAATGATAAAATAAAGAAACACGCCCTCCTCCCTCGCACACATCAACACACACGCCGCCTGTCCTCCACCTCTGTACTTTCATACAGAAACATCTGTTAAGTAGGAGCAAATGTCAGCTAATTATTTCACCAAAGCATGTTTTTAATTGATCAACAGGGGAACAGCTGTAGAGTGGATCCTAGCGTCACGGCGCTGGGTGAATAAAAACGGAGGCGGGGGAGGTTGGGAAGATGAGAGCAGAGAGGGGGGCGGAGGGTGTTGGGAGAACCCTTCACCCACCTCCATCCTGAGAAGAGCTTTGACCTGCTGCTGCAACCTGCAAGCGCACTCGCGGGAGAAGCTCCACATGTTAAAATGTTCATTCTCCACCAACTTGCCGTTTTCAACTTCAACCAAAGGTGAGATATGTTCATTGCGCCATCAGGAAATGTTTTCACTGTTTTCTTGAAAACTTCAAACTACGTATGATGTGATTTGTTTCTTGAGGAGATGGCGGGGCCCATTAGGAGCGACCTCACTTTTCTCCTGCTTTATGATTGTTATATGATGGGAGTATTAGGGGTGCTCCTTCTCAATTAAAATGGTGAGCACGCAGTACCTTGCAACCCATTAATAATACACTTTTTGAAAACTCTTTTTGAAACTTCACAATGTTTTTATTACGACTATTAGCTGTATGTGAGAATGTAACATTCGAGGAACCTAATTATTCAGATTTCTCAGTTGTAGTGCTTTAAGAATTCCCAATGATGGTTCACAGGCCTAATTATATTATCTTAACCATATTTCAAGCTTTTTTTTCACTGAGTATGAGGCATGACACAGAATTTTTCACTATTGGATCTTAAGACCATGTTAATCTTACCTTTGAAATGTGGACTATGTGGCAACTCCTCTTCGCACAAATCCGAAAAAAAAAATACTGTCCATGATCATTTTTTTTAACTATGCGATATATACCACAGAATTGTGTCATAAAATGACCCCTTAAACTTCACACTTCCAACAGCGGGTGAAACGGACCAGATAATACGTTGCATTGTGGGATGTGCCGTGCCAGTATTAAATGTTTCCAATACTGACTAGCCCAGTCAGATAAACTTCAAAAAATAAATTCATTGCACGGCATTACGCTTCTTCTGATGAATGAATCATAATTACAATGATCACCACTGGCATTTTTCTGGGTGATAGGCAGCCTTACAATGGTGTTTGTCCTCTTTTTCAAACACTATTTTGGCTCAACAGGTCAAGCCAGGCATCCACATCTCACATAAAATACCAGGGGTTGCCATGATAAGGTGCAAACCATTAGACATATGTTTGGGGGGGGGGTTGTCCTTTTCTTTTTTTCCTTCCAGGTAACTCAGCGTTTATCGGTGAAAAAAAACCCAAACAGCTTCAGGGGTGTGATTCATCCTGAGTGCTTTTGTGTTCCTGTCACATCCAGGTAGGAGCAAAGCACGGAGGTCAGAGCTGAGAGAGACATACAAATCTAGGTTAAGACCCACCAATGCCATTCCCTAAGGCTTGTTGGAGTCTGTTACACGGCAGCCAACCCATATCGCCATGTAACTGTGAGACTTACAAACACCAAATAGACACGGCCGCGGGCCATTCGACACGCTGGCCTAAATAAAGCACGACAAAACAAAGAATCACGGCTAAGGTTTGCAATGCTGCAACCAAATTATTCCAAACCAGACTAGCATTGATGCACACAGCATCTCTGAAGTTTAAAAAGCACTTGGGAAAAAGGAACTTCTTCACCGGGAAGAGCTGGAGAAAGCTGGCAGCCGGATGGACTGCGGGAAGCTCAAGCATGACTAAAAAGTACATTCAGCGCTAGTCAGTGAATTCTGCTCCCTATTTGTCACTGCCACCTTGGAGAGCAGGGAGCATTAATAATACATGGGGGCCCAGGGAATCTATTAGAGGCTACCCTTGCGAAGAGGAAGCGGCAAGAGCTGTAGCGGTGAGGGACGCAAAGCCTGGGTGCTTTGTGGGCTCTCAACATGAGTGTCAGGTGTGCGAAATTCGGGAGAGAAAGTGCAAGCACAGGTATTGATCCAGCAGAGATTCGCTTTTGGAGTCACGAGACCAGGGGATAATTCAGAGGGATATTCATCCTGATGAGGATTTACAGGAGGAGAATTAAAGCTCTATCAATTAGGGTCGCTGCCTATCACAGCTGACTTTAGGCAAGAGGTGGGGTACACCATGGACTAGTCGACAGTCAGTTGTAGGGCATGAATAAAGAAACAATAATACACACTGAGATATATACCAAAGGAAGATTTTCAGTCTTCAGTGGAATTAACATGCATGTTTTTTCTCCTTTTCGCCAACAGCCCTTAGAAATAGTAATCCATGCCTTCATTAAATCTCAGTTGGATTGTTGTAATTCACTTCATTTTGGAGTCAGACAGTCCTCCCTCAAGCATATCCAGTTGATCCAAAATGCTGCGCAGCTCCTCACTGGAGCTCAGAGAAGGGAGTGCACTACAATTCTGGTACATTTGAGAGTTCCTTTTAAGATTCTTTCATGTGTCTTTTGATGGCCTCGTCCAAACATGCCTGTGATGGAGCTCGTCCACACCTTTGCACCTGATGCCTTCAGTGAGCAGGCCAGACTGAAGTACCGAGGACTGAGTGGAGGGTCAGAGGCTTCTCTGTTACTGATCCCTCCCCCAAAATATTTTAAAACATTTAACACATTTTTATACGATGGTTTCTGATTCCCCACGAGACACAAGGTTGTTGAACTGTTAGAAGGCCTTTTCTCTTTTTGTATGTTTGTTTGTATGATTTTTATTCCATCTACATTACTTTATATGCAGTGGTGGTTGTTTTTAAAGGCTCTGTCAATAAAGTTGAGTTGAGTTTTTTTGAATGGGTGGGAGATAGACAGGGAGTACCCGGAGAAAAATAAAGAACATGCAAACACCACACAGGAAGGCCTTAGCCCAGATCCAAACCCTCAACCTCCAAGCTGCGAGATGCATGTGTAAACACGCACAGCGGCACTACCACTGATCAGTTAATTGTGTTCACTAATGATGTCATCTTTCCAACAGAGTGATCCAATGAAGAGCTGTTTTTCTATTGCATACAGCCCTGGCACCTTTTAAGTAGCCTTGCTCGACTTTGGCCAGGTTGACGCTCATGAAAAAAAGGGAGAGAGAGAGTACCATTTGTTGCTTCAGATGTGCTGCTAATCCTCAGATCGACGCTCTCTTGCTCTCCAAACTTGTGAACTCGGCCAAGCCACTAATGAAAGTGGGAGGCCGGTGGTCGCCAGGCCTCGAGCCGGAGTGTGACAGAGCGGGTCCATCTGGTGCGTGAAAGACCGCAGCACGCCGCTCAGCGCGACACGTGACCGAACCCTACCCGGGCATGCTCACACCTGAGAGCTGCAACTTTAACCCGCCACTCGACAGTAGCACCCCATCGGCACCAGCCAGTCCAACAGTCACTATTCACGCCATTTTCCACCATGGGCCACCTGCTCAGACTTGGAGGGAAACCTGTCGCAGCGCTTTAGTGCACAAAAATGGGGAAGGGAGGGCAGGAGCGCTGTGACAGCAGATGGTGAAAGGACTGAACGGCTTCCGACATCCTGTTTAGCCAAAGGAGCAGAGAGATACAAGCGATTGATGTCAATGTCTTCTGAGCGTAAACAAAGTGAAGAAGCTTGGAAGGTGTCAAAGGAAGACTCTTTTCAATGAGCACACAATGAAGACAGTTAAACTCATTTATTATAATTGATACTGTAATACTATCATTAATTATGTTCCATTGTTACCTTTGTGTAACGCATCACAGTAAACATAAACGACTGACACATTAAGCAGTGGACAGCTTCTACCACTACTAGACAGTAATACAAACAGCATGTAAGATTCAAGTCACAATCTCGTTCGAAATAAAATGATGTCTCGACACACCCTAAAATGAAGTTGCCCCTTTGGTCCTACTTTGGGGGTAACCATCATCATGCCTCAAGTCATTCGAGATTTTAGTTCAGTGAGTGATATTTTTTTATCTTTGTTGTTATACTTCTTTTGTGATGCCACGACAGAAAAGTAAAAAGCGCAAAAAAGTTATCGGGACATTGAAGGACTAAAAGCAGTAACAAGTCACTGCTAAATACTTACTATCAAAAATAATAAGGCAATCACCCATTTCTGAGCGCCGTGACGGCTGCCAGCACATCAGACATCAGACCCTTGCCATCAGCCTTGCCGGCATGTGTCCCAGCAGTTACAGCACACAGCGCCAATTGGGCTTGGTCTTCTGCTGCTCAATCACCACACGGTTGGTTGTTAGTCAGCAGAGTTTGGCTGGTCAATATTAAGACCATAAAGTCTACAATAATAATAATAAAAAAGGTAATATAGGCCGCAAAGTGATTTGTGTATCGTTGTTAACGCTCCTGCCGTCCTCATATTCACCGTTCACCCTTTGGACTCTCCCTGGGGTCAAACATGATCCATCCTCACCCTCCTTTTCAATTTTTACAGTTTAGAATTTCAGTGGAAAGTACGAAAGTTGACATCTAATTTAGTTTAGTTTGGGGGTTTTTTTTCTTAAGGTCCTGCAAAGGTAGTACACAATATTATTTTAATCAAGACGTAATTGACATTGCGAAGCCTCACAAATGTGGGAAACGAGTTTTAAAGGCAGTTTTCTGAAGGCACCTCTCACAATAGTCGAATTTGAACGAGCAAACCAACAAGGCAATCTGGGAGGGCAACAGAGTAACAACAAAGACTACTTGTCCAAGATCTCTCTTACTAAAGCTTGTTTCGCCGACAGACGTCTATTATTATTATTATTATTATTAAGTCATGGTTACTGTCACTCTTGAGAAAGTTTGAAAGCGAAAGATTTTAGTGGTCGTTTGGATCAGATAATTGCCCTCTACATTCTCAGAGACTCGATTATAACTGCTTGTATTCATATACATATATATTGGTATGGAGTGATTTCTCATCCATCAAGTGTGAAAGGACATAAATAGATGAATATCAATAACCAAGTGGGATATTACAAAGGTAAACCGTTTTCTTTTTCTGCAAAGTCAAAGCCAAAAAAAACATTGAAACGATCAAGTGAATGACTGCCTGTGCAGTCAGTCCTTGCTGTATCCTGCGATCTAGGTATGAATCCAGTTCAAACTTTAATGGCTCTACTGGGCTGTGTTGCCTCGGTCAACCATCTTTCACCCATCATTCACACCCTGTAATTGTCAGCCCTAACCTGCTGAGGACTTCAACATGCATTCATTTTGTTCTTTCTCTTTTGCTGACCTGATTCAAAACTGACAACTTTTCTCAATGGCAGAAGGAGTTGGACCGGATGAGCTGAGACATTTTGTTTTTTGAATGGATGACTGAAGTAAAATTTAACAAATAATGAGAATGTATGTCAAATAGCGCTTATACATCGGGTTTCTCTTTTTTGTTAAATTCTTCTTTGATGGCACTCTTTTTCTTTTTCAACTAGCTCGTGCCTACTCACCCCACATTGGGAAACGGTACCGTGACAAATCGACGCAAACCAAACTGCTGGGTGCAAACAAGCATGGCTAAAAGGCCTGTGTGTGCCTCCGTGGAAAATCCGCAACGCTGATTACTTTGATTGAATTCCGTCTTGTGTCTAAAAAGGCTGAGACATTTTTATTTAACAACAGGGTTTTTTGAAAGGTAATTCACGACAGAACCAAAAGTGTGTATTTTTATCCGCGTAATCCAGTTAGGTTTGCTAGGAGATAGCAAGCAATGCTCTAATCTGCTCTAAGGTGTGGAGGAAGGGATAAGGGAGATGACAAAGATAAAAGTACGGTACATTTATTTGATCTAAGAATGAAACAAGAGAAACGGTTAATCATGTGTGACACTGTGTTAAGACAAGAAAAAAAAAGGGAGCATCACACGAGACACTTTCAACCTGCAGGAGAACAATAAAATGACAACTCAACTAAAAATCGTTCTTCATGTCTGCCTTTAATCTTAAACTTCATGACAGAAACAATTATGGTTCATTTTAAAAGTCTTTAAAACTCCATTTGTCAAACGATCACATGGCGCCTGCAGAGGAAGCTTTCGCCTTGAAATGTGTCAAGACGGCTGATGTGTATGACACGGCGAGTACTGCTCGTCACCGAGCAGTGTGGACCGCTTGCAACATTCTGACATGCTACATTATTCTTCCAGTGCTGCTCTGTCACATCCTCTGACAGATATGCGCCGCTTCGACCCAATTTGGGACAACTTGACCCTTTTTCCTACGCAACGGTAATGCGACATAGCTACGTCACGCGCTGTGCACACTGTGTGTGCAAAAATGGGCACATCTGACTTTGTCCAATCTTTTCAATTTGAAAAAGGAATCAATGTCCAGATATCAGCGAGGTTTACAAGGTAAAAGGATATATTATTTTGGGGTAAGACCCCCCCCCCCCCCCCCCCGCCTCCCAGCCACACCCCAATGAAGTCCGTCGTTGTGTTCAAAGTATCCTCTGGATCATTGTCTTGGTGCATGAAGAAGCTTCTCCCAAATCGTTTGGATGCATTTTTCTGTACAATACCAGACAAAATGGTTTAGTAGATTTTATTCTGCTGAGACCGTCATGACTTATCATCAATGAAGATGAGTGAGCCTGTTCCAGAAGCGGCCATGCAAGCCCAAGCCATAACCTTAGCGCTGCCATGCTCCGCAATGCAGATCATTTCTTTCACTGCACTTTTGCCTTTCACTCACTTTGGTAGTGGTTCAACTTGGTCTTATCAATCCACAAAACTTTGTTCCAAAACTTGTGTGGCTCAACTCTGTACCTCTTTGCAAAATCCAATCGGACGTTCCGATTCTCTTTGCTGATGAATGGGCTTACATCTTGTGGTGTGGCCTGTATCTTTCTTCTCTCAAAGTCTTCTTTGAACTGTGGATTGTGATACCTTCACCGCTGCCGTGCAGAGGTTGGCAGCGATGTCACCGACCGTTGTCCTTGGGTGTTTCTTCACAGCTCTCACAATGTTTCTATCATTAACTGTTGTTGATACTGTAGCCTTGGCCGACCTGTTCCATGTCTGCTCAGTACAAACGGTGCTGTCCTGAGTTGTTTGGCACATCCACATGTCAAATAGCATGAATAAAAGCTGGAATTCCTTTGTCCTATATTCATTTTTTGACCCGAAACCCAAATGTCTTCAGTATACAAAAGAAAAAAAGAATTGACCTTACCGTTCTAATACTTTTGGAGGGAGAGAATGTTTCTGTTTTCCCAGATTTTTTTACAGAACCATAATGTGAAGAACACTCTTTAAAAAAGCTACCAACTTAACATTTGAGCTCAGCGTTCTTTGCCACTTTGTACGATAAACTAAAATAATCAATCCTTTCCGGAATCTCTCATTGAGCACCATTCTATCAGAAAGATTGAAGAAGATAGGTTGAAATGTGTCACTGCCATCATCCAAAAAGAACCGCAAATTGGGCTAATGTGAAAAACCAACATGTTTGTGAATCAAGCTCAAAATAGCAGTAGCAGGAGTTAATGTGTGTGGGTTTTTTTTTTTAATCCTCTAAAGCTGTGTCTCTATTATCCTCCAACAGAATCATGCATGGCTGCAACCAGCGCGGCCTGGCTACAGTTTAAGGCCGCAAGTGTAAACAAGGCGGCACAGGCAGGAAGGTGTAACGGCGGGGATGTTGTGGATGTAAGATGCAGGTTGCAGATAAAAGGCGTAATGACAACAAATGAGCCGGTATTATTACAGATGTGAAGGATAACGTGCTAAACGTGGGAGAGCGCCCGAGGGGGAGAGAGAGGCCTCGGCGGCGCTAGTTTGTTTGCCTCAGCAACAGGAAAAAGAAAAAAGAAAATAGCAGCCTGTAAAATGGGATGGCGCCCATGCTGTTCCCAGGTTACCTCAGCTTGACCGCATCATGTCGTGCAGCGCTAATCACTTCTTTACCTTCACGGCAGCTTGAAGAGTTTACCTCGTGGTCAGATCGATATTATTATTAGTCAGCACAGTCAAGAGAGCCGTGTTTGAAGCTCCTTTGGAACATTTGTGTGCAGAGTTTGCATGTTCACCCTCTGCTTGGGTTTGAAGACAGAGCTCTCAAGTTTTAAGCATTTGTTTATGTGCTTTTTTTTTTTTTTTCAAAGCATGCAGAGGTGTGATCAAACCTTAGACTGGTAGAGTAACAAATGTATCATCAAAGACAACATGCATATTTGTAATCCGGGGTCGTATGATGACTCTTATTCCTTTGGCGCCTCGCTGCTTCATGTGTACATCCGGAGTTAGAGTTGGTGTTGGTGGGGGGGTCAACACTGGAGGTGGGGTTCACGTGAGAAGACATTGCTCCTACATGTCTAAATCTTCCAGTGATCAGAGGCTTTGTATTCAAGGATACGAGGACTGACTCCTAAGCCCAAGAAAAATAAAGCCAAAGAGGGAGGAAATGTTGGCTTATCGCAGCTCGGGAACACACCGCAGCCCTCTCCCAGCCTCCCACACGGCTCCCCTGCTCCCAGAGGCAAGTTCAGCGGCACGTTATTATGCATTCCTTTGAAGCCAGGAAGAAATCTGATAAGATTTTCCTGTGTTTAAGTGTAGCTTACCTTATTAGTGCATATCATTATGTCACATGTTGGCAGTCTGACCAAAGAGCCGAGTGAGAGCTGTGTGGGTCGAGAAGCCGCAGACAAACAAGAAGGATTATTTATCACTGGGTTCTATTTATGAGCATTACAAGTCCGAGCAGATTTCAACTTTGACTTTGACTCTCACTCCTATCTTCTTTTCCGCTCTGCTAGACCTGGCCAACCGCGAGCTCTGCCACTCAAGTCTGAACAGCGGAGTGGGCCAAGCCAGTAGTCGCCCAGAGGCAAGCTCTCAGGTTACTGTAAACCAACTGGTTTGTGAAAATTTAATTGAGAGTTTGTTTTTGAATGTAATGCACTCAAGAACAACAAGAGCTGACACGCACGTCCTGCTATATTATTATACTATACACATCCCTTTTGTTCGTCTGAGTCGAAGTTCTGCGAGCCCATGGCGCTGCCACCTGCACAACTTGTTGAATGTTTGACAAGGATCGTGACAAAAATTCCAGGAATCCCTTTAGTTAATTTTAAGAGAGAGAGAGAGGGGAGAGCATTGACTACACAATTTTTTGTTACTTAGGGTGGCAGCAGAAGCCACAATAATTGAATACCAATAGTAGGGATAATTAAATACACGACAAAAAAAACAACTCTGGTTTATTACACCCTGTCTGCAGCACAATGCAATAGCACATATATAAAAAAGTACAGTCACCAGTGTTATAACTGCAGCCAAGGATGCTGGGAAAGAATGCCACTTCTTGTTGTGAAGCCCCAATTGACATAAAAACTACCGCTAGTCGTGTCAGTATAATTCACGTGCATACGAACATTTGAACTTTTTACCTTGCGTTTGCATTTCCGCATTTTAGTGAGCATGTTTGCTCTACTGTCTAAAAATGGGCATGGATGCACAATTTGTGGTGGTTCAGAATCGGCTGTTCATCCTGCTGGAGTGTGACCCAACATTGCCCTGTGACCTGAGGATGAATAGAGTCTATGTCCTGCATGGACAGAGCTTTGAGCAAAGGACAAATTATGTCAAACCATTCTTATGTCTTTATGTATTTATACAGTCAAACCTCGGTTTTCGAACGTCTCGGTTCTCGACCAATCCTCTTTTCGACCAAAATTTTGAGTTTTTTATGCCTCGGATGACGAACAAATTTCGGTTCTCGAACAAACTGAGCGCACTTGAATGCACCATTTGACTCCTCTACCCTTCCTTACATGAGGAAGTGACGCTTCCTCGTGTTGCTTTCCATTGTGAACAGACATGTTCAGTAAACATTTTTACTTTAAAAAGAGCTTGGTTTCGGTTTTCGAACAATTTCGGTTTTCGAACAGCCTTCTAGAACGGATTATGGACGAAAACCGAGGTTTGACTGTACTTATATACTGTTATGATGTAATCACACGTTTCATTCCAATGCAATGTCCTGTCCAAGATGGTTAGTACTGCCTCCGGCCACAGCTGCCAGCTCTTATTCATACCTACATCACAGGTCACATCAGTCTTTCCGGAGGAGTTGATTCCTGGGCAGCTTAGGCTGGCCAGCCAGGGTAAACAGGGTTTGATGAATGGGAGTCAAGGTGTGCAGTCACCTGGAGCCGCTGGGCCTGTCTGTGTTTTCACAGCTGTGGGCCGCCTTTTCATGTTGGCCTGATATGTCCCCCCGTTGCGAGTAACAGCTGGAAAACACACCTTCAAACACAAGCGTTGGTGGAACCAGGCCAGGGGTGGCACGGGCCGCCTTCTAGGCGGGAAACCAGAGGTAGTGGAGTGCCAAAAGAGAAACGATGAACAAATATTATATTACAGGATATCAATTTTGACCCATGCATGTGTTTGTCATTGCTGTCCCGTAAATCAAATATTAACATTTGTACATATTTTTACTGTTTTGTTTTTTTAGAAAAGTGTGTGGTTAAAAAAAAATAATTAATTAGTTGTTCTAGACAACTGCGGGTGGTTATAGGGGTCTGCATTATATATGAGATTAGCTGCATGATTAAATTAAAAAAAAAGTGCTTGTCCATGCAGGAGAACAATCAGACTCTGACCTTCCTGACTTGACAAGAGGGCGGGTGAGAGAGTGGGTGGTATGGGGAGACGTGGTGATGGAATGGAGTCGGAGGTCTCAACAACGCCATCACAAGATATTGAGCGGTGAGCTTCAAGATACTTCCCATACTTTGCTTTTTATTTTACTGCGTAATATGTATTTATATATTTTAAAAACAATAACATTTGATTTTTACAGGTTTTGAAAACAAATAGAATTGCATTTAATTGAAAGACAATTAACTGGAGACACCCCCCCCCCCTCCCCCCCACACACACACACCAAAAGGCACCTCTTCCCATTGACTCCCATCTGTAGCCAAAGTAAGGTCTGCTGTGAGTTATGTCAGCTGGAGCGATTACCAGCGACGAGGCCAGCAGGATAATGAGCAACAGATGTAGGTCGATTACTCTAGCTCTGCCTTTCATTTCATCTTTTAGTATTTGTCGTGCTCCTCCATCTCTCGCTCTGTTATTTAGCCATCCCTCCTTACACTCGACACACCTCACGTTCTGTCTCTGCCTCCGTCGGCCACACGCAGCTGTCTGGAACAAGGTGCGAGCAAACACATCCCGGAGTTGAGCTGCACTTGATCCTTGCAAAAAAAATTAAAAAAAATCACGCTGAAAAGACCCTCGACTTTTATTGAGTCTTTTCTGACCTGTTAACTGTCACGTCTTGGAGATACTTTTGATGGCGCTGCAGACAGATTGCTTTCACTGATATCATGGCCTTTTCTTGAACACGTGAGGAGGCATGTAGTGATAGCTTGTCACAGATGTGAACAGTGTGACATTGTCTGCTTGCGACAGCGTAATGTGCCAATTATTTTAACAAAGGACAGCAGTTAAAATGGAAGGAAAATGGTTTACAGCCACCTACAGGCGTTTTGAGATGGGTACAGCAACGTGCAAGGGACATGGCCGGAAGCTCACCTCTCCCAAGAGCGTTTCCAGATTTCATTCAAATGGATTCGGAGGACATTCCAAATAAGCGTGAGTGTTTTGCCAAAGCAGCTGGAAAAGCTGGCAAACCGGTTGCCAAAATGTGCTTGGGTCCTTTCCCAACAGGAGCCATCCAACAGCATCCAATGTGACACTACAACAACACAAGCTCCGGGAATGTGTGAAGACAAAATCAGCCACGGAAAAAGAAGCTGAACTTCCTTGGTGAGTTTCACCCTCGAGCCGGTGTCAGGTTGCACCAGTAGCCCAACATGCTCCTCTTCATCATCACCGTCACCTTCATCTTCATCATCGTCATCATCATCATCACATGTCCTATTCCAGCATCCTTCAGCTGCCAATCACCAATTAGAGCGTCAGTTCAGACAATAGACAAAATGAGTGTTGTGAAGCCAAAAGAAGGCAATTAATCATCAGCAGACAGCAACGATACTGGATTTGCAGATGCAAGTTTAATATGTACATAGAAAATTGCATTTAAATTTTAATTGCAACTGGTCTTTTTTGGCAGATGAAACGGCACGGCTTCCTCTAATGCCGAGCGAATACAGAGCCAGCTCAGCAGAGCTAGTGTTATGCTGCGGCTGCAATTTACATAAAAACTGAAGGAATCTATCAATTCGGAGCCTGGCTGTAATGAGTCCGTTTAGTACTACCTCTTTTTCAAACCACAATTCAGGAGGAACTCAAATGTATCGCCTGCTTGGAGAAAAGGTGTTTCCACCAAAGCTTTGACAAAACACGACCGTTTGAAAGGAAGGTAAGCTATCCAGCGGTACAGCTGAGCTTGTGGTTGGTACATTTGCCATTGCCTGGGGAGAACGTTGTGCTCCAGCCTAATGCAGTAACACCGAAAACCACACAGCCATAAAGGGTGAGATCCTCCAAAATCCACCCTGATATAGGTGAGATTTTTGAGGCTTTTGATCTGCCTGGAAGGTAGGACACACTGGTTGATCTCCAATTTGTGTAGGTTTGGAGCTGACTTGCAGGTGCAAGCTGGACTGCTTGCCATGCAATTACAGGGCACACATACAAAAAATATACAGTCAAACCTCGGTTTTCGAACGTCTCTGTTCTCGACCAAATCGGCTTTCGACCAAAAATTTCGAGTTTTTTACGCCTCGGATGACGGCCGAATTTCAGTTCTCGAACAAACTGAGCGCACTTGAATGCACCATTTGACTCCTCTCGCCTTCCTTACACGAGGAAGTGATGCTTCCTCGGGTAGACGAGGAAGTGACGCTTCCTCGTGTTGCTTTCCATTGTGAGCAGACGTGTTCAATAAAGATTTTGGTGGTTTCGGTTTTCGAACAAATCGGTTTTCGAACAGCCTTCTGGGACAGATTATGGTCGAAAACCGAGGTATGACTGTATCGATATTTTATTACTGTAAAAAAAAAAAAAAACAGCAACAATGTGTTTCATACACAGCAAAATAATTCAACGTTCCATTCCCTTTCAGTGCCAGCATTAATGTTTTAGCGAATGGTTGTCTGCCTTGTGTGTCCTTCGATTGACTGGAATCTGTTCCAGGGTCACGAGCGAACCTGGTGAGGATAAGCACAGTAGAAAATGGATGGATGATAGTACATACAAGTCAAATACAATGAAACCTACCAGCAAGTGGGGCCCCCTGCTCTCCAAGACCGCTTTCAGCAAGGACGAGGGTTCACGCAACAAAAACAATAGGATAGCTCAGGTACAGCCAGCATCACACAAAAGGGCCACACAAAACAGGAACTCGCGGTCTACGCACATCTGGATGGCCAAAATCGGTTCATCGTTTGTCAGGAGTGATTTTGGTGGAAGTACAAATTGCCATGGTCCAAACACGCCACTGTAGCCCCAAATGAGCAGACTGTAGTAGGAGTGATCAAGATGAAATCTGGCACGCAGACTTTGCCTGATGCGGAAAAGGTCAACGGTGGTTGCGACTTTGGAGAGGAGAGGGGCGTCTGTGTGAGCGGCTTTGACGCTTCACTGACACATTGCTCAAAGTGCAGCGTCCACATCACTTTAACTATTCCTTCGTCTTTCTTTCCTCTGCTGTGATAAAGACGTTTGCGAATGTGGCAAGTGACTAAGCGGACAGTTTTCATGACGAGCAGAGAAAGCGTGCCTGTTATCGAAGGATGCGCAAAAGGCGAAAGCTAAAATCCTCAGTGAGGCGAGCGAGGTCAAGGGGCAGCAAACGGACCCGATTACTCAGTTTCCACCATGAATCTACCTCCAGCACAACAGCTCTCTCGCTCCAGATGCTTTGTATGTTAGGCTATTATGTAGCGGCGTGGCATGATGCTCGGGGTGCATGTTAAAGGCACCCATAATAAGCAGTGGAGCACAAGTGGGTGAATAAGGCACCGTAATGGGCACGGACACTTGTCACGTCGCCTCTTGCTCACACAGAATGGGGCGTGTTGCCAAATGACCCGCTTGCTTTTTCTTATTTATGTAACAGAACTATGCTGTGGCTATTTGCATTCACACACACACACACACACACACACACACACACACACACACACACACACACACACACACACACACACACACACACATACACACGGGCTCCTGATCCACACAGCGTGAGCGTGTCAGCTTGTGAGCGCGTCAGTTGAGGTGCAACACAATCAGGTAAATGTGACACCTCGTGCCCAACAGTGTGAGTGAGAGCTCAACACCTCTGGAATAGAATTCCGAAATTAAGGCATTGGTGCTGGTTTACCGCTTACTAATTAGTGCCGCCGAAAGCAAATGTGCATGGATCAGCCCAAGGGTGCAATCTTTGAGAAGGAGCGTCTCGTCGCGGAAGCTGGACAAGCATTTCAGGTCTCCAAATGTTAAAAAGGAATATTGGCTTTGAAGAGAATTGCCGTTTTTACTTTTTGACTTCCTGCAGAGGTACAAAATGTGCACTTTTGTCCTCCCAAGACCCAGCGTATTGTCTCAGATCAGCGGACTCTGCTTTCCATATTTTATAAATAGCCAGGAGAAAAATATTAATTATCCTTGTACAATTTAATGCACCGGTTGCTTTAACCTTTCAGCTTGGTGTTAAACACCGACATAACAAGGCATATCCGTAGCAGCAAACATGATTTGTGACAGGAATACCTAATTCTTGTATTCAAATAGCTTTGGATGGCAATCTGCACACATTAAATGCCAAACCCCACACCCACCTCCACTCCCCTTCCTTGCTTGTCTCCGGGCCGTTGTTTAATATTCAGGGATGATTTTTTTTCTTTTTTTTTTGTCCACATACATTTTGGTTTGTGTCACCTTAGATTAAATTATTACCGTTTTGCAGTCTTTCGGCGCTGGCCCAGGGCCCTTATTTACTAGAATCAATGGAACAGTAATGAAAATCCATTTTTCATCGTATCAGCCCCCACTGTCTTCTATTTAGTTAGCTGTGTCTAAGCAAGCAATTCATTGTGTGTAAATGGCACCGTGAGAAGAAGGCTGAACCATCCCAAAAAGCCTTGTGACATCTGATTGTTGTGTAAGTTCAATCAGCAATATCAGGAGACAGAATGCAAGTATTGATGAGTCAGACCCCACTACATGTGTGTGTCATTGAAGAACACGTACACCGTACCCTCACCATGTAAAGGGGATTTGGCAGGGCGCCTTGGTTTCGTATGCAAAATGTGAGGGGGCGGAGCCACGAGGCAGAGTTCATTCTCTAGGTCACAGTATATAACAGCGAGGTAATATTGCACACTGGCAATTTTGCATATTGAAATCTCTCCATCTCACGGGCGCAGGGCGGCTGCCATACATATTTAAATGGCCTTGTTTATTGGCTCTGTTTGCAGCCGCGTGATGAAACGACACAACATGGGGAAAGAGAATGCACAAGGGCAAACAAATGGGCGGGGTCACTTGAGGATGTGTCATTTCTGTCAACCTGGCCGGCGCAAGCAACTACGCGATTGTTTCATCTACGACTGTTAAAGCAGTAAAATGGCTGTAAAAAATGATTAATCCCTGCATCTCCCTTCAATTTAGTTTAGAATATGAATAATAATCTGATTGAATTAGCATTCACATGCGTTCCGCATTGTGCAAAGAAGAAAATACCGTTTTATGGATGTTAACCTTGTGGACATTTCGACAAACGACCAACCAGAAGATTAAATTTAGTAGCACTCATCAGTATGCTCGCTTTTGTCAGTAGTGGTATGCTTCCATTATTTAGGCAAATATGGCAAAATATACGTTAATGTGCGACTTGTAAATGGCGCTAAATGGCTCCTGGCATCATTTATCGCGGGGAGAGCACCGCACGCCGCCACACGCGTTTCTTTGCGTCTCAGCATTCGCCACAGAACATCAAGAGGAGGCCATGTCACATAATACTGTAGGTTCTTACACATCCAGATTAGATGGCTTCATAGACGCATAAGTCTGTGTGTGTGCGCCTGTGTGTGTTTGTGGGTGTGTGTGTGTGTGTGTGTGAAGACAGCCCCTCCCTCGCCTTCCTGTCTTGCGATAAAATTTAATAACTGAATAAAAATGTAAATAAAGATTTGCTTAAAACGAGTTGTCCATGAAATAATTCTCTTGTTGGCCTCCTCCCCTCCATCTTGGAGCTAATATTGCGCCGGCAAAGAGAAGGGGGGGAGACTTACATCAAGCCGCGTCCTGATGTGGCGTGTGACCTTTTGAAAGACGCTCGGTGAGAGTTGATTAAAGACGTATTAAATTTGTTTAAATAAACCTCCTTGTAATGGCACATCATTTGTAAGAAGCTATTAGTGGAACGCTGGGGACAAAAATGCTGGCGTGCTCCGTTATTTGCATGAAAAGGGGCCACAAGGATTTTTTTTGAATGAGCTGCGACACTTCTATAATTTCAGGCACCCCTTGGTGCTGTCACAACACGCTGATCAAACTTGCAGGGATGGAGGTGGAACTCAGGTCATAAAAAAAAAATAAAAGTGTCCATTTGACAGAGACACCGCCCAGCAGGGCCGCCTCCCCAATTGTGACCTGAGTTCAGGCCTTACCACCTTTGAAGTGGGCTGTGAGTGTACCGCTAAATCACATTCAAAAATCACAGTCTGTCAGTGGCTTCTTTCTGTGGCTAATGTAATTTCAAAACATTAAAATTAAAAAATGGAAATGAGAATGGGGCGGCCCGGTAGTCCAGTGGTTAGCACGTCGGCTTCACAGTGCAGAGGTACCGGGTTCGATTCCAGCTCCGGCCTCCCTGTGTGGAGTTTGCATGTTCTCCCCGGGCCTGCGTGGGTTTTCTCCGGGTGCTCCGGTTTCCTCCCACATTCCAAAAACATGCATGGCAGGCTGATTGGTCACTCTAAATTGTCCCTAGGTGTGAGTGTGGGCGTGGATGGTTGTTCGTCTCTGTGTGCCCTGCGATTGGCTGGCAACTGATTCAGGGTGTCCCCCGCCTACTGCCCGAAGACAGCTGGGATAGGCTCCAGCACCCCCCGCGACCCTCGTGAGGATCAAGCGGTTCGGAAAATGGATGGATGGATGGAAATGAGAATGCTGCATAACACAGTGGAACTTCTGTAAGGCCCAATGTGATCCATTCAGTGGTGCTGGTCAATCTCAGAATGCAATGAAAAAAATATTTCTGAATGTGCATATAATACACCCCACTCAACTGTGAAGTGTCAGGCAAACACCACAACTACAACCTGGAATATTGGATAAGACTTAATTTTGCATCTTCGTTTTGCCCACACATAAACTACATGCTAATAGTTGATTCATCAGTAAAAGTAAAAATAAACGGAGGAATTCCAGATATGAAGAAAAGTACCTCCACAAACAACTTGGCTCATTTAGAGTTAAGTTTTTTTGTTTTGTTGTGTTTTGTTTTTCTTTCTTTATTTGGGGGTGGGGGGGCTCCAGTTGGTTCGATCCAGGAGGAGTTTGACTGCAGTTTCACAGGCGGGAGTGAAGTGGAGCGAGCTCAGCTTTTTTAGATGAATGTCTGAGACCACCATCAAGTGGGAGTGTGCTCAGCAGAGCGTGAGGCTGAAACTCAATGCACTGACAGGCAAACAACTTTAAGGGAATTTGTGGGAGTTAAAAAGAAATACTTTTCAAGTTGGCGGCAATGTGGAGAGAGGCCAGGTGACTTGCTGCTCAACGTAACATATGAGGTTGCTTTTATCCCGGATCAATATGATCAATAATATATAATCATTACAAATGGAACAGGGGCAGAAGAAGACATAATGATTAAAGAGAAGGCTAGCAGGTTGAATTTCCATGTTTGAATATAAATTCACACGAATGTTCTATACCCCCCCAGCCCAAAAAAAAATAAAAATCCCCAAATGGCCTGTTTTAGCTGTTTGAGGTTGCACTGCACTGTCAATCCTGATGGGCCATGGAACTTGTGAACCCAGAGGAGACAAAAGTGAGGAGGCTGCAAGAAACACTGACAGCCTGTCAGCCTGACACGACTGCTAACTCAACAATACTCAAGCAATCCAGCACACAGGAAGAGGATCCAGGTTAGGTCAAGGCCTGATGACAATGCTACAGGAAGTATGGCCAGTACCTCCCTTCACACTGACACAGCGTGAGAGCGAGGGCCAACTGGAGCTGTGAGCTATGAAACTAAAAGAGGTGAACTGATTGAAGACGGAGAAATGAACTGCAGGTGATGTGATGGATTTGTGCATGTGTGGTATTCCGCGTCAAGCGCACACATAAACACAAACACGGCCTGGGGCTACGTATTTTTAAACCGCACTAATTCATGCACAACATCTAATTCCTTGGCAACTGTGGAGCCAGAATATTAAAGCGATGTATTTCCTGTCGATGGCGATGCTGCGCTCTTAATCTTAAATGTGCGGTGTAGCCGAACATGAAATGGAAATTTCCCGCAAACTATGTTTGTCAGCGAGTGTCGCCTGCGCAATGAGCTTACATGCATCCTCGCCGACCCACACACCTCGAGATCTGCGAACATACTGTAATTTTCTATTTGCATTCACTCCGCCCTGAGTGCGTGTGTGTGTATGCGTGCGTTGGCCAATTGGTCACACACAATAGACAGACACAACCGTGCACATACCTTTCTATTCGCATTCACTCGTTGTGTGTTTGTTTGTGTGTGTGTGTGTGTGTGTGTGTGTGTTTGTATTCATGACATATCAGGACAATTTTATGATAACACACCTTCAAAATGAGGACCTGTGGAAAAATGAGGACATTTTTCGCGTCCTCATTTTTCCACGCAGTCTACACTACTCTAGAGCTCACGAGGATACTCCCACACCAAAAATAAGTGATGTCCTGAAAGAGCACATTTGTCAGAAATTGTGTGTTTAATTGTGTTTAACTTTCGACTCACTTTTCATTTGGAAAACTAGTGGCCAACTTCTGTACTTTTACACACTTTTAACACACTTTCAGTGACGTCATTGTGCAGGACCTCAAATGTCAGCTTTTTCGGACTTACTCACACACTTTCCCCGCCCTCTTCCTGGTAAGTCACATCAATTAGCAGTCACACAGAATCCAACATGTGAAGCAGCCAGACAATCCTACAGCCAGATATCTATTAAACTCTCTTAAACAAACACGACCAAGCGTGATTGACCACCTGGTAAGCAATTCCTTTTCGTTTTTCTTACCGTAACATAACATGTTTAACAGTGCCCACCAAAGGTAATGTCATTCAATTAGACAGCTAGCTAGCTAGCTAGATCGATCGTTAGCATGCTAATAAGCTTCCAATAAAAGTAATGTGGACATGTCCTGCAGGCAAGGTTCTGGAAAACTTTTCTAAATCTTTAACAACACAGTCTATGGAAGTTGATTTTGGTGCCAAATGTTTATTTCAGTGCAGTATTTGTTTTATTCCATTGCAGTTAATTGAGATTAGTTAGTACAGGTAGCCTAATGAAAGTGGGCCATGCACTATTAGCATTTATGCTAAGTCCGGTGTATTTACACTGTTTATTCTTGTGTTGATTAATGTTCACCGTTTCAAAGAAAAAACAAACGTTTGCAATGAAATTATAGCAGTATTCATCTTTGTCGGTCAAACCTCTGGTATTTTTCTTTGCTATTCCATACATTCTGTTCAATTAATGGCAAGGAATGTAAACAACTCTGATGTAAGGAGCCACATTATTATTTTGTGCTGATACAAATTGCTAAAGAAAATTATCAGCGATTCTGATAATTGTTTTTAGTTTTACATCGAATGATTTTGTTGTTGCACCACTAAACATGTTTTTTCCCCCTCTCTTTAAATTTTTATTTTTTGGTCTGCATGTATTTTTTAATATCTGATTAACTGCATTGTGTAAGCCTGATTTGGATTGTATTCATCGACATTTAAGTGTCAACTTTTCGTGTCTTAGGACGTGGTGTATTTACAAGTGAACCAATCGAAAGGGGTCCTTTGTGGTTGAGTACCGTGGAGAGTTAATCTCAAGCTATGAACGAGACAAGAGACAGAAAAAGTACACAGAGAAGCAAAATTGTTTCCTGTTTGATTTTGAATGGAAAGGAAGCACATGGTGGTAAGTCAAGATCTAGAAAAACATCATGTGGTTCTGTACAACATTGTAGTTTTGCTGGAAAAACAATTCATGTTTCATTGTTCAATTTCAGCATTGATTCCTCCCATGAAGATGGTTCATTGGGTCGACTGGTCAATGATGCTCACAAAGGCCCAAACTGTAGAATGAAAAAGCTGACAATCCAGGATAAACCTCATCTTTGCTTGTTTGCAATTGAAAATATCCAAGCAGGGAATGAAATAACCTATGACTATGGAGATTCTCAGTGGGCATGGAGAGCACTGGTAAGTAATGCCTGAATATAGACAAGCAGATCTAATAAGTAAATCATTATATTTCATAGGTGAGTGAAAGATCATTTTCATCAACAGTTTATTACCTTTTAAAAGTTAACACGAGTGTCTGTTTTAGAGTATTATTTGACAACAACAGAAATTCAAAGTCAGGAACATGGACTCCACATTTTTCAGTCATTACATTCTATTAGTGTGAAAGAGTATGTTTCGGGTGTTGTCTTTATTATTTGAACTCAGTCGTGTGTGTTGCCCTGAAATTGTTAGCTATCAGAGCTGCACAGTGGTAAGTACCATGAAGAGCCAGCTTGTGCTGTGAATGTGGTCACTGAAAAAAGTACTTTAATTTATTCAAAAGTCATATAACTACGAAATATTTCTGACACTCTATGGTTGGTATAATGTTGCTTTTAATGTTTTCAGTCATGCCCTCATACTTCTTCAGTTACTGTAGAATACTTTAGAATATTTCTGATAGTGTAATGTTGCTATGTTGCAGACACCAGGTGTTGGGATCCTGACGAAACCTTCTGGAGACCAAGAAAGGATTGGGAGATCCACTTCATCCTTACAACAGGTTACTACGTCTTATCATTATATACTAGGTTTGAGTTTACAGCTTTCTTTGACAAACACAAGAGAAGTTACAAATCAGAAACATGGACTCTCCATGATTTCAGTCGTCATGTCCTCATATTTCTTTAGACCTGAAAAACCTGAGTGTGTTTCAGGTGACATGATTTTTGTCTGAACCTAACTCTGTAGCTTGTGTTCGAATGTCCCCGTATTGCTCTTCCACAGAGCTGAACAGTGTTAACTTTCTATAGTGTGGTACATTAATCCCAAACCCTCCTGTGAGCGATGTTCAATGAGAAATAATGTTTATTCATTTATTAACTGGTCAGAATGAAGAATGCAGAATATTTTGACACCGTAATGTTGTTATGTTGTAGACACCAAGTGACGGGATCCTGACTGAACCTTCTGAAGATCAAGAAGGGAGTGAGAGATCCGCTTCATCCTTACAACAGGTTACTATGTCTTATCAGTATATACTAGGTTTGAGTTTACAGCTTTCGTTGACAAACACAGGAGAAGTTATAAATCAGAAACATGGACTCTCCATGTTTCAGTCGTCATGTCCTCATATTTCTTTAGACCTGAAAAACCTGAGTGTGTTTCAGGTGACATGATTTTTGTCTGGACCTAACTCTGGAGAGCTTGTGTTCGAATGTCCCCGTATTGCTGTTCCACAGAGCTGAACAGTGTTAACTTTCTATAGTGTGGTATATTAATCCCAAACCCTCTTGTGAGCGATGTTCAATGAGAAAAAATGTTTATTCATTTATTAACTGGTCAGAATAAAGAATGCAGAATATTTTGACACCGTAATGTTGTTATGTTGTAGACACCAAGTGACGGGATCCCGACTGAACCTTCTGGAGACCAAGAAGGGAGTGAGAGATCCGCTTCATCCTTACAACAGGTTACTACGTCTTATCAGTATATACTAGGTTTGAGTTTACAGCTTTCTTTGACAAACACAGGAGAAGTTATAAATCAGAAACATGGACTCTCCATGATTTCAGTCGTCATGTCCTCATATTTCTTTAGACCTGAAAAACCTGAGTGTGTTTCAGGTGACATGATTTTTGTCTGAACCTAACTCTGGAGAGCTTGTGTTCGAATGTCCCCGTATTGCTCTTCCACAGAGCTGAACAGTGTTAACTTTCTATAGTGTGGTACATTAATCCCAAACCCTCCTGTGAGCGATGTTCAATGAGAAATAATGTTTATTCATTTATTAACTGGTCAGAATGAAGAATGCAGAATATTTTGACACCGTAATGTTGTTATGTTGTAGACACCAAGTGACGGGATCCTGACTGAACCTTCTGAAGATCAAGAAGGGAGTGAGAGATCCGCTTCATCCTTACAACAGGTTACTATGTCTTATCAGTATATACTAGGTTTGAGTTTACAGCTTTCTTTGACAAAAACAGGAGAAGTTATAAATCAGAAACATGGACTCTCCATGATTTCAGTCGTCATGTCCTCATATTTCTTGAGACCTGAAAAACCTGAGTGTGTTTCAGGTGACATGATTTTTGTCTGAACCTAACTCTGGAGAGCTTGTGTTCGAATGTCCCCGTATTGCTCTTCCACAGAGCTGAACAGTGTTAACTTTCTATAGTGTGGTACATTAATCCCAAACCCTCCTGTGAGCGATGTTCAATGAGAAATAATGTTTATTCATTTATTAACTGGTCAGAATAAAGAATGCAGAATATTTTGACACCGTAATGTTGTTATGTTGTAGACACCAAGTGACGGGATCCGACTGAACCTTCTGGAGACCAAGAAGGGAGTGAGAGATCCGCTTCATCCTTACAACAGGTTACTACGTCTTATCAGTATATACTAGGTTTGAGTTTACAGCTTTCTTTGACAAACACAGGAGAAGTTATAAATCAGAAACATGGACTCTCCATGATTTCAGTCGTCATGTCCTCATATTTCTTTAGACCTGAAAAACCTGAGTGTGTTTCAGGTGACATGATTTTTGTCTGAACCTAACTCTGGAGAGCTTGTGTTCGAATGTCCCCGTATTGCTCTTCCACAGAGCTGAACAGTGTTAACTTTCTATAGTGTGGTACATTAATCCCAAACCCTCCTGTGAGCGATGTTCAATGAGAAATAATGTTTATTCATTTATTAACTGGTCAGAATGAAGAATGCAGAATATTTTGACACCGTAATGTTGTTATGTTGTAGACACCAAGTGACGGGATCCTGACTGAACCTTCTGAAGATCAAGAAGGGAGTGAGAGATCCGCTTCATCCTTACAACAGGTTACTATGTCTTATCAGTATATACTAGGTTTGAGTTTACAGCTTTCTTTGACAAACACAGGAGAAGTTATAAATCAGAAACATGGACTCTCCATGATTTCAGTCGTCATGTCCTCATATTTCTTTAGACCTGAAAAACCTGAGTGTGTTTCAGGTGACATGATTTTTGTCTGAACCTAACTCTGGAGAGCTTGTGTTCGAATGTCCCCGTATTGCTCTTCCACAGAGCTGAACAGTGTTAACTTTCTATAGTGTGGTACATTAATCCCAAACCCTCCTGTGAGCGATGTTCAATGAGAAATAATGTTTATTCATTTATTAACTGGTCAGAATAAAGAATGCAGAATATTTTGACACCGTAATGTTGTTATGTTGTAGACACCAAGTGACGGGATCCCGACTGAACCTTCTGGAGACCAAGAAGGGAGTGAGAGATCCGCTTCATCCTTACAACAGGTTACTACGTCTTATCAGTATATACTAGGTTTGAGTTTACAGCTTTCGTTGACAAACACAGGAGAAGTTATAAATCAGAAACATGGACTCTCCATGTTTCAGTCGTCATGTCCTCATATTTCTTTAGACCTGAAAAACCTGAGTGTGTTTCAGGTGACATGATTTTTGTCTGAACCTAACTCTGGAGAGCTTGTGTTCGAATGTCCCCGTATTGCTCTTCCACAGAGCTGAACAGTGTTAACTTTCTATAGTGTGGTACATTAATCCCAAACCCTCCTGTGAGCGATGTTCAATGAGAAATAATGTTTATTCATTTATTAACTGGTCAGAATGAAGAATGCAGAATATTTTGACACCGTAATGTTGTTATGTTGTAGACACCAAGTGACGGGATCCTGACTGAACCTTCTGAAGATCAAGAAGGGAGTGAGAGATCCGCTTCATCCTTACAACAGGTTACTATGTCTTATCAGTATATACTAGGTTTGAGTTTACAGCTTTCTTTGACAAACACAGGAGAAGTTATAAATCAGAAACATGGACTCTCCATGATTTCAGTCGTCATGTCCTCATATTTCTTTAGACCTGAAAAACCTGAGTGTGTTTCAGGTGACATGATTTTTGTCTGAACCTAACTCTGGAGAGCTTGTGTTCGAATGTCCCCGTATTGCTCTTCCACAGAGCTGAACAGTGTTAACTTTCTATAGTGTGGTACATTAATCCCAAACCCTCCTGTGAGCGATGTTCAATGAGAAATAATGTTTATTCATTTATTAACTGGTCAGAATGAAGAATGCAGAATATTTTGACACCGTAATGTTGTTATGTTGTAGACACCAAGTGACGGGATCCTGACTGAACCTTCTGAAGATCAAGAAGGGAGTGAGAGATCCGCTTCATCCTTACAACAGGTTACTATGTCTTATCAGTATATACTAGGTTTGAGTTTACAGCTTTCTTTGACAAACACAGGAGAAGTTATAAATCAGAAACATGGACTCTCCATGATTTCAGTCGTCATGTCCTCATATTTCTTTAGACCTGAAAAACCTGAGTGTGTTTCAGGTGACATGATTTTTGTCTGAACCTAACTCTGGAGAGCTTGTGTTCGAATGTCCCCGTATTGCTCTTCCACAGAGCTGAACAGTGTTAACTTTCTATAGTGTGGTACATTAATCCCAAACCCTCCTGTGAGCGATGTTCAATGAGAAATAATGTTTATTCATTTATTAACTGGTCAGAATAAAGAATGCAGAATATTTTGACACCGTAATGTTGTTATGTTGTAGACACCAAGTGACGGGATCCCGACTGAACCTTCTGGAGACCAAGAAGGGAGTGAGAGATCCGCTTCATCCTTACAACAGGTTACTACGTCTTATCAGTATATACTAGGTTTGAGTTTACAGCTTTCGTTGACAAACACAGGAGAAGTTATAAATCAGAAACATGGACTCTCCATGGTTTCAGTCGTCATGTCCTCATATTTCTTTAGACCTGAAAAACCTGAGTGTGTTTCAGGTGACATGATTTTTGTCTGAACCTAACTCTGGAGAGCTTGTGTTCGAATGTCCCCGTATTGCTCTTCCACAGAGCTGAACAGTGTTAACTTTCTATAGTGTGGTACATTAATCCCAAACCCTCCTGTGAGCGATGTTCAATGAGAAATAATGTTTATTCATTTATTAACTGGTCAGAATGAAGAATGCAGAATATTTTGACACCGTAATGTTGTTATGTTGTAGACACCAAGTGACGGGATCCTGACTGAACCTTCTGAAGATCAAGAAGGGAGTGAGAGATCCGCTTCATCCTTACAACAGGTTACTATGTCTTATCAGTATATACTAGGTTTGAGTTTACAGCTTTCTTTGACAAACACAGGAGAAGTTATAAATCAGAAACATGGACTCTCCATGATTTCAGTCGTCATGTCCTCATATTTCTTTAGACCTGAAAAACCTGAGTGTGTTTCAGGTGACATGATTTTTGTCTGAACCTAACTCTGGAGAGCTTGTGTTCGAATGTCCCCGTATTGCTCTTCCACAGAGCTGAACAGTGTTAACTTTCTATAGTGTGGTACATTAATCCCAAACCCTCCTGTGAGCGATGTTCAATGAGAAATAATGTTTATTCATTTATTAACTGGTCAGAATGAAGAATGCAGAATATTTTGACACCGTAATGTTGTTATGTTGTAGACACCAAGTGACGGGATCCTGACTGAACCTTCTGAAGATCAAGAAGGGAGTGAGAGATCCGCTTCATCCTTACAACAGGTTACTATGTCTTATCAGTATATACTAGGTTTGAGTTTACAGCTTTCTTTGACAAACACAGGAGAAGTTATAAATCAGAAACATGGACTCTCCATGATTTCAGTCGTCATGTCCTCATATTTCTTTAGACCTGAAAAACCTGAGTGTGTTTCAGGTGACATGATTTTTGTCTGAACCTAACTCTGGAGAGCTTGTGTTCGAATGTCCCCGTATTGCTCTTCCACAGAGCTGAACAGTGTTAACTTTCTATAGTGTGGTACATTAATCCCAAACCCTCCTGTGAGCGATGTTCAATGAGAAATAATGTTTATTCATTTATTAACTGGTCAGAATGAAGAATGCAGAATATTTTGACACCGTAATGTTGTTATGTTGTAGACACCAAGTGACGGGATCCCGACTGAACCTTCTGGAGACCAAGAAGGGAGTGAGAGATCCGCTTCATCCTTACAACAGGTTACTACGTCTTATCAGTATATACTAGGTTTGAGTTTACAGCTTTCTTTGACAAACACAGGAGAAGTTATAAATCAGAAACATGGACTCTCCATGATTTCAGTCGTCATGTCCTCATATTTCTTTAGACCTGAAAAACCTGAGTGTGTTTCAGGTGACATGATTTTTGTCTGAACCTAACTCTGGAGAGCTTGTGTTCGAATGTCCCCGTATTGCTCTTCCACAGAGCTGAACAGTGTTAACTTTCTATAGTGTGGTACATTAATCCCAAACCCTCCTGTGAGCGATGTTCAATGAGAAATAATGTTTATTCATTTATTAACTGGTCAGAATAAAGAATGCAGAATATTTTGACACCGTAATGTTGTTATGTTGTAGACACCAAGTGACGGGATCCCGACTGAACCTTCTGGAGACCAAGAAGGGAGTGAGAGATCCGCTTCATCCTTACAACAGGTTACTACGTCTTATCAGTATATACTAGGTTTGAGTTTACAGCTTTCGTTGACAAACACAGGAGAAGTTATAAATCAGAAACATGGACTCTCCATGATTTCAGTCGCCATGTCCTCATATTTCTTTAGACCTGAAAAACCTGAGTGTGTTTCAGGTGACATGATTTTTGTCTGAACCTAACTCTGGAGAGCTTGTGTTCGAATGTCCCCGTATTGCTCTTCCACAGAGCTGAACAGTGTTAACTTTCTATAGTGTGGTACATTAATCCCAAACCCTCCTGTGAGCGATGTTCAATGAGAAATAATGTTTATTCATTTATTAACTGGTCAGAATGAAGAATGCAGAATATTTTGACACCGTAATGTTGTTATGTTGTAGACACCAAGTGACGGGATCCCGACTGAACCTTCTGAAGATCAAGAAGGGAGTGAGAGATCCGCTTCATCCTTACAACAGGTTACTATGTCTTATCAGTATATACTAGGTTTGAGTTTACAGCTTTCTTTGACAAACACAGGAGAAGTTATAAATCAGAAACATGGACTCTCCATGGTTTCAGTCGTCATGTCCTCATATTTCTTTAGACCTGAAAAACCTGAGTGTGTTTCAGGTGACATGATTTTTGTCTGAACCTAACTCTGGAGAGCTTGTGTTCGAATGTCCCCGTATTGCTCTTCCACAGAGCTGAACAGTGTTAACTTTCTATAGTGTGGTACATTAATCCCAAACCCTCCTGTGAGCGATGTTCAATGAGAAATAATGTTTATTCATTTATTAACTGGTCAGAATGAAGAATGCAGAATATTTTGACACCGTAATGTTGTTATGTTGTAGACACCAAGTGACGGGATCCTGACTGAACCTTCTGAAGATCAAGAAGGGAGTGAGAGATCCGCTTCATCCTTACAACAGGTTACTATGTCTTATCAGTATATACTAGGTTTGAGTTTACAGCTTTCTTTGACAAACACAGGAGAAGTTATAAATCAGAAACATGGACTCTCCATGATTTCAGTCGTCATGTCCTCATATTTCTTTAGACCTGAAAAACCTGAGTGTGTTTCAGGTGACATGATTTTTGTCTGGACCTAACTCTGGAGAGCTTGTGTTCGAATGTCCCCGTATTGCTCTTCCACAGAGCTGAACAGTGTTAACTTTCTATAGTGTGGTACATTAATCCCAAACCCTCCTGTGAGCGATGTTCAATGAGAAATAATGTTTATTCATTTATTAACTGGTCAGAATGAAGAATGCAGAATATTTTGACACCGTAATGTTGTTATGTTGTAGACACCAAGTGACGGGATCCTGACTGAACCTTCTGAAGATCAAGAAGGGAGTGAGAGATCCGCTTCATCCTTACAACAGGTTACTATGTCTTATCAGTATATACTAGGTTTGAGTTTACAGCTTTCTTTGACAAACACAGGAGAAGTTATAAATCAGAAACATGGACTCTCCATGATTTCAGTCGTCATGTCCTCATATTTCTTTAGACCTGAAAAACCTGAGTGTGTTTCAGGTGACATGATTTTTGTCTGAACCTAACTCTGGAGAGCTTGTGTTCGAATGTCCCCGTATTGCTCTTCCACAGAGCTGAACAGTGTTAACTTTCTATAGTGTGGTACATTAATCCCAAACCCTCCTGTGAGCGATGTTCAATGAGAAATAATGTTTATTCATTTATTAACTGGTCAGAATAAAGAATGCAGAATATTTTGACACCGTAATGTTGTTATGTTGTAGACACCAAGTGACGGGATCCCGACTGAACCTTCTGGAGACCAAGAAGGGAGTGAGAGATCCGCTTCATCCTTACAACAGGTTACTACGTCTTATCAGTATATACTAGGTTTGAGTTTACAGCTTTCGTTGACAAACACAGGAGAAGTTATAAATCAGAAACATGGACTCTCCATGATTTCAGTCGCCATGTCCTCATATTTCTTTAGACCTGAAAAACCTGAGTGTGTTTCAGGTGACATGATTTTTGTCTGAACCTAACTCTGGAGAGCTTGTGTTCGAATGTCCCCGTATTGCTCTTCCACAGAGCTGAACAGTGTTAACTTTCTATAGTGTGGTACATTAATCCCAAACCCTCCTGTGAGCGATGTTCAATGAGAAATAATGTTTATTCATTTATTAACTGGTCAGAATGAAGAATGCAGAATATTTTGACACCGTAATGTTGTTATGTTGTAGACACCAAGTGACGGGATCCTGACTGAACCTTCTGAAGATCAAGAAGGGAGTGAGAGATCCGCTTCATCCTTACAACAGGTTACTATGTCTTATCAGTATATACTAGGTTTGAGTTTACAGCTTTCTTTGACAAACACAGGAGAAGTTATAAATCAGAAACATGGACTCTCCATGATTTCAGTCGTCATGTCCTCATATTTCTTTAGACCTGAAAAACCTGAGTGTGTTTCAGGTGACATGATTTTTGTCTGGACCTAACTCTGGAGAGCTTGTGTTCGAATGTCCCCGTATTGCTGTTCCACAGAGCTGAACAGTGTTAACTTTCTATAGTGTGGTATATTAATCCCAAACCCTCTTAAGATAGTTTAGAAGTCAGGAAAATGGACTTTTCAGAATTTCAGTCGTCATGTCCTCATATTTCTTTAGTCTGAAACACTTCAGTGTGTTTCAGTTAAATTCTTTTATATATTGTCTCCATATTGCTGCTTCACAGAGCTGAACAGCGTTCAGATTTTTTTGTGTGGTACATTGGGCCCAGATCATCCTGTGTCAGGATTAATAATGCTGAACAAATATAAAATATGTATTTTTATTTTTTTTAAATTATTGTTATTTTTTAAGGCCAGCAAAATCATTGGATTAGTCCCCTTTCACCAGACAGCTACTGCTGAGCAGGTAGGATAGCTGCTTTCTCCTGCTTCATTTGAATTGCATGTTCTTTGACTTGACATATTTACTGTCTGAGGAAATATTGTTGAATCTCAAGTAACACGAAGACTGTTTACATTTCATACATGATATGGACAGTTAAGAGCCAGCCGTCGACTGCAAAACCAGGCCAGGAAAGAGATTATCGAAAGAGAAAGGCAAATCACGCTGAGACCGATGGAAAGAATGACTGATTCGGTGAGCATTGTGGTATTGTGGTGAAGTGATATTCTATCCATATATAAATATAAAATAAATTTTTTCTCTTCTTTTAATTCAGATGTCTCCTGATGAATATTCGGATTATGACGACATGGACTATGTTCCAGACACAAGTGGCAATTCATCAGAAGAAAGTATTTGCAGTACAGAGCACAGAATCACAGATTCTCTTGTTTCGCCAAAAGAGGACATGCCAGTAAAAGATGCAGTACAGATTGAGGAAATCACCACCTCAGCGATAGCTTCAAGTCATTCGATTTCAGTGACAAGTTGCAGTGCCACTTCATCGGGGAATGCATTAGAGAGTAACAGCGCTATCAAGGTCACACCATTGCCAAAGGGGGCAAAACAAAGCAAATACAACAAGAAGCAGTATTGTTCAAAATTCTCATTATTTCCTGGAATATCTTATTTTGCATTTTTAACATTAGCAATGCCATTTTTAATAAATAATGCCTTCTTTTACAGGTGGGAATAAGAGACGCAAGTGGACAGGTGATGAAGTGAAGGCTGTTGAGCGACATATGTTTGACTTCATAACAAGCCATAAAGTTCCAGGTAAAACGAGCTGTGACGCCTGTCTCCACGCAGAGCCAGTAGCTCTGAAAGACAGAGACTGGCTGTCCATCAAAAACTACATCCACAACAGGATAACTACATTAAAAAGGAAAATGAATATATAGTACATTGAAATCATCACAGTATTCACATTTTGACATAATCTTCTTCAGTTCAAACAACCTTCATCTATTGCACTGCCTTGTGTCATGGAGAGGAGGTGGCATGTTTTCTATGTTCATAAGTTCATATTCGTCAGCAATTAAAAAAGAAAAAAGTAACCTGACCACATATTTAACTGTCTCTTTTTCTTCACAGCTTAGTTTTACTGTCTTGTATTATCAACGTGAATATCTGAGGGATGACGGGTGTAACGACTGTTTGGCACATTCGCCTCACAGTTCAGCAATTGGTAGTTCGAATGTGGGCTTCCTTCTGTAGAGTTCTCCCCGTGCCCGAGCATGACAATTGGACACATGTTTCTAACATATACTGTTGGTATGTTACAGGAGTCAATCTAAAAAGACACACTTTATACTTAGCTGGTCTTCATAAGTCATATATACTTGAAAATGATGTGTATCTAGGGGGCTCAAAATTCACAAAAACATGAAAAGGCAGTGTGTTTGAGGTGATTGTCTCCATAATACACAAAAACCTGTCAATGTCCTCATATGTCGTAGTTTTGTCATAAATCCAAAAAAAATTACATCTTAGCCAAAATCTGAATAGATGGGTGTCTTCCTGATTTTTTTTCATGGTTACCATATTTTTTTGGAGCCGGTAGGACCACGGGAAAGGCATGTACCCATATGTTGGATGAACAAACGGACGTCCTGAAAATGCACCAAAACACGTATGTGTGTGTGCGTGTGTGTGCGTGCATTTGTGTGTGTGTGTGTGTGTGTGCGTGCGTGCGTTTGTGTGTGTGTGTGCGTGTGTGTGTGTGTGTGTGTATGTGTGTATGTGTGCGTGCTTGCTTGTGCGTGCGTGCTTGCTTGTGTGTTTGTGTGTGTTTGTGTGTGTGGGTGTGAGTGTGTGTGTGTGTGTGTGTGTGGGTGTGTGTGTGTGTGTATGTGCATGCGTGTGTGTGTGTGTGTGTGTGTGTGTGTGTGTGTGTGTGCAAGACATTTTGTCTCTTTTTTTTTTTCTACGAAAAGCCGGAAGGTTTTTTTCTTTAAACACAAAACGGATAGTCTCGGTTATTTCGGCACACGTAATTTGGCTCTGGTTAACAATTTTAATCTGAATGTCATTGAAACGCTCAAGGAGTGTTATTGTATGTCAGGAGTGTCCAACCGATTTTTTTTTTTTTTGTGGTGCCACATCATTTGTGGTTGTACTCCCAGGCCTGGTTACAACCATGTAAACACTCATCATATTACCACATAATTGCCACAATATTCGATTATTATCAATTAGCTAACAGAGAGAAGGCTAACTAGAAATTTGATGACAAGTTCAATACTACCAAGTTGAAACTGATAAATACTGTGTGATTTATTCAAAGGGCTGATTAAACCGTCACTTGTAATCTTGTGTCATTTAATATTATTAAGTTACAAGCAAGGACGCAGTAAGGTAGTTGGAGCCTCTCGATTTTTCGTTATTATTTCGTTATTATTTTGTTAATATACAATGCCATGAATTGGTATTTGCCCCCTTCCTGATTTCTGTGTACTTCGCATATTTATCACACACAAAGATTTCAGTTCTTCAAACCAATTTTAATAACACATTGACAACCGAAAACAATACAAAATGCAGATTCTAAATGCCAATTTAATTTATTTAGCCATAAAAAAAATTTAAAATCCAAACCTATGTGAAAAAGCAATTTCCACGTGAACCTAATAATGTGTTGCGCACTCTTGGCACCAATAACTGAAATCAAGCGTTTGTGATCATTGGGGATGAGTCTTTCACATTGATGTGGAGGAATTTCGGGCCACTTTTTCTGAATTGCTTCAACGGCATGAGGTGTTGCTGGTGCATTTCGGATCATTGATATGTGATGGATATGGAAAAAAAAAACTGACAATATGGCAAATATTTCTTGACGCCACTGTAAATATATTGTAAGCCACTGTAACATCATGCACAAATTCCAAAATAAACCATGTGCTTAAATATTGAGCGGACAGGCTTCATTTAATTAAGGATGAATAAAAATGTATTGCACAAAAGGTAACACAGTCACTAAAATCAATGTTTGAAAAATAACAGTTCCACAAGTATCAATGCAAATGTTTTGCACTAAAAAGGTTCTTATTTCAGTGTAACCTCCTTAATTTAAATGAGGTGAATTTGTCCTGAAGCCACGGTCACGTTGGTGCCACCCAGTAAGTGAGGCCAAAGGTAACATTTCCTGCTTTTACAGGATGAGACATATCAGGCATGTGGGCATAAGGACAGTTTACATCCTGCCAAACAAGAAGGAAGCGATGCGTTTATGCTGTGTAAACCTCTGGTGAGCATACAGGAGACGCTGCAGCTGTTTTACCTGCTAGATATAAACCATGACCCAACACGCTTGGAGAGTCACATGCATGTTTGGACAGTCCAGATGCAGCCTCACTTGGCTTTGTCCCGCCTCCTGACACCTTTATATTTCTTCCTCAGCAATGGCCAGGAGTGCATCCCCTTGCACACACCTTTCCACTGTGCATGTCCCGAAAATTGCTCCAGTTGGATCTGATCTGACAGTAGGAAGTGGTGCAACGCCCAAACAGAGAGCACCACAGGCAAGTGTGCACACGAGTTAACTTCTTCCAAGTGTGGCATACATAAAATGACAAAGAAACATGGCAAGACTGGAGACACACTGGTTTGTGCTTTAAAAGCAGAACATTCTGTGGTGATGACTTCATCTTCACTCACAAGCCACAAACATTAGGGACACAGGCGCAATCTAATCAGATCAAAACAAGACTTGCATCAAACACATTCCACTTCAGAAAATAACTTTAAGTGACACACTCATAAAAGTTGATTTTTCTTGCGGTTACAGTTGGCAGCTGTTAATGCTATTATTTTCCTTGGTCATGGTGATGCTGGTATTTATATCACACGCCAATTCAGTCATACAATACAAGCCAGCCGTTTCATCCTCACAAGAGTCGCGTGGGGTGCTGTAGCCTATTCCAGCTGTCTTCGGGCAGTAGGCGGGGGACACCCTGAACCGGTTGCCAGCCAATCACAGGGCACACAGAGACAAACAACCATTCGCAGTCACAATCACACCTAGGGACAATTTATTAAATTAACCTGCCGTGCATGTTTTTCAATGTGGGAGAAAATCATAGTACCCAGAGAAAACCCACGCAGGACGGAGAAAACATGCAAACTCCACACAGGAATTCTGGAGCCAGAATGGAACCCTGCACCTCTGCACTGTGAGGTGGACGTGCTAACCAGTCGATCACCGTGCCGCTTACTGTCTTTCACACCTATTGAAAATATTATATTGGCTTTCGTTAAAGCTGTGCACCCTGCATCATGCCTGTGAACACTTGGTTTGTATTAGTTAACGTCATTAAAAAGCTGAAAGCTCTCAATGGGTGAAAAATATGCAATTAACGTTAAGTGAGGATTGAAAATCACTCCAAGCCATTGCACAAACAGTGGCCTGAGCCACTAAAACCATGTGTAATGTCCAGAAGAAGCAACAGACCACGAATACATGAAAAAAAAACACCATTAGGTGACAACAAAAGCACAAAATCCCCAAAATGTTAGTGACGTCACCAACAACAAGTTCCTCCTAAACATAAACAATATGATGCATACGCTACACTAGAAAATGAAAAACACTTTTAAGTGAAGCAAGAAGGTCATGTTGGAATTTGTTGGCGACGTCTACAAACAAGCCATGTGAATTGATGAGACTAAAATGAACCGTTACCAGCGTGGAAAGGCTAAAAGCTTCTTCTCATGATCCCAAACAAAATGTGCATATAAGCTGGTCTGAGAAACAGTGGCGGTAATGTCACGAATTGGGTTTGCATGGCTTCTTCTGGAACGGGCTCATTAATCTTCATCAGTGTAACCCATGATGGCAGCAGCAAAATGAACTCAGAAGTCTACAGAAATGTTTCGTCTGCCAATTTAATGAAAGATGCAGCCAAACTGATTGGGAGATGGTTCATCATGCACCAAGATAATAATCCAAAACACACTGTCGTAACAACAGCGGAGCTCATCAAGGGAAACGAGTTCAAAACCAAATCAATCTTTAGACTTAAAAGCTTAAGAGATGTCAAATCCAAAAGTTTAGGTGAACATCACTGTCCCAATGGAAGAAAGCATATATTCTAAAATATTGCGTATAACATTTTTCAAAAAGTATCGTAAAATGTGCACTTATCCAGTTTACCTGTACTTCACTGTACCTCACGTCAGTGCAATTGTATATTTTTTTTTCCTTGGGACATATTGTGCATGAGACATATCATTGTGAGAGTATGCATCTCTTTCCTGTGTTTTAAATCATATTATGAGTGTTATGGCTATCATCATTTTTTCCTCTTAGCGGGTCTATCACTCCCTACTCTGATGGCATCACAAAAGAATCCAAGAAGCACTTTTAGAGGTCATTATTTCAATGTTGATTAAGGCAAACTTTTTTCTTCTTCTTTAAAGCTGTGCAAACTTCAGTTTTGCACAACGTTAGCTTTTTTTTTTGTTCCTCCCTGAATGTTCAGAAAAAAATTGATTTCATATTTATGCTTTCATGCACACCAAAATGAATTCTATTCAGAGAAGCGTGCACACACACGAATAAGACACACACAAACTGGACAAGCACTGAGTTTTCATTTTGTAAATACTGTACCAAGTGTGTTAGTGAACAATGCAGCCATTCTGTTTGGAGGATGAGAAAAGGAGAGAAGAGAAGAGTGTAGCTCCACCTACAGGCAGAGGGATCCGCCCTTGTCATCTTCTCTCTCTGGTACAGGCACAGGCACACACACCCACACGCACCCACAACAGCCCCCTTCACCTTTCGTTCAATACAATCCAACACTATTTTTAACAACACAATTTTCTTTCTTTAGCGTTGCAGAATAAAGACCAAGTAACACGATGAAAGTGAATTATATAAATGATAAAAGCAACATTTAAGTGAAGATGTTTGTGTCAGCCTAAGGCGGGATTGTTGATTAGCACGGGTCACACACACATGCCCGGCTCACCTGTGTTTTCAGCCGTTTTCCCTTCGACAAATCAACCTGTTCCACTCCACAAACAAGAGACAACTCGGTTGTGTTTTTCAGTGAGAACAAAATCATGGCATCATTTCACATTTTAATGTCCTTCTGGTTCAATACGGACAGAGACATGTTGCGAAACAACCATGTATAATAAGAGTTTGAAGTCGTAATCCGGCCCTATAAAATATCACATTTTTCCTTCAAGGCCTTCACGGTGAGTAAGTTACTTATCCAGATGCAAGTGTGAAAAAGAAAGATGAAATCCCTTGCTCAATTAAATGAAAACTTGAGTAATCAGCTGCATTTGACGATCCCTTCACCGCGCAATGAATCCAAGTTCAGAGTGAATATTCAGGTTGGAAAAGAGCGCCAGTCTGAGTCTGGTTCTCTTCCACCTTCAAATTTTTCAGGCAGGAGGCCAGTTGGTGCTGCTCCATCATCACATTGGTTTAAGTGCATGCTGAAGGAAGTCGGCATCGCAAATCTGGTAACAGGTTACCAGATACTCCAGAAAACGTGCGGTGAGAGCTGACGCTGTCATTTTTGATGAGCTTACAATGTTTGCATTGTTAGCTCAAAAGCGGCATATCACCTTTAACTACAAAAATCCCCCATGGATTTTCAGCCGTCATCTATTGTATGCGATACATCCCGCTAGCAAGTAACTCAGCTGGGATGTCGTCAACTGATCCTCTCCGGCAGGAAGTGAAGCCAACATTGCAGAACAGAGCAGTAATTAGAGGCCGGGCCTCTGCCTGACAGCAAATCAATACAGTTTTTCCGTGTTATCAATTAAAGACATGTAATTACATGCATGGAGAATTGCCAGAAACAGATCCACCTCCCGGCACACTTTGACCCCGGCACCTGCATTGACGAATGGAGGTGTGGCCACACAACTTGTTTACAGACTGTTCCCCCGCTCCCTCTCGCAAACTACCGCCTCCTCCGCCCTGCAGCCTCCCATCAGCACCTGGGAAAATGGATTTGAAACGAGGGTATCTACACGACCCCCCCACCCCCACCCAACCCCTCCGTCGGATGAGCAGATGGTGGCCTCTGCAACGATTATGACCACATTACCTGTGAGTGCTTTGACGAACAGGAACAATACAGGCGGTGCTAATAAAGCCCAATCTAACATGATGACTCGCTAATGCCCCTCACTTCTTTCTCCCCACACGACAGAGGTGGGAGCTATTTAGTTCTCATCAAGCAGGCCTGTGAAACAGCAAGCTTACCGTCCTTGTTCTCGCTCTTCTTTTGTTTAAGTGTCAGCGCTCAGTGTTCTCCCTCCGGGACTTTCACTCTCTGCATGCCTCCGTCTTTGTTTAACCGCTTGAGTTCGAATCAGGCTGCAGTGTTACTGGCCAAATGCATCTTACCAAATTCTGGATCCTTACTCGGGTCGTGGGTGAGGTGAAGCCAATCCCAACTGATTGGAGCGAGGTACCCCATGGACTGGTTGCATGGTACATATCCTATAAACAGACGGATCTGATTCTGATTTTTCTGCCCCTTCAGATGTGCAGATCAATGTAAAAGATATAGGTCTGCAGATGCATGCTATGACACTGTTTGAAACGTCATCTAACTGGCTAAGCGAAACCCTTGAGGGTGGAGTAAATAATGTTAGCTCGTTAATTAAAGAGCCTCATCCATCATAATGATTGTGTGTTTTGCAAGCTTGTAAAATAAAACAAAAAGCTTCAAGCGTTTCAGTTAACATTTCATTAAGGTGCTGTTGAACTTCAAAAGACTGTTTTTGATGTGTTTTTGCATCCTTTACTTTTTATGATATGCCTTTTTTTGTTATTTGCTTGAAATTATTCTACCTTTTGTTGTGTGTTTGTCTTTTAAAGGCAAAATCAAGACATATGCAAAAGGTGGATGAAACAGTATGTTGGTGGTCCTGGTCCAAAAAGGATTGTCCTGCCACTGGATGCACTGCAGAATCACTGTTATACCACAATATTAACCATAACTAATGTCTCCCTGTAGGATTCACACGGTATAACTACATATCTAGTAAAGGTCCGGACTGAGAAAAATGTTTACTTTATCATTTCTGTTAGCTCTTGCGTTTTCTCAGCTGCGGGCGCTCGACCGCGTTGCTCTCTTAATGCAATTCCAACTGGGAAGAAACCTATAACATGCCCGTCCGGATTCCTCTAGGAATGGCTGAAAGGTATGGGGAAGATTCAGATAGCAGGAAGTCTGTATACATGCTTGTTAAAGTGCATCGTCACTCACCACATAAAACGACCAATGCATTCTGTTCATTTACAGACATATAAGCTAACGCGTACGCACACTGGGCCTTTGAAGTCGGAGCTGATATTGTCTTACAAGAGGATTTGGCTCCTTGTCTCATCAGCTCGGGCTTCCCAGGTGCCGAAGAGGTTTTATGTCTTTTATCACACGCCATAAAGCTCTGCAAACAAATTGTGATTTGTTCTTTATTCTCCAAAGCGCCCCGAGTGTTTTTTTCTCCTGATTCTTTTGACTCTCCTTTTAGTCTGTGAGACATCAGAATGGATCGACTCGTTTGCTCACCAAAGAAAAATAAGGTGAAATTTACTCCGATCTGAGGCAAATAGTTGAATGGCTCTTTTTAAAAGTCCGCAACATGTTTGCTTTCAAAGCATCCGCCACAGTAGGTTGTGTTTGACACTGATCAAGCATAATCATCAGAGATCTCGCATACACATACAGCATACAAACACACAAATACACTCTCTCACAAAGCCCGACACCCCAACCCCCTCCAGTGCAAGTGGAGCTAACCACTCCAGGGAGCTGGAGACTCAATTAATGACATACAGTACATGCAGCACTTGAAAGATGTCAGGAAGAAAGAAAAACACAAGTGCACAAACTCACATTAAAGAGCCGTCCGCACACACATGTAGGCTAAAGCCTTTCCACCTCTGGGAAAAACGGAAGGTTTTTTTAGATTCTTCACCAATGCAAAAACGCTCAATCCATGTCCTTTGCATACAAAAGACAAAATAAAACCTCGCACTGAATTTTATTTTGACTTCAAAAGTAAAATACGATGAACGCAAGGGCTCATCAATTAGTTTTGCTTTTCATCCCATTTATTGTCCACATAATAAATCCTCATTGTATTCTGTCATCACACAACGTTCCAAAGTAATCTGTCCCTCATTCACACCTACCTCCTCGCTGCAACTCCGTGGATGGTGGCTGCCTGCATATCTGGAGGTGAAAGGTCACCGTCGTCTTCCAGGCAAAAGGTGAAAGGAGTACAACATGGGTCAGCGGCGCTAAAATCTCATTTAATAGGTTGACCCCTGTGTGGGTGTGCGTGGAGGGGGGGCTCGAACCAGTAGCATCAGAACAGATGATGTATAACGTTGGCCCCACAGCAATGAAGACACTTGTTCCTCTGCGCACGCACCAGGGTCAATGGGCACGGGTGCATCGAGTGTCTGAGCAGTGAACACAACTCAGATACGATGAAACTGACGTGAAATAACAAAGCGAGATCAGGTCATTCCAACAGATTGTGCAGGCCAGTGAGGGAAGCTTGCAGCGCCGCTTCTGTTTGGATGCACCGATTGCCATCTTTTGCATCTGCCCTTCGTGTGGCAGTGCGCGGAGCGCTAATGTTGCGCTGCTCAGTGACTGCGAGGAGAAGGAACAGAAGGGACCCAAAACCGGCAAAAAGACGCCGTCAATTATTTAAATGCTCAGAACATCTGCAACAGACCTTAGGCCATTGTTAAGCAAATGAAGTTTCTGTTAGTTTTAGCACTCAAACGCTAAACTTTCACCTCCAACAGCTGGAACTTTCAATGCATGCATTATTAATTAAAGCAGTACTCTTCAGAAAAAAAAAGGAACTAGCCTACTTGAGAGAGAAGTTTCTGCTCCTGGAGAACATTGATGATATCGAAGGCTGTAACAAAACCCGAGTTCTTTGAGCTGCCAAATTCTGGAGCTTTGCGGTACATCTGTAATCAAATGAATGTCTCGGGTGTGCTTTGGGACGGTATGGAGATCAAACGTCGGGGGCCCCACTGGAAACCTGGCGTAATTACAATGGGAGGAGGGCTGCGGTTCAAATATTTATCATACGGTGATCCTGCCACAAGATCTGTTTCACACAAGACCGGAGTTCTGACGGGCTTGACGAGCTCCCTCACCTCCACGCATGAGACAGGAGCGCCAGAAGCTTGAACGCAACCATGTGGGGCTGATTACGCGGGGCGGAGTGTTTATGAGTGACCCAGATGTGGGCTGGTTAACACGGCACGGGCCGCACGGCTCCTTTTTACAACTCACAGTTCAGACCGACCTACATGGAGGCTGTCGGGCTGCTGAGACACGCTGTCAAACATGTAAGGTAGGGACTCTAATAAATGACACCTGCCACTCAATAACTTGACTCTGCTAAGAGGGAACGATATGAGGCTTCAAGAGCCATCCGCTTGCACCTAAATATATATTTATAAACAAACCATTCTTAAAGACAAAATGCAAACATATTTTACTTAAAAATGAAAGGAACTGTATTTAGATTAATGTACTCTACAGCTTGGAAAGTAATTTACTGTATTGAATACAAAATCAAATTTGAGCCCGCGGTCAAGTTTTGCACTCTTTGAACAGTACACGGTGCTTAAACATAGGACATAAAAAAATAAAACTGACCAAAATAATTATTTTATTTAAATTTAATGTACTCTATCTGAAAGCAGCTGGGTTAGGCCCTTGCATATACCCCCTGTAAAAATATGCAGTAAAAAATGGATTGACAGATGTTACTGATTGTTTCTGAGGAAAACTAAAATCCAGTTTTTTTCCCCTTGTGTTTGAATGTGAAATGGCATTTGAGGTGTAACAGATTAATGCATTCATTGCTAAGAACACAGTGAGTACCACCCTTTGAAAATAACTGCAATAAACCAAGGTGCCCTTAAAAAAAAAGGGGGGGAATCAATAAAGACAACAAGAGGAAAGATGAGCTGCTCATCTTAGCAACATGTTCAGCAATTGTTCAACAAAAGAATCATTAGTGTGTTTTAAAAGGTGGGTGGCACATAAAGGCATTGTATATGCGGGCCTGAGGCCAATCACACATCTCAGAATATGCTGCTGTCAATTTAATATTGTTGGCCTCTGAAAGGGGGAGAGATCAGGTGACGGCGGTATAAATAGGCCATCCGCCATCACCTCACGGCGGCCAACTCCTTGACAGCATCAGAGTGACTGACGAGGGCCTCTGATGTCACTCACAATCAGGACATTTGTGGCTGAGGGACCTCCGAGGACAAGGCTGAGGTTCACGTCTGCGTGCTCCCAGGCGACGGGGGCGGGGTCCGTGAGGAAGTGTACCTGAACATAATGTAACTGCCAGCCTTCAGTGTGTGTCAGAGGTTGGAGAAATGTGTCTGGTAATCTAGGGAAAGCTCTGTGGCATTTGTTTGAAGCCTAATGAAACGCATTACCGATTGTGGCACAGTGTTTGAACAGTGCTCACGCCAAGATAATCAATAAGAATCATTCCAGCCGCTCACACCAAAGTCGGGGCATGTCTCAGTCGATGGGGGGCATAAGTCCAAATCGGGCATTGCATAAATTGTGGATTTAAGTCTTCTTAAATGTCTGTCAAACAACAGCTGAACCAAGTGGGCCTTTCTTTTAGAGAGGATTGTGCGTCTGAAAGCACCTTTCCCAGAGTGGACGATAAGTTCTCGTTGCCAGCAAATGCCCCCCGATGACGCTGACAGCGCCTCACACGCAGGGCAGCAAGCAGAGAATCGGACGGCTTAGATGACCGGTATCAATGCCAGAGTGGTTTGACGCCGATGTAAGAAGAGAGGCATTAGAGGTGACCAAATTGAAGGTTTAACACCCAGGGGTCATGATCCATGCCCTTTTCTAGTCAAAGCAATTGTCACTGTCACATACACTTGCTGCACTAACTTAGCCAAGCATCTAATTATCGGACTGTGTGGAGCCACAACATCTGTGTGAATGTACACTTCAGACACAGCAATGTAGCACTTTAGTGAGTCGTGCCTGAAGGAATTGTGAAAAAAAATGTTGGCTCTTGGATGCTCAAAGAAGCTTTTGTCTCAACAAAACAAGTCATGCTTATGAAACAATTTAGAGCAGGGTTGGACAACTTCATTTTCAAAAATATTTTTTTTCTTTCATAAACTCAAAAATTCTTCAAAAAATATTTAACACTGATAACCATTCAGTGTACATTTTCTATTTAAAAAATAAATAAATAACAGGGGGGAAAAAAATGGAAAAATTCTGAATATGGATGGAAAAGAAATCTGGATGCAAATCCACAGGTGCCGAACTGTGAATATGCCAGGAGTTGACTGTAGTTTTAAGTTGTAATATCACCAATGGCCACTAGATGGAATGTCATAGTTGCACTTAAACCGCTCCATATTACAACGTGAGTGGGTCTAAAAATGTTTGGGCGGATTTGGAATGGTATGCAGGACAAGGCAGGACCTCAATAATACTACCTTTTTGAGTAAATTTATTTTGGTGAAAAAAATGTACAGAATTTGTTTTTGCACCTCTGAATGTAAGGCAGACCTGGCAGGCAAATGTGCCACCGAGTTCCGATAACAATGTGATTATTGTGCAATAATTTTTAAAAAAGGACTGCAAACAATACGCAGCGTTCGAAATAGTCTCAGCTCGGCTCACTAGAGGTTAGTGAGATTCTAATTGTGACTCATTTAACAAGAGCCAAGCAGGTGCAACCGCTATATTGGTAATTAGCACACTAATCTGCTTGTGAACTGCTAATTTAGGACATCCCCAACGATCTCTGCGGCTGCTGTTTCGCCTTGTGACGTCGATGTGAAGGAAGTGGCACCTGCGCAGGCATTGCGGTGAGCTCCTTGTGTGGAGGAGTTCAGTCATGTTTCCTGTCTCATTTTACTTCAGCTTAGCTTATAAATTGTTAGTGCTCACTCCATTATGCCATTCTCCTGGAATCCCTGGGAAATTCAATGCACCATTTATAATTACTGCACCAACTGCCGGCTGACAAGGCTCATCTGCCTCCACAGGAGGAGGTTGTCTCTTTGCTGAGGTACCTCTGCTGTGCCGACGCCCTCCCCTTGTCACTACAAATTCCTGTCTTTACCTACGCAGCCGGTGGCGCAATCAAATATGGATACATGAGGTGCTTAAGGAGAGTGCTGTCAAGACAAACAGCAAGTGGGATCTCTCATGGTTGAATGAACCCGCGGGAGAAACATTACAAGTTTGCTATGGAATAGGTGGGCCAGGTTACGTCGCCAGACATGTCACACCAGGGGGGAACGTTAGCCTGCCACTAATATGCCATTTTGACGAGTGCACGGTGTGGCAAAAATTCAAGTGTATGTGTTCAGGTTGCTCCCTGGTGTACGTTGCTGAATGTGATTCAGCCCACGATGTCATATTTCATTTGTCACATGTACAATGTACACCAGAAATCATGCTTCATATTTACAAGTGACATTTTAAATTAATTTACCTAATTAAATGACTTTTCATATGGCGGTTTAGGTTCCCACTCCTTATACATTAAAGAGACTCACCTGGGTGAAGGGAGGGGGGTATGTCACACAGACGCACGATCGGGTGTTCAAGGGGGTCTCCAAGTGCTCACTTTGCAGCGGCCAAGTTTACAATTTCCATAAGTGGAGATCTTGCAGTTCCTTATAAACTAAAAAAAAATCGTGCACGCTGATCTCCTGTACTGACTCCATCGAGTATGCAATGCCTCCACCATGTGGACCACGCCCCTCACCTGTGCTGAATTTAAAGGGAATGAGGGGAGCCGCTTCGATTGGCCAGGAATCAAGTCGTCTGTGTTCAGTCCCACATTGCCACCCATTTAAAACTGCAGTTGCAGTTATAGATGGATACATGGATGGATGCCAAAGGGTGTTTTCAGGAGGCCTATATTAATCCATTTCAAAGGTTCTACATGATCAATTTATTTATGAGCATTCCTTTTGACAGTGTTCCACATTTGTGTTGTCATTTTCAACTCAGATGGATGCACTGCTTTCACATGACAGATGGCTCTGGCAGACAGGTAGCTGGTCGAATTGGAGCATCAATGTGATATCTTTGTCAAGGACCCCGTTGTCTCCATTTGCCCCCGCGTCACCAAATCTAGGATGTCTTCTTGTCCGAATGTCTCATCTGTTAACATCCTCCCCTTCTGTCTCGCAGAAAGCGAGCACATGGTTCATGCATAAATCAGCAGCACGGTGATCGCAGGTTGTCCCTGGTGCACCGCCTCCGGTGATCTGACTACTGGAGCCGTGCCATTACGCCGCCGCGGCGAACCAGTCACTGCTAAACAAATATGAGACCGCGCCACTTTGTGTCACAAATTTTTACATTCACATGGAAGCGAGTGAACCTTTCTCGCCCATCTGTGCGCTAAAAAGGTGGGCGAGCCTCATGGGAGAAGAATAGAGATAGGGAGGATGTATGCCGTTACAGCCATGCACGCCACCCTGTTATCCAAGATGCATTATCGGTGCTTGAGTCAAACATTCGCAGCCTCACCTGAGGAGCACGGTCGCAGTCAGGAGATGCAGCTGCAATTTGTCAAATATGACTCTCTGTCACTCGAAGCCTGCTAACTCGCTACCCTTCATCGCAATTAAATTTGCTCATAATTGCTTCGCCGACAATACAGCTGCGCACTTTGAGTGGGCTTCATGCATCACATGTGTAAACTGAAAGTGGGTCAACTTTGAACTGGAGTCGCTGATGGCTGTAAGGCAAACACACACTAATATAAAGAAGAATACATGAATATGTTTGCAGGGTAACAGCTCCTTTAGACCCGACGTCGGGCCACCCTACATCAGCCTGACACAACTTCCAGATACATAAACAAAAAGATTTCACTTCATAAATAATGTAACGGCAGCACCAGGCTGCTCCGGCAAACACATTTGCATATTTGCAAAAAGGCACCAAGTGATCAGATGGAAACAAAGTATGTGCAATATTTAGAAGGTGAAGAGTCACTGGTTTATCATCTGTCTTGACTTATTGGCCTTTGCACGTTTGGACTTAGCAGCTAACAATGATTTGGAAAAAACTCCAAAAAAAGTCTACATTTTAAGTGGGATATGCACATAACCGATTTCTTCAGGTCCGACTCCGTAAGGTCAAAGTCAGCAACGGCTCGTTTATTCAATGTCAAAAATATCATTGTGAACGATTGCTTTTTTCCCCATCCACTGCTGAGATCATGATCAGGGTGTCAATCGTGAATTTCAAATTTATGTTTGCGTTCAACAACGAGGTCAGTCAAACCGCGGACTTGGTGATTGTGACATGGAATTAGGAAAGCTGCCACTGTTTAAGGACACAAATAGTAATTGATTGTGTTGAGTGCTTCTAGAGTTTATCCACAAATTCATATATCGCAATAGAAATGACAAGAAGTTTTTTTTTTAATGTATATGTGTGGAGCTGGCTTTACGTGCAGCGATAAGGTGTCGCTGAAGAGCCAACTTACCACCGGCAGACATGAAGGAATGTCGCACACGCATCCACACAAACTCTTCTTTCATCTTGTTAATGGGTAATCCTTTGGAAACGCTGGCGAGACTACCTGACTGCAATCCTTTAAACTTTAATTCACTCTACATTTCGCCTCGGTCATAAATACCATATTAGGGAGCTAGCAGCAGCATGTTTTATGTGTTCCCTTTGGCCGTGCTTTTCTTTTAATGAAGCCATTTGCAACTTATGAGGAAGAAAAAAAAAAAAAAAGAGAGATAAAGTCACATATTAGATAGGATAGATCAGTCTAACTCATTTCCACAGTGTGTTATATGCAGATTCTGAAAACAAGCCCAATGCCCATCAATGGGAGATGAAGGAGCACATTATTTTGGAAATGTTTTGCTTCCTGCTGGTTGAAGTCAGATTGTTATTATGCATAGCTGGCAGTTTACCACCATTTCTTGACTATCATTACAATTTTTTACTGATTCAATATTTTAAATTAATATTTTGTATTATAAAATGTGCAAAACTCACTCATGTTCATTTGAACGCATAAATAAGAAGTGAAATGAAAGCCAAATATTCTAAAATATTGACATGTACAGTATAAGTATCTTCCTATGCCATTCATTGTGTAGACCATCATATTCTTTGAATAAGTTCAGATATGCCAATTCATTTAACTGCTGTATTTTCTATCTCGGGTATTACTTCAGTTTTCATACTTTGGACTTCCTGTGAAACAAAGAGAACAGAAAAGGACTGAAAATGATTGAAACTCTTGGAACTTCAAAGTTGAAACTTTGCTCCCATTTGAGCTGTATGAACTGAGCATCAGGACCGCATAATATTTCACATCTTAAGAGGCAGTCTTTAGCATTTATGTTAAAGTCAGCCGTAACAGATGCAAATTTATGGACCAATTGTCACCTCACTTTAAATGTACAGAAGTGGTCCAAAACACATGCCGCCATCCCCCATCGGCTTTTTCTTCACAGCGACTCGTGCATCAAAGTTATCACGAGGAGCTTTGAACCGCGCTGTGACGCCACATCTTTTGTTTCCTCTAATATCCCTGGAAAATCTGGTTAAAATTTGAAGATAGAACAGCGAGCCATTTTCTCTCGAACAGATTCCACACTGTTTTCACAGCTGTCTCACTCTTGGGATGCGACTGAAGGCGGGTGGGGGCGGAGTTAGACAAGCTGCCGCAATGTGAAGAGATGAGAAGGGATAAAGCAATACATTGAGCGCTAAACACAAAAACGTGCTGGAAAAAGAAAAGTGCCCGAAAAGTGAGATGCGAGGCAGCTCTCTTCTGGACGCAGTAAAAATCACTGAGGGCTCAAATGACTGTTAGTGGCTCACTGAACGGTTCATGCAGGACGTGGCATCACGCGGCTGGATGGCAGCTGCTCCCAGGTAATGTCCCTCTCATGCTGTTATTAGGCCTCTGGTCAACAGCCAAAGGCAGCAGCTGTCCGTCCAACAGCAACCAATAAACCCCTCCACCCCGTCCAAACCCTGCTTCTGTTCATAAACAACAATATGCGAGCTAACAGGGTGGCCAATGTCAGACATGGTCAGATAAACACAACAAAGGTCACCATTGCCAACTCATCTTCACTTCCATGCAATCTGCACTGTGAGTTTGCACCCCTGCACCATGTGGCAGGAAGCGAGCGCTGCAGCGGCTACCTTTCGCCGCCTTGAATCGCTGGCGGACGCGGGCCTAACGTGATGTGACATTTCAAACAGCCGTCACAGGTTTCTGTCTATAAGTGATTCACCGCATCAAGGGGAGCGATGTGGAGTTAATGCCACGATGGTGGCATTGATCTAGAACTTTGACTCCCTCCAGGGGATGGACAAATGGAGCCGCCCCACATAACCCCAGTCACTCCTGCATCTCAGTTGCCATTATCGACATCGAGAAGGAGGAAAAAAGAACTGCGTAATGACTCGACGTCCGAACGCAAAGTGCTACACGGTTGCTTTTATACGCAAAGCAAAGCTGTGAGTCTTTGCACTGCCAGCGAGCTGTCGGCGGGCTCACAGCATCTCGTAGTCCCTCGGAGAGGTCTAATGTGAATTTAATGACCTGATGCTGGCAAGTGTCGAGCGCACAACGTGAAGGTGACGACGCCGTTGCCCATCCTTTGGATTTTTCTCCCCTCTTCGACCCCTGTCATGCCCTCAGAAAGCCAAGGTGAGGTGACATCTGCAGCAAGCTTCCCCTCCTGCAGCACGCCACCATCAGGATCATTTGAGCCACTTTGCAGAGCAGTGTTAGAGCGGCTGGTTAATTAAGTGGAAAGCAATGATTCATAAGCGTGCTGGAGACAATTTGAGGTGGTCAGCGGGCTCAATCGAATCTCCTAAATATTACATTCACATGCAGCTCATTTATGCAACCCGACAGTGTGCTTTTAATGGTTACGGAACGGATTGTACTCTGGTGGGCCTCCGTGTGGCTATTTGAACACTGCAATGTTCTAAACTTCATCATCATTCAATCAGCAATATCACAAAAAGCAACCTCGGACTAATTTCCCACAATGCACAGCAGCAGGACCACTAAGTGCGCGCTTGGTAACTCACTTCTGTGATCACAATAACGTGCTCCCAGTGGCACAAACACATTATATGCCCACAAAAACTCTTTTCATACTTCAACGGGAAATTTTGTATTCAGACTCAAATCAGATTAATGCTTAAAGCAATTACAGCTTCCTCCCAATGAAGGGAAATTACCAGGTTAAGGGCTTTAATTTATCCTCCTCTGTTGGTTCTCATGATGTATTTGGATGTTTGAGAATGCTCGTACCGGCTGACTTGAGCTTTCCTCGGTCATGCTCCACCCCTCCCCGTCTGCCAACACGTAAAGGAAACATGCAAGTGTGATTGTAGAAATGACATGGTGATCTAGGCTTCTAATTAAGAAACAGGGAGCGGCGCATTGTGCACCGACGCATCACTCAGCCAGTAATGCCCTGTGTTGTCTCAATTACACTTTCCATGATGTAGAATAACAGCATTACCCCAGAGGAAGACATGCATTCATATACTTGTAATGAAATAAAAGCCAAATCAAGATCAGAGCCGCTGCATTCATTCAGACGCATGGCGACAGCGCTGACCTCTTGGCTGACACTCAAAACGACAGATCCAAAGGTCGCTGTCACTGAAAACATTTGTCACTTTTTTTTTTTTTAAGATTGTGGCCACTTCAGGAGGCAAGCTCCATGAGGTGGGACCAGTGTTCGCTCTAAACTGCGCGCGTGAGCAATTGCGCACTACTCTGACCCTCTTGGCGCACATACTAGGGTGATTGTCTTCGTTTCATAAACCTGTTAACTCTCTTGAACTCTCAAGTCTGTTAGAAAATGATGTCCCTTCTGTCATTCTGCAGGAGCTACGCAGCATCATGTTGCCTGGAAATTGGCACTGTCTAGAAAAAATTGTCCGGTTAGATACATTTTAGTAAGCTCTTTTTGTTTAAAAAAAAATAACAAAAAAAAAGATAGCTGCAATGCTTCAGTGCAGACGGAACCTGTCAGCCACAAAAATGTGCATGGCAATTCATTTAAGCCAATTACCAAGCCAATGTAACATTTTTTTTTTTTTTGGTCTCAATGGGTTTTCTTTCTTCCACATTCAAGAAAACACAGACTCCTAATTATCCTTGGGTGTGAATGTGAATGGTTGTTTCTCCACATGTGCCCATGTAAACAGCTGGCCGGGGTGTCCAGTGTGCATGCTCGTCTCGCCCACTAAGAGAGCTGGGAGAGGCTCCAGCTCATCCGCGACTCTAACGAAGACAATTGGTATAGAAAATGAATGGATGGCTCTGTTAAATCAATAAGGTGCAATCGTGTTGCATTCTCATGCACATCATGAACAAAACCATCATGTAGTGCATCAATCTCTGAAGTCCCCATTTCATGTGCAAATCATTTGTTGATGCTCTCCCCACAGCCAGCACGCAGAGGTCAGCCAGATGGAGATGCATCCTCCCACATGCTGCCAAGCCATTTACCTGCATGGGCCCCTGCCCTGGATGGAGGCTGCGCTAGCAGGGGGTGTGGCAAGGGCACTTGTTTGTCGCAGCGTGCCGCGCCAACGTTAATGGACCTGCACACCAGTCCAGGATGGATTGGTTATTTTTTGCCCAAGTTGAGTCATTAAAGTTTCATTAATGCATTGTCCTGGCGCTCGCCTGCGCCAGGGCCTACGGGCTGCAGCGCACTGATGAATACCGCATACTGGCAGCTCTTGGACCTCTTCTTTCAAATTGCACAATCTGTATGCACTCAACTAATATATGCCTTTCGTCCCAGCTCAGTTTTGCATTCATAGTGAAATCGTGACTAACTGTGCTCACTTCCATAATACTCAACAAGCTTTGACATGTAAACACCTCAGACACGTTTGACTGAATTCCTTAATGATGTTGTTACTTGGCAGGAAAATACAAAAAAATAATTTTGACGACAATTTGCGGCAAGGGCCAAAGGGCCAAAGAACCGAGGCAAGCAGCAATAAACGTCCATCTGTCAGACCCGCTCTGTATTTGAAGGAGATGTAGTAAATCCTTTGCTTAATTAATGACTATGTAAGGAAAGTAGAGAAGTAAGCAGTGCATGTATTTCTTTTGGATCATCACGGTTTGCTACTAAGCTTCATTTAATCGAGCAGGACAATTTGAGTCGGCAAAATGTCTTAAAATGGGTAAACATACAGTAGGTAGCCTCAAAATAATAAACCTGTCTGCATCAGAATTCGAAAGGAGCAGTTAGGTCACCTTGGGAAGATTTTTTTTTTTTTTTCTGAGAAAATGCTCTGTTGAAATGTTTCAAGATGTCACCATAATTATTTAAAACTCTGTTTAGATGCAAAGTTTGCTGAAATATAGGCTGTATTTTCTTCGACTATTTAAGATAATATCTGTTGACCTCCTCTGGGTTAGCGTTAGGGTTGTTTTATACCCTTTCCATCAAGAAATGGTGAAGCATATCAAAGTGTGCCCAGGACCATTCAGTTTTTCTGCAGCTGGTCTACCGTGGAGAAAATGAGGACGGACATAAAATTAAAACACATCAGTAAGTTGGTTAGGCATTCTGAGGTACCACCAAGCCATGAGTGAAAAGAATGTTGAAGTGGGAAAAAAAAAAGGTTGCCAGCACTGTATATTTTACATTTTACTCAAGTCACAAGTCCAACCACAATCCATTCCATGCCACTCATCAAAATTGAATAAGGGCATCAGGCAAAACAACGTTTTCCAGATCAATTGTATTTGGAAAAAGTATCCGAAAATCTAGAATAGCTGTATGGACAGTTCTACGGATATAATCAATAGGCATTCAAGTGTAACCACAGAGCAGCCACTCTAATATGATCCCATTAAAACATACCAGGTTGATATTTCAATGGTCGTAGACGGGACATTCCATACAGACAAACAACCCCATGCCGATGAAAACACCATTTGGACGGCGGAAATGAAACTACTTTGCTGCTTAATCGGTGATTGTTTTTTTTTTTTTAAAGGAACTTCACGTCCACAGTAGATGCAGTAAACGGAAATCTCGAGGAACATTTGTCCATGCAAATGCCTTGGACTGTTCCGCTGCCGGCACTTTGAGCTGCCAAGGTATTGGCTTGTTTGTGCATACACGGCTACACAAGTCTGACACAATATTGTAATTAGAAGCATTAAATAGACATAGATGTTTATTTAATGCATCCTGAGTAAATTGCTGATGTGAAATTACAGCTAATTAAGCGCTGCGTTAATAAGTAATGCATAATGGCAGCCTGTGTGTTGACGTGCACAGACGTGTACGTAGGTAATCATCATATCTGTGTCACTTATGAAGCTTTTTGATCTATATGATAATGTATGCCGCATGCCCAGGCTACTGCATATTCAAATCGGAAATCTTTTGGAGAAATACCACTGCATCCAAAGAGAAATAATGAAGTGTCAAAAAGCATCAATTCCGTGGCAACTTGTACAGCAATGAAAAAGAGACAAACAATTCTCTCTCTTTTCTGGACCAGTGAAGCTGTAGGTAGTATGTTCATCTGTCATTGCTTAACAGCAATTGCAGGGGAGGGGCAATCCAAAGTGCTACAGAAAACGAAAATGAGGCTTCATCTGATGTGTGTGTGTGTGTGTGTGTGTGTGTGTGTGTGTGTGATATATGAGATGGTTTGATAATGGACACTTAGTTCTGCCATATGGTCGGACCCGCCTGCCAATGTACAAGGACTCAAAACATGGAGGTAAGCACTCGGGGATAGCAGAGAGACCTCCCAACCAATAAAAACGAAGATGGGTCTGATTTAAAATAATGACCCGGGCACCTCAGGAATGCTTTTCAAGGGCATCTCAGAAATGGTTGGCTCCAAAATTAGGGATTTATTGTCAGGAAATGAGGAATGAACTGTAAGTCTAGCGCAATGCACAATCAAACAGTGTGCATGAGGTGTTTTAGTTCTTTTGTTATTTTCGCACCTCGTTCAAATTCACCAAAATTGTGTGATACCACCTGAGCCACAACTTAAATCGAATGTAAAGGCCGTATCTCAGTGAGTTTTTGAAGTTGCAACCGGTCGCAAAGACGCAAACAATTTTTCGTGTCTTATGATTTGTTCCAAATTTTAACATTTCTTAAAACTGTTGGCAAACATCTGACGAACATCTTTGGGACCTTTTGGGACCTTGAACGAGTCCTGCAAACCTTTGCCGCTCAGTGAGTTGGAGGCTTTAGATGGACTTCATGTTACACCACCTGCGCCGCAACTTAGACCTGCTTCGAGCTGATTTCAAATTGTGTTTACTTTAAGCCACCAAATTGGCAGGTGCGCTAGGGCATGTTAAATAAAATGCCCTGGGTTCACCGGAACACCCAGCACGGCGCAGCGCTGTCTGCCTAATTTCCGAACACGCGAAGCTAGGCTTGCGCCAGCATGCAAATTGAGATACGACTGTTTTTATGCGCAAATTCTGTCTACAAAAATAGAGCTTATAAAGTCACACAAACATTCACGCTGATACTGAGACATACATTTAGTAGAGTCTGCAGTTAACTTACCATGCTAGTTTTTGAAATGTGGGGAGAAGCAAGGGCACCCGCAAACGATCCGCACGAGCATGCAAAGTACAGAATGATGCATATCACACCTGTATCAGCTCCAATCGTCCAACAAGGCGGGTTTCCCAATGCAAATATTCGAGTAAAAATGTATTGGCATGGCCTTACCCCCGCCTTAACCGGCTAGAAAGTAAAATGTGCTGTGATGCCCTCAGGCAGATCCGCGCTCACTTGTTCAGCAGCTGATGATGGAGTCTAAATAAATAAATATAAAATGGCAAGAAATTGTTTGCGCAATTAATGTCCGACCCACAGCCAACGTGCAGAAAAATAGTCCTGAATAACAGAAAATTACTTTGGATATTGCAGTACAGCATGTCAAATGCCATCAGACTTTTACTCAATCAATAACAAGACGTCGACTACTTCTACCAAAATTATTTTCTTTAAATCTACTTGCCCCTTTACCCAGGTATCGCTTTAAGGTACTGTATACACAACTGCCCAATTTAATGGCAAAGGGCTGGGAAAAGGTTTTTTCTTTCACGTTTTTCATGTGACTCGAGAAGGAAGAAATTGTATTTCCTGTCTCATGATTTTCTCAAGACAGCCGCTGGCACTGATCAGAGCTGCAGTGTCAGATTCAAGCAGGATCCCGTCTTTGTTGGCTTATTATTCGAATAATTATAACCATCTAATGAAGAGCAATAAACAGTCCATCAGTGGGAGCAAAGTCTTCCAGAATAAACCCATCGTGCCGGATCTTGTCAGCCTGCACCCGAGAGGCTCCCGATCGGCCCGATGGATCTCAGATGGACAGGAAGTGTGGGCTTTGAGGGATGTGTGGTTCCAGGTGGCCAAGGGAGTGTTTTGGCAGGCCGACCTGCGCAAAGCGAGCGGGGACCTGGAGTAGGTGGAATGTTAATCACAGAGAAAAGAGAACATGTGTGACAAAGGGAGCGGATGGCAAACACATGTCCTATTTCACACTTATTTACCTTTGAGAGCCGAGCCCCCGCCAGATTAGAGCGAGAGGAGGTGGAGGAGCAACCGCGGCAAAGGTGCAAGCCTTTAAAGTTTCCCACTTTGATGGCCACGCCAACTCTTTGATAGCATTTCAAACATTTGGGAGAGGAAAGAGGAGACCTTGAGAGGCAGGATGGCCAGCAACTGTACAAACAAAAACTAGCGAGGTGAAACATTTTGTTCTTTGCTTAACTTTGCTGCTTATGGGATGTCATCACGCCTGTTGATATCTCTAAACTGTATTTAATCAAAGTGCAATGAAAAGCAACAGTATTCATCTCGTACGTTGTTTGAAGCACATCCTCTGTTCTATTTTTAATGGATGCAGCCGGCGAGTTTCCCCTTAAGGGACAATAAAGGCAAGCAAATATGCTATGAACATCTTTAGTCTTTCATCCAATCCTGCTGAGGCTGGAAGTCCTACTTACAAACTCAATTTGCACCGCAGCTAACGGAAACCCGTATAATGCCGTTTGTATCGCTTTTGAATTGGCTGATGACCACTCGGTTTTTGAGGACACAAAACTGGAGAGGAAAAGTTTGAAAGTCTGCATCACGTGACGAATAAGGGGGAACTTTTTTCTATTTCTTAAACTGATGCCAGCATCACATACTGGCGCAGCTCTGAAAAGGCAAATAAAGACAAGAGACCAACATGGACAAAGCACCACCACCACTCCCACACCGATACTACTCATTCCCTTGTTACAATGCCGTCCGACGTGGGCATTTACTTTTGTTGAATCAGCAATTTAAAAGGACAAACAGGGCCCTTGTCTTATCAATTGCTTGTCGTTAAGCTTCCAGGTTTCTTTGTCAATTCGTTGTTTTTGTTTGCTGCCCTTGTCCAAGTCGTGCTGGGGGGTTTTCCGACTGTTTTGTTTTGTAACTTTGAGAGAGGCTGTTTGAACTTTCATTAATTTAGTTTTAACCCTCACTTTCTTTGTTTTGCGCTTTTGTAATTAAATACATTTTGGCAGCGCACCTGCCTCGCCTCCCTGCTTCGCTGCAACTGGGACCCTGCCAAACCACAATACCGAATAATATCAATCTTTTCCATGTATCCACTACATTCCTCCATACTCAGGTTTTCTAATCAGCGGTCATGTAAAAATCATGCGGATTATAGAATGATTCCATCATCCAAATCATACTCGGGTTAAGCGTGTGAGAAGAATTTGAGGGGAATATTTTTCTTTCATTTTCCACTGAATATGAAAGTCGAAGGCATTGCAAAATGTGGTATCCATCTACTGTACATCATTCAGCTCTGATCTAAATAAAGATTGTTTGGCCTTGGAAGAAGACATTAGCACAATTAGTACAAGTACAACTGATGTACTTTTTGAATATGAACATGCAAATAAAACTGCTGTGGCCAACCATCTTTAACCCCTTCCCGTTAACGTACTATGCAGCTTTCCTCACTCACACATCTCCGCAACCGCAGGTGATGAAACAAAATGCTGCGCAGGATGATGTGTCACAGTTTAAAGAAACACAGGGTTTTTACTAAACCTATCTTGACCCCGCGGATGCTCCTTAAGGATACACACCCAGCTCGCTTTCTCTTAGTGAGTATGATGTGTGGATGAAGACTCTCTGCCTGCCATAATGACTGTACACACACGATTTTCAAGGGCCCGCTCATGACAATCCCATTTTCTGTGTAATTTCATGGTTGTCTTCTTGAATGAAGATATTGGCTGCTCTGAAGCACGAGGTCAGAGTCTCACTGCTCCGTTTTCTGGAGTGTTCCGGAGTATGTTTCCCCTCACTTGATGAAAAGTAATTCATCATTTACACCCCAGAATTCTGCCACTTTTTCTTTTTTTCCCCACTTTACGGTGCTTTCCCTTAACAACTTCCTTCACCGCCCCATCCCTTCCAGTCTCCCGTGGTGCTGAAAGATAGATCGGCTCAATACGGTAGCACAGGTTAGCACGGCCCTGCATCCCTAATACAGTTTGTCACCTTGCTACCTCCGGAAATCAAAACCTTTCAGAGCCAGCATCCTTGCAGTCTCCCCTGGAATGGAGTTGACACCCAGTGGAGCTCGCGAGCTTAAAATTGATTCTGCTTTTTCTCTTCCTTGAGATCTGCCAGGTTCTCTTCAGGGAGGAGCTTGACAGCCATGGAAGGCCTCCAACCAATCATAAAGATGAGGTAAGAGACACCCAAGTAAACTTTCCCCCTAACTGCCAGAAGGGGGCAAAGGTTGCTGAGGAGAGGGGTGAGGAAAGTGGGGGTACTGCTGCTAAGAGACGGTATTCAGTTCTCTGCTAGAGTGAAAGTAATGTATTCAAGGGCCCCCTAAACTCACTTTTAATTGTTTTCATGTCACTGACGGCCTTTGTGCGCTAAAAAGTGCATACATGCTTTCCCCAAAGCTCCTCGTTCTCCTTCTCTCTCTTCCTCCACAGAACGTGAGATTTGATTCTTTTCATCATTGCAGCCGCAGTGAATTAATTGGGCCCACACGTATGTAGATTCCTTTCCATCTCAATAGCAGAACATATGTAGACCCTTGCATGTGGACTGCCACATTTATTAGCAAGCAAAATGAGGGCTCACATGGCTTCTCATTGGGCCAGTTGCTAACATCTGCGTGGTTCCCAGAGTCCATTCAGTGAGTCTTTAATGCAGAGCTAGGAATCTCTTGAGACCGTACAAAAGAAAGAGCCTGATCTTCTTGCACTGGCACTCCTGTGAACCTTCTATGAGCAATGAAATCTCCCCTCATACCTACTCAGGAACATTTGTAAATATCTGACGTTGGTCCGTGCAAGATCATTCATGAAAATGTTACTTTTTTGATAGGCACATTTGTACTCCGAGTCAATCACTCAACTACACTAGTGCACATTAGTGAAGTCATAGTTACAGTAAATAATACAATAGTTATGAGTGAACATTCTTGTGCCAGCTGTGTCATCAAATGAAGAAGTCATACAGTGTATAGAGGAATACATGCATGTGTAGTTCTCTGAGCAGAAGTAACAAGATTATAACCCAAATTGTGTTATTTTTTAAAATAATGTTGGTTGGTCGGAACTTGGTTGCAGCTACATCGGGCTGCTCATATGCATGGGGGGAAAATCAGTGTGCAAGCTTGCCTCAAGTCATTCTTTTTTTTTTTTGTCGGCTGATGAAAATATGTCTCATGCCCTGAGACAACAAGTTTGATGTGCACATCTTCACCTTGGAGCCACAAGAGCACCCAGGTGGCACTAGGGAGGCAAAGCACTGCATCATGAGAAGGGGAGAAGTCTTTGCACGTTAACCATGCCTGGATAACCCAAGTGCATTAGGGGAAAGAAAAGCAATACATGCACAGATGGACGTTCAGCTCGGGGCAGCGGTTGTCCCTTGGCTATTTTGTCATGTTAGAATGACAGCTGCTGCAGGCAGGTGACACTCAGGTGAAAGAGAAATGCCATGCTCTGTGATACCTTAACTTTTTGAGTTTCATTTATTCTGTGCCGCAGACAGCATATGTAAATGAAAATCAATGAAATCAAGTCAGGTTAGTTTCCCACACAGTGGTGGTGTCTGCACCATGCTCGTAGTACAGGAAGTATTTGTTTAGACGCAGCACGAATGTTGCATTGCTAAAATGGCAACAAAACTGACATTTGCATACCAAGGAGTTAAGACAAGAAAAGCTTTAACGCTTGAAGACAGGACAAAGGTAATAAAATGAAAGATGGAGGAAGCAAAATAAAAGACAGTATGCAAGAAATTGAAAATTGAAAGTAAATGCTGATCGTAAATTTTGCAATTTCTTTCTCTTTTTTTCTTTCGACACTGGCTATATGAAGTGCCATATAAGTGTATGCTCATACCTATGCACTATTGTAATAAAAATAAAAAGTACACATATACGTTTTTTATGTGTGGTCGTGTTTACGTCTGAGATAAAATTTGCTACAGTGAAAAGTCCCCTATTGTGAAAAATTTCTTGCTGCTAACATGATTTCGTTGTAGAGGAGTTTCACTGTATTGGATACATACCACAGACTCCACTTGCACCAATGCCGCCATATAGCTACATATAGTAAATCAGTGGCTGGTTGCAAGTGTACATGTACTTTATGAACAATTCTTGGTTTCATTTTGTGGGTCACCTGAACGGTCCTGGATCTTGTCAACAGCTTGAAATTTGCTGTTTAAGGTGTCAGAGCTTTTGCAAATATTCTCCTGACCCAGCAGCAGCAGCAGCGCCTGCCTGAAGACGATTTCATCCCCTGCCGCATGTTTGTGTCCATGCTTTCGCAGCGGATTTGTTCCAGAAGCTTTGAGTCCACCTGCCAGTAGGAGTGGTTGCAGGTGATTTAAGTGGTCCTGCTCCACCATGGAGTCACAGTGTCTCAGTTACTATTAGCATCTCATTTCATACTGTTAGTTATCATTAGCCACACTGCTCTCACCTCATGTTTACGTTTAACCACTACCAACAAGCATGTCCGGCAGTCACACCCTGATAAGACGTGTACAGCTTGCAGGTAAAGAACCTTGCTCATCCAGTTACTATAATTCCCAGCAGGCAAAGCTCTTCCTCTTAGCAAAGGGCTGATGGGGCGCATATGAGACGTACACGTGATAAGCTAAAGCTCATGGGAGAATGGTGAACTTGTTCGCCGTGGTACACCGCTATCCCGCAGCCACTGATGAGCCATTGATACATTTAATTAGGGTGGTCCATTCCCCCTCCTCCCACCACTCTCTGGATCCACTACTTCATGTCATTTACACCAGAACTGTGACTGAAAGCTGGCAGGGGCAAGAGAAAGATTCCCCCTCAACCCCCCCAAAACAGAGATAACGAAAAAAATTTAATACTTCCACATTTTCCAGTGCTCCTTTCATCATTATTCAAAAATTAGTTTTTAATGCAATGGAGTAGCTCCAATCATGTTAAGGTCTCTGTGATCCAGATAGTATCATAATTACAATTAGATTACATTACTGCAATCAGAGAAAGGGGGATCGTTAAGAGAAGGAATATAAATTGCTTTAGTTTTACAAGTACTGAGCAAGCAAAAATTGGAATTAATCTCCACTTAAACATCTTCTCCCTTACAAAACTGCAAAGTACGCTGAATTCTTCCGGGCCAGGGATACAAATTAAAACGGAAGTTGGATTTCTTTCCATCTTTTTTTTTTTTTTTTTTTTTTTAGATAGTTAAGATTTGAAGTTTTAGCCTAAGATCTCATTTCCACATCCAATGCACTTTGGGTGCAAACTTGCAGACAAAACATATCGGCCACGTGGTTTTGCATACCATGGGCCCTTTTTTCATAGACAGGCAAACACGCTGAGGCAACTTCATCTTTGTGCCAGGGTAACTCTATACGCAACTGAATCCACATCTATACTGTACGCTATTTTGCTAGACTTGATCAAGGTGCAGGCAGACAGATTCTAAGATCCACTGACGCATGTGGTGGAGGTCATCGTATTTCCAGAGCTGGGCATTCCGTCAGTACTGACGGAAAGGCCGTCAGTCCGCCACTGACGGATGCCCGTTTTGCTTACAAATGACGAGAAACTCAAAAAAACTGACAGACTAACCACTGACGTGACAGTGGATTGTCTGTCGTCCGTTGCCCAGGCCGCTGACGAGCGATGAACTGGCAAAAGTTTGTAAATTGCCCACCTCTGCATATTTTATTCATAAGTATGACAACAGTGTGGAGCAACTCTGATGAATCATTGAAGAAATCAATTAACTGAAAAAATAATGATTCTTATCATCTTAAGAATATTATTAAAAGCAAAATACTGGGAAATACAGCTGTGTTCTGTCCCATAACACAAGATGCCGCAAACGTCCCACTTTACCTGCTGCACCTGTCTACGAAAATACCAAAATAACGAAAAATCCACCCATGCGCATGGAAATGAGGGCCCTATGACTTGGTATGCAAGAATTTTGTAAAGAAATAGGACAGATATTGTAGGCCCACATCAGTGACCCTGAAACTAATGAATGCTCTTCTGAATTAGACTCACACGGATGAGTGGTTGCTGTTATAACAATTACCAATTGGATATTTTCTTCTATTGTTTACTTGCTGTGGATTTGGGCTTAGTGTCCCAACACTTTTGGTCATTGACGTTTTGTTGTTGTTTTTTTTTTTTTAATTACAGTACTGTTGATGAGCCTGAAGGCATGTGAATGTGATGTCCTAAGTGTCCTCTGTAGCGGTCACATTGTGCCGGATTATCCCAAAGTGCAGGATAGAATAAAATACAAATCACCCACAGACACAACTATGAAGCATCAGTGGAGCGATTAAGATTGAAGTCGGCAAATCCCTGAGCTGCTAATGAATCAAGACTTTTCCTGATGACAGCTGACTATTTCTCCACACAACAACAGTTTTGCTTAATTGTACTTGAATGAAGACTTAAAGCACTTTTCTGTCCTGTTCTGCTCACACGCTGCAGCTTGCGCAATTAATAATGCAGATGATCGCCTTAGTCTACATCTGCGGAAGTTTTTCGGGGGTTCTGCCCATTTGGCCACATATCAATTACCTATTTTATCCCTTCTTAGGCCACGACTGGAGATTAATGTGTGCCTCTAAATTAGCTCACGTGCCAGCCATTTATCAGCTCCCAGAACAATCCTGCAGATTCATCCCAAGACTAAGTGGCAGAATATTCATGAAATGGTGAAAAAAGGGGGTAATTTTGTTCATGCTTTGATGAAATAAAAAGAGAAATTTCTTCTTTCGCTCATTTACTTTGTGAGTATGTGTCATTGTTTTGCTCATTGTCTCAGCAAATCCTTCTTAATTTAGCTCAACACACAGACTTATATTTACAGCGGCAAAACAGGGCGATACATTACTCTCCAACAATGTGATAATGGTGATAGTGCGGTGCATTGTGCTTGTTTGTAAAGCCGTGGTTCACAGACCCATAATGGACCGGCATTCAATGGTTGACTTCAGTAATGAGTTGGGTAAACAAAATGAGTTTCTGAATCTGTGCAAATGGGGGGGCAGGGGGGGACGGCATCGGGGGCCTGTGGTCCTTGACTCTGCTGCTTTAATCAGGCATTGGAAACCAGGAGTGAAGATGTTATGAAAATGTGGTGCCGGCCTTTGTCGGCGTCTGTCATGGCATTGACTTTGCTGACACAATGCTACAATGCATGACGGATCAAAGTAATTAAAGTTCCAATAATTTACCTTCCGCTGTTGCGTGTCAAGTCTGCCAGACCGGCGACTCTCGGGCCTGTCATTGATTTCCTTGCCGCTATCTAAGCGTCATCCTTAAAGACGGCGAGGCTTGGGGGCAGTTTTAATAACGCGCTGATACAATGGCAGCGCTTCACGTTGAACCATTGATGATCACGGACAGACGACGGAGATGGAGAGACAAGGAGGAGGTGGGGGGTTGGGGGGGGGCGTTACTCTCCCAATCACCACCCCTCTTGAAAGGCTTAATGGGGTCAAATCACAGCGCATTACTTCACCTTGTTAAACTTTCCAATCCAGGAGAAAACTCGGCTTTGCGCACAAATCCACAGGAGATTCAGGCATCGGTGTATGAGGATTGTGACATTATCGTTCCGTATCGGGCCCAGATTGACGACTCCCTGCATGGCCGTGGCAGCTCCACTTCATCGCTGCGCCGCCCTCCTTTGGGGCTCTCGGCTGTGACAATGTGTCATTGTGGTGTTTCGAGCAGGTTCTTGCGGTATAAGGTGCTGATGGAAGTGGGTGCCGGTGGCTTTGAGACTTTTTTGAAGGCTTACTTCCTGAGCACCTCTCTCCTCCCTTGACGAAAGTTAAATGGTTGAAGTCTTCCTGTTCTAAGACATGATTAGCGTGTCACACATTAAAATGCCACATTAAATAATCCCATCCTTCAGGCTTTACTTCCTCACCAGGTATTAGCTCCAATGGAGAATAATCCTAAGCTATTTGGAAGTGAGGAATCCACAGAAGGATCTTGGCACTCTGCTGTTTGAATTTTCGATCTGCATCGGTCTCACAGCGCAGACGGCGGAAGACGAAGCCGAGCTGCAGCGCTTAGAGCTCACAGTGGTGCCGCCAGGTTCTCTTGCTAATCTCTTTTCTCCGCAGACATACGTGACGGTGATTCTTCGCTGCAAACAACTTGTTTTCTATCACCGTCTGAGGTTGGAAGTTGGTTACTCTTTCAGCTTCAGGTTGATCCTTTCCAGCAACTCCGGAATTCTTAACCTCCACCCAGAAGGTGGTGTTTTCATTACTTTTTGTTCTTTTGTTATGAAGGAGGATTATGCAAAATGGACTCAAATGATTTGTGCAAAATTTTGTGAACGTGTGGGGCTGAGTGAAGAATGAATGAATGCTAATGACAAAATTCAGAGGTGGGTGGAGGTGGGTGTCTGCGAAGGTGTTAGATTTGGTACTGATCCAGATCAGGATTGTTCACCTCAACGACTGGGATTCTAGTCATATATGTTATTAAAACTACCTTTTTTTTTTTTTTTTATGTGGCTCCATTGAGGAAAAGACATGTTTGCTGCAACATAAATTTGTCAGTATACAACCCGTATCACTGTGTAAAATTACTGTGCCCTGAAAATAACTCAACACGGAGTCATTACAACAAAGGTGAGTGCCTACACCTTTACAATATAAATAATAACAACGTTAATATCATTTAGTCATGAATTTGAATTACAACAGCTGGTGGAGCCGTTCCACTCCTCTTGTTTGTGAGATTTTTTTATAAAGGCTAAGACAAGGTGCAAGAGCAGATAAAACAACGGTTTGGTCTCAAACACGGCAAGTCCTTTATGCACTGTAGAGCGCACAGGCCACACAGTGCAAGAGGCACAATCAAACACAGAGCACGATGTAGACCGAGAGCGCCGCTAACGCGGTGTCACGATGTTGTCCTGCATGAATCTTTGGGTTTGTTTCTATCCTAGGGTGGAGGTCAGTGCCCTGTGGCTGCCGCTAGCAACCATCGTGCAGATGGGACACGCTTGTCATTATTCTCCAGTCATGTGACCATGTTTATCAGACATGTTTTTATCATTTCAGACCCTGCACAACAATGGCGCTACAGTGTTGGGGGAACTCCTCTGAATTTTCCCCGCAGCTAAAGATTTTGAACAGAAGTATTCTTTGTTCAGAAATATATTTAGAGCACATAATTAGCCAGCACTGTGTCTGCTGGCTAAAAATACACATCATGCATTCTCTGGATTTTGGAATTAATGACATTTTCTTTTGATTGGTTTAAAAAAAAAAAAATTCCAATTCCATTCTTGAAGGTTTGCAAAGGCAATATGGTCATTTGTTAAAAAAAAAAAATAATTATAGATTTAAAAAAAAAGAAGAAGAAGAAGAGGGTTCATGACATTTAATTATAAACATTTTAAACTGTTATGGCGCCACAAATAAGACAACCAAGCAGGCACTGAAATACACAGCTGGGATAGTTGTGCTCCGGATTGTAAATCAAAACTGAAGGTATTCCACAATAGCAGGATCAATAAAACTCACCAATAAATTAATTAATGAGACGCTCCCCATTCATTCATTAGTCATATTCCCCCGCAAAATTGCCAATCTTTCACGCATTTTGCCAGAGCATGTAAACATTTGAGCAGAACTGTCTACGAATACAATCTTTCTCCACTCAGAACTCCGACGGCATTTAAGACCAACCTCTTCCACAGAACCACAGGCTGAGAATGGTCAAAAGATGGAATACGCACAAGCAAGCAAACCCCAAAATAAAACTGAGAAATTCTAAAACGATTAGCTTCTGCACTATCAGTGTGAACTCCAGTTAAGCGAGCACAACAACGAGCCCTTCATACAAAGGACAATATGGCGGATTCATGTCAGATGATGAGTTAAATGCAGCTGTTGTTCTCCATGTGAATGAAAAATGGTTCTAGGGCCAAAGTGGAGACAGTGAAGGCTTCTTTTGGTTTGGACTGTCCAAAGGCAGCAGTCACGACAGGATGTGAGTCCACCACTCACTAATGCCGCTTCTGTTCTGCCTGGATAATAAACAAACAGAGTTGTAAGTGTGTGGCGTCCGAAAGAAACATGACTGCATAGTTCAGTTGAAGCCAGGTGGCAGATGACGCTGGGAGGAGAGCAAATCTGTTTGTTGCATCGGTGAACATTGTCTATCCACTCCGGGGCTGTCGTGATGTGACTCCGGGGCACCGAAAGTGCAGAAAGACTCCATGTGTTCCCTCCGTGTGTCCCTACATTTTTTTTTCCTGCAGGCTAGTACGCTGGGCTTTGAGAACATTTGTTTATTTTTTTTTTGCAAAGTATCCAGGAAACAAAGGTCCCCCCCACCCCCCTTTTCTTCATATGCGACAAAGCAGCAGTGGATTACGCCCAGAAACCATGAGTTATTCAATTTCCACCTGGAAAAGCTTACCGCTCACATTCTGCATATTATGAGCGTATCTGCTCGATTGGATATAATTCACACCTCAACGGAAGCTTACACCTGCTTGAGGGAATTAGGGCTGAGGCCTTTAATAAACGTTTAAACCTGTCAGACAAATGAGATAAGTGCATTCATGACCTGTTCCCCCTGTTCACCGCCTTAATTCCGTCTGAGGGATCCCTACCCATACCTGCGCAAAATAGCGCTCTGCCATGCTCTGATAGGGGCCCTGCGGGCCCGCTAGGCCACCAATTCACCGTCAAAAGCAATTAAAAAATACTTCTGATGAAGGTCGCCAGCCGTCGCACACGGTGACAAGACAGACGGTGTTTGAGGGGAGGGAGAGCGTGAGGTAAATGCTTTCCATCATCATCTATTAATGTGTCTACATGGATGGAGAGGGAGGGGGGGCCCACAGGAAAAAAAATAAAAAATACAGTAAGCGCTTACTTCCACTGAGAGAATTTCTCCAGGTCAAATGCAAAACGTTACTGACTAATCATCCGTGCCATGCAAACGCCAGCTGCGACCTGTGGTAGGATTATCAGTCTCATGGACCTCGTATCAAGCTTTTAGCGAAATGAAAAATCTGCTCATAGCCGGAAGGAGACGAGTGCAGATAAGGAGGAAGACTGTTTACTGAGAGCTGGAGGAGGGCAACAATCTTTATATGAAGCAAAACTAGACAGGAAGCAGAGGCAAGGCCGATGCATTTACATAATTCATTTATGACCAAATAACAAACAAAAAAAAGCAAAAAACCTCTGGGCTACTTCGAGTCAATGTTGCGCGTACCTTCAGTCCACTGCTTTCCCTTTTCTCGTCATCCATTCCTGTTTCTGCAGAGAATTAATCACAGTCGTGCTGGATCTGCAGCCACCATTGGGGATGACGGAATGAAATGAAGTGCTTTTGAGGGAGGCAGAGGTCAACTGCGAGTGTCGTAATCTTGTGAGCTTCACCGCCAAGCAGAAGCTAATAGATCTCTATTAGCACTCTATTACCAACATCTGTAACACTGCAGCCATGCGCCAAACATGGCTAACAAGGGCAATGTATTTGGAAGTCACTGGCTGGCTCCCTCCGGACGCCGCCTCTCATTACGAAGCTATCAGGACCGTTCTGTTTGCCCGGACGGCGCAGGGGGGACTGTGGGGGGTGGTTTGGAGGGAAGATGCAGCGCGCGGCTGAAATAACAATTAAAGGCCTCAGCGGCAGGACTGCCACAAAGCTGCTGGGGAGTTTGGGCTGGTCCCCAGAGGTGCCTGGAGGGCCAGTTGCTCTCGGCCCTCGTCCTGTGATCTGACAGGAGACAATGCCTGAGTTGAAGGTTAGTTTATTATTGTGAGGCCTAATTCACTCTTGACTCTGAGATTTAGAGTCAAGCGTGAGTGGTAAAATGCATGAATGATTTACAAGGCAGGGGATTGGTATAAATATTACTGAGGAATGCCAGTGAAGTCTCCTTGCCTGATTTCTCAAGCTCAACTCCGGTCTTAATCAAATAAACCTCGGAGTCTTAAAGGAGACCAAACCAATTCTGCTTGCAAAATAAAGTGCCTTTCTCCCAACTAGTTCAAAGTGATTACTCTGATTACGGCTGAGTGCAGCAGCATTAGACACGCTCTCTGTCAGTGATATTTTCATCTTGACACGGGTCTTTTTGAACCGGGGGATCAGGGTGACAAGACCGCTGATATTAAAAGACATAGCCCGAGGGCGAGAAGATGGGTCCTATCTTTGAAATAAAAGGTTACAATCACTTCCTGTGTTCTGATGGAGCGAGAGAGAGAGTTTGAGGTGGTGCTCTCAAGACTTGTGCAGTCGGCACAACACGTCCGGGCGAAAAAGAAAAAGAAAAAAAAAACCAGCTCAACCCTGATGACACTGGTGGCCACGATGCCTTCAGCTATGCACGCAAAACAAGCGGGATTTAGTATAAGTCCATCACAGCCTGACCACATGTAGACTGTCAAACAATGTGGAAATACCCCCAGCGTGATGAATCCTAATCCAATTGGCACTGAAGCCAAACTTGTAAACTAATCTATGTATTAGCCAAGATGGCACCGAGCGCCTAAATGCTCCTCTGGAACCTGGAGCTGTTTGTTCGTCCGCCAGCGATAAGAGCCAGTGAACGCGCCGCGTCACAGAAAGTGGGCTTAGCTTCTATTCTTCTCCGCTGGAATCACTTGAGTCCATTTATCACTCTACCTGTGTCTGAGACCTATTTAAGATTAAGGTCAGTGGGGGAAAGGCTTCCCTCTGCTTGGATCATTTTAAAATTCATAAGTCAAGAAGCTTAGCCTTTCTCAATTCAAGTCTTCATAACAATGAATATTCGAATATTTTATGTAAGAATAGCTGACAGGAGATTTTTTTTTTCCTCGCGCTCTATTTTGCCAAGGGTAAAAATACACGCGTTTTTGACTGCTGGTGATGGACACAAATCCCACCCAATCACATAACATGCATATTCCAAATTTGCATTCTTCGACTCACATCTTCCAAATTAAAGAAGAAATAAACCTTTTCAATATGCAACCAGATTGTCTGTCTCCTACTTTCCTAAAGTCCTCTGTTCCATCATGATCTACTGGGCCAAGTTACACAACATTCCAGGTCCAACTTGCAGCATTCCAGCAGCTGCCACATCGTGTCTTGTAATTCTGGCTGTTTTGTCTTCTTTTAAACACTTGGATTATTTATATGTGAGCTCTGAATCTCACAGAAAAGATACAGCGGTGCGCTCTAACGGGCAGTGGCTTCAGAAGTACATGCTGCCAAATGCACAGGAACTTCAAGAACAGTGGAGTGCAGTGCAAGAAATGTTCATGTGAAAAAAAAAAAAGAAAGAAAATGGAGTGCAGTGCAAGAAATGTTCATGTAAAAAAATAAATCCATAAAAAATAGAGCCTTGCAGTCTTGGTTGCTCGCCACCAGCTGGTGCTCCAGTCAGCTGTCGGTGCCGAACATGTTTTATCAAGGATAAAATGTGGCATTGCTTTTGGAGCGGTGTCAAATCCCTCCCCAAATTGATAAATTCTCCCACTGCATCTCAGATGGCAGTGGTTGTGTGGCACAAAGCCTGATTGGCTGTAAATGCAAAGCAGCCCCGGTTCATTTGGTTGCACATTTAAATATAGGTTGACTGAAAGTATTCATGCTTTCTCTTATGTTCTTCACACCTGCAGTCCGCAGGTAAGATATTTTATTTTTTAGGGTTTTTTTCTTTCCAAATGATCTTTCAGGATGACGGTTTGCTCACTAAAGCGTGGGGGGGCTGCAGTTTGTAGGGGTGTGTGGGGGTCGTTTCCTCAAAGGAACACACCAATAAATATGCCAAAGCGCTTTCTTCTGAAGTAAGGAAGAAAGGGGAGATTTACATGGGCAACACAATATTCCTGTGTGTAAGTGATATTTAGGCTAGTGTGGAGAAACATGCCCCCGAGATAAATTGAATAATGGACTGCCCCCTATTGAAACTCAATATTGAAAGGACAAATATAGAAATGAATTTCTCTTCACTGGCATTTTTGTCGGGAGGAAAGTTAACTTTTGCACATTTCTTTTTTTTTTTTGTGACTGATTTTCCCAGAAAATTAATACTGCAGATCGGATAGAATGTCTCTTTTTGATTGTGGGCCAAAAGTTGATGCATATTACACGCATCAGTCCTTGCAATACTTCAATAGGAAAGTTCACTTGTAATTTCTCTCCAATTTCATGTTTAATGGTGTCTATTGTCACAGGTTTCAAACAAGGCTGTCCCCTCTGCCGTTCTTAACCGGGGCTCCACCAGCTAATATGTCCGTGTAATGAAAGCCACTTCAATTAACACAATCACTTCATGTTCAAAATGGAAGTGCTCAGTGGCAAATGACAGGCTAATCTCAGCCGTGCTGGATTTTGTTCCCTGCCTCAGGAAAATGGGGAGAAAAGTTCATTTGGGTACAGTAGTTTAACAATACCTTCTCATCACCTTCAAGCCATATTTAAATTCACCATTGAAATATGAACCCTCTTTTTTTTGTCCTTTGTCACCCTGTCTTTCCTGCCTCCATCAAAACGAGGCAACCTAGAAGCGCGGCTAATTAAGTGTGTGAATATCTGGACCCTAATTAACATATTTGTGAGACAGGGAGGGCCGAGCCAGAGCTGCCATGTTTGCTCACAGCTTGAGCTGCGACACTCTGCAAGCAGCTCAGAAGGAAGCAAGGAGGCTCCAGGTCTGCAGGCCCCTCCAAACTGGGGGGAAAATGCCAGTAATTGGATGGCCGTATTATTATCCCTTTGTTGGTTGCAATTCCCTGATTAGCATTTTAGAATATTTTAAATTATAATCCAGGAATTAAGGGATTTTACTGTTTCACTCCCTCTCCCCGCCCAATTAGGCCTGCCGATAAACTGGGGTCTGCCGGGGGTTTGCACGTGCAGCCAGGTAAACAGCCGTACACATTTGCATCCAAGTGGAAATATCCAAGCAGCTTTTCTGCTCCTGCTATTCTAGTTGCGTTGACACATTTCACGATTTGTCTTTCACAGCTCCCTCAAAACAGATTTGAAAACTGGTACGCATATGTGAAATATATCAATCAATATATGCGGCGTGAAAAACTTCAATGTGAAACCACATTATATTCTGTTACTGATGTTGCTTTTTGGATTACTTACTTTCTATTGTTATTATTGTTATTGTTATTGTTATCATTACTATTATTATATGCAGAGGTGCAGGGTTGGATTCCTGCTCCGGCCTTCTTGTGTGGAGTTTGCATGTTCTCCCTGTACCGGTGTGGGTTTTCTCCGGGTACTCGGGTTTCCTCCCACATTCCAAAAATAGACATGGGAGGTTACACTCTACATTGTCCCTAGGTGTCATTGAGAGCATGAATGGTTGTTCGTCTATGTGTGCTATATTGGTTGGCAACCCGTTCAGGGTGTACCCCATCTACTGCCCAAAGACAGCTGGGATAGGCTCCAGCACATCCCGCAACACTCCTGAGGATAAGAAGATTAGATGTATGGATTATTATTATTATTATTATTATTATTATTATTATTATTATTATTATTATTATTAAATGTCCATCCTTAGCTATGCAGAACACTCAAAATGCCTTAGCCTCAAATACAATTGCACAAACAAATATTTTGTTTGTGTGTGTGTGTGTGTGTGTGTGTGTGTGTGTGTGTGTATGTGTGTGTATGTGTGTGTATGTGTGTGTGTGTGTATATGTGTGTGTGTGTGTATGTGTGTGTGTGTATGTGTGTGCGTGTGTGTGTGTGTGTGTGTGTGTGTGTGTGTGTGTGTGTGTGTGTGTGTGTGGGTGTGATATACTGTATATATATATATATATATATATATATATGCACACACACACACACACACACACACACACACACACACGCACACACACACACACACACACACATGGCCAGTGTTATTTTATTTGACAATGTCAGTAAGGTCTTAACATCAATTGTGGTGTTATTGTGGGTGTAGTTTACACTGTTGTAAATGGGCACTGCATGAATACCTTTTCGCAAAAAGAAAAAAAAAGTTGACAAATACAGTATATTCGTTCACTGATTATTTGGCGTGCCATTTAACCATGTTGTTGTCATTCCCTTTGACTTAATTGAAAATGGAGATTACAGCTTCACTGCTCTAATAATGGGCATCGTGGTTGGGGTAAATTTAACCCACTTCCGATGAAGCGAGGATTATTTGCGAGAGTGGGTATATGTTGTAAAAGACAGCCAAACAGGCAAATCAGACACTTTTACATGAGGAAACTTTTAGAGAAGTTCTGGCATGAGAATACATAGAGGACATAGAACCGCTGAGCCTATCCAGCAGTAGTAAAAATATCCACGCTGGCAATGTAGAGTGATCATGCCTGTCATGCAATGTGGGATCAAACTCCACACAGAGGCCGGAGCTTAACCCGGTTTTTGAAGCCGACGTGCTAACCACTGGGCTACCGGGCCGCCCCATAGAGGACATAGATGAACCTATTACTGGCCATGTTGCAATATCGATTAATTTTTTTGTGATTTACCTTACTCTATCATGTCCACTGAAACAGCAGGCCATACCACGAAATAGCTTTCTCGAAAGCTCTTAAGACAAACAACAAGGGCACATTTGTGATCAGAAAGTCGTCAAATGCCATATGAGAAAATGTCGTCTTTTCAGAGACAATATTAGCACTCACACACGACTTTGTGGGCGTTTTTTTGTCATGCTCTCAATGCCACGCGACGTTTGTTCCTCGTGTGTCCTTTTTGTACGAAAAGTTAAAGATGTCACGGGCATAATCTGACAGCAAAGGTTTTAGTTAAAGCAAACGTGTCATATTGGACTTCTATTAGTAGGTCGCCATTGCACTATTGGTGACATGAGAGTCAGTGGTGTGTCACCTTAATTTAAAGTTAAGTACTGTGACAGTTTAATATGCCAGTGAGATGAAAGCCGCAGCTCGTCAAACCATTCTCAAATGGGCGATAAATAGGGCTTATTGTTTCAGCAATCATGAGGAGCTGTCTATCTAATGTGCCTTTATTCCAACACACAACAGCAGCCAACACCCCCATCGTCTGCCACCTTCTTTCTCTCTTGGAGATTTGATGTTCAAGCTTGAGCGGCACTACCTAGAGGTTGAAGATTATACTTTGAACATAGACTGAGCGCCTGTCAGCCAAGGGTTGGACAGAGCTATGCTGAGCCAAAGAGGAAAGCGCGGCTGAGGGAAGTGAATGGAGGGCGGGGCTGTTGAGGGTCGAGTCTGAAACCATGAGACAAATCATAATGCTGCTTCTAAATTCATTGCCTCCCCTTTCTATTTTTGCAATCCACAAGCCCAAATCAGCGTACTGAAAACAAAGACTGTTTTTGTTTTTTTTGTTTTCACATGTATCAGCGTCATTATTTGGCTTCTTGGCTTGGACATTTTTAGAAAATCTTGTGAGGTCCCACTTCTTCTGACTGCGACCACTGAACCATCCTCACATCTCCTAATTCCACCGGTGCCAACGGACAGCTACGGCTTCTGGAACACATGGGTGTCCTCTGACACATAATTAGCAGTCGAGGAGGTGGGAGGGACACAGGTTGCTTGCTCAACAGAAACCCATTAAAAATAAAATGTACTCCTGTGTCTGCTGGCTACAGGTGGGCAATTTTTGGCGGCTGCACAAAAAGGTGTCGAGAGGATGTTGGTGTTGAGATAAGGACTATTAAGCCAGTGTAGGGTGGTCGTGTTGGGCGTCCGTTTGTTTTCCCGATGATCACCCCCCCCCCCTCTCCGCCCCATTCTATCCTTTACATGAGGTGGAGGAAAAACGAGGTGCCGTGAAGCTTGAAAGCGTGCCTGACATCTGAAGTCTTCTGATAGCTCCCCGCCATGCTGGGGAAAAAAAATTAACTCTGACATGCGGATCGTGCCTCAGGAGCTTAATTACATCAAAGAGAAAAGGATCCTTGTTAAATTCCACCCAAACAAAAAAAAAAAAAGGAAATAAAATGATCAGAACTTTTCAAGGCTTTGTTTGACATTGAGAAGACATGACTCGAGTGTGTGAATCAAAAGTGTGCAGCGCGAGGAAGTTTGTCATGCGGAGAGGCTCGGAGGAAGGAGAGCGGGGATTATCCAAAGACGAAGAGCTGTTCGAGGGTGACACGTCACGATGCAGCTATGAGTTTGAATAACACGGCCCAGTGTCCAGACAAGACGCTGCACTGGCTCCTCAGTGGCTACAAAAGAAGGTAAGACCCTCCCCTCCCATCTCCCCCTCAGCCATCCTATTGACAGGGATGACAATAGTCCCTCGACACACCATTATTCTTGACCGTCAAACCGACATCAAACGGGCGGGGAGCTGTCCCTGTCAAGGCAGCGAGAGCGGCCTCAACATGAGTACAGAATAGCGAGAGAGGAGCTTGTTACAAACGTTGCTCTCCACCTTGCTTATTGGGCCAGTACACAAGCCTCCGGGGAGCATTCCTCCAAAGAAAGAGCAGAAACAGGATCGAGAATCAAGACATGAATTGTGTGACTTCTTCAATGGGGAGGGGCAATACTGTGCATGTTTAAACAGATCTTGAATTTACTATGCAAACGCCAAAATATTGGACTCTCTCGTTATCTCACCATCCCATTGTAACTCAAAGGGTTACATTCCATTCCTCCATTAGGACGTTCGCACATAACAGGTGTCAAATTCAAGGCACACCACATCATGGAAAAGGCTCGCTACATCAAAAGTGTGGAAGTTATCCTGAAACTACCTGGGAGTCTGAAGCTCACTTTCTTACAGTTGGTGGGTAGAACTGTCGGAGGGTGATTAAACATCTTCTCTGCAATCCATAGGATCTCATCTTTCAAACATCGGTAGCTTATTAATAAACAGGTGTTCTTATTTTAAAGGGAGACTTGCCAGGAGATACGCCTCACTTTCAAAGGAGCAAAATGAGCAAAACGGCCCATGCTTAACTGGCGCGCACATGCCGTACAATATTGCGCAGCCCTGCTCCAATCAAAAAGGTCTTACTGGCTCCAGGCAGCCACTTCAGAGCCGTAACCAATCACCTTTCCAAATATTTACACTGGTTCCGAAAGCAAGGAGTGGAGGCGAGATGAGAAGCTTATATAAGCATGGTGATGTGTGTTCTGGAGACATTCAAACCGCTGGCCTCAGGCTACTGTAGCATGAAGACGAGGAATAAAAACATGAAATCATTTGCTTTAATTTGCTGTATAAATTCTTTTGTAGCTTCAATTGAGCCAAATGTGTACATTTGTTTTGTGAGCTATATTTTATTCATTTGTTCTGGCAACAGAGATGACACATGAACACCTTGACAACTCAAGAACGGAGGAATTGAGGAGGGTTTTTTTTCACTCATTTCAACAGATCAAAGGTTTAAACATCAACCGTGCAATCAGGTCAGGTGAAAGCCTTGCTAATTTGAGCTCATTCACACGCTAGCATGCCATGAGAGACCAGCAGAGGTGCCGCAGGAGATCATCCAATTTCACTTAATTTATCTGAAAATTATTTATTAACTATCTTTCTCATCGATCTCGGCCAGAGACATGTAATGACAGGCTGAACAATAAAATGGTCTTCCAATTGATGGCAGAGGTGCAGTTATCCTGCATATCCACCTGTTGCCAATCACACAACACAATAAGTGAAGGCTTCCTGTGAAAATATCAGCTCTTTGCTCGATTAAACAGGTCCGTATTTGACACTGAGTTAAGTACTTGCAAGCAAAGTGAGACAAAAATCAGCATTTCAGTGTGCTTACTTTTTGTGACTCTTGTTGCGAAAGACGGTGTCAATACAAACAACATATACTGTCTGAGAGGCAGGGAGAGTTCACACTTTCTTGAATCTAATCAGGACAAAACACCACAGCGGATCATGTGACCATAATAATAATAATAGTTCCCTTAACCTTTGAACTAAACATGTGTCAACACAGACGTCAGTTCAGGCTCCGTTTTCCACGCCGAGGCCTCTGTCATGGCACGGCCAATCACGATCAGTAGCCACATCAACTACTGGCCTGGAGGGTGAACATATGCTTCACCAGACCTCCCCCCAACCCCCTTATGCCTCACCCCCCAACATCCCCATCTCCCCGCTGGCTGTGGCCTTCATCCCTGTGTGGATGAGAGCGCAGCTTGTCATTTTGTCATTGTTGCGCTCTCTTGGGGGGTTTAAGAAGTCCAGAAATCTTCCACCTTTCAGTCAAAACATTATCTGATCTTCCCATCAGAAGAAAAGGTGAAACCCGGTGGCACTTCATCATCAAGCCTAAAGTTACACTTTGGTGTCCTTGACACTTCAGTTTCTCCCCCTCCAAAAGTATCAACGTGGTCCAATGAGTCTAACTTTTAACACCACGTGCCACTGCCACTGAAAATAACACTTAACTCTCTGATGACAGAAATCATGACCAGCATTAAACTACAGTAGGGTATTAGGGTAGGTAAGTGTGTATCAAAACAAGGGTGTGGTTTGATTTCTTCAAAGTACATGTGTAAATTTTGATAGGTTTTGAAAATTAATGCTGTGCTTTCACACACAGGGAAAACACTTCAATACCGATTCAGTGAAAATGTATTGCACATAAAAAGTGACAACTAACTGTGTTTGGCCAGCCGTGTGTATGGCAATGTTTCCATGTCGCCAGTTGGATGAAGTGAAGACAACAAAATTCTTCATACACGCTCACATTCTCAGCTCCACTTCCACAAGTAGAAGCTGCTTGCCTCGTTCAACCACCTAGCAAAACAATACTTTGCACTAGTTCTGCATGAGAGGAACGGGGTGAACTGTTACTCATTTTTATGAGACACGACTGCAAAATACTGGGATGATTCAATAATGTGTAAAGAGTCCTTTAAAATCCTCACGCGTAGGCCTTATAGTTACACCCTATGCTTGCAGCAAGACACCATACAGAAAGTTGCAAAGCACACCCAGAAACGTCACCGGCTTCTCTGGACCCAAGCTCATCTACACTGGACAAATGTTCTGTGGTCAGACGAGTCCACATTTGAAATTGTTGTACAAGGAGAAAAGAAAAGAACCATCTGTTAACGACGTAAACTCATCCATGATATATGGGCCTGTATTAGTGCCGTGGGCATGGGTCAAAAGCAGGCACCTGTGAAGGCACTGTTAATGCTGATAGGGGAATACAGGTTTTGGAGAGAAATATGCTGCCATCCGAGCAACGTGTTTTTCATGGACGCCCCTGCTTATTACAGCAAGACAACGTCAAACCACATTCTGCATGTGTTACAACATGCTAAAAACAACAGTTGGAACAGTAAATATCTTCACTTTGTAGTTCACTTTCACCAGATCAAGTTGTAATTTGATGTCCCTGTTATATGTGCTTTTACCTTTTGTTCCCATTGTCGTAGACTTCCTGGAATTGAATGACACATTGGCTGCTTTTAGCTAATTGAATCTGCGAGAAGTCTTTCAACGATTTGGTAGGGAAGCCTCGATTGAGGTATTTGCTTTTAGCGAGTATTCTTGTTGCTGTTTGAGTTGACGGGGTTGTTTATTGGGAAATTGGGCATTTAAAAAAAATGTTTGCTAGTGCATGTAAAAGAGTGATCTAGGAGTTACCGCCTATATGAGCATGTTTTTAATTGGGTGGGAAATGGAACAAGGGTGTCAAGAAGTTTGATGCAGGATCAGCGTCATTTGGCGACCTTCTCCTTTGAAATCCAATAAAAACAAGTAGCTGCAGGCAAATGGACCAGATCTGATTGTTTACTCTCAGAGGTCACACACTATAGTGCATCATCCCCAGACAGCCACAAGCAAATCTTATTTTTCCTTCCTGTACATGTTTGAAACGTTCTTTTTGTTTACCCTTCAGCAGCTCCGACCCAAAAGTGCAACGTCTTGCAATTACTGATGAACTTTTTAAAGTATTCATAATTGGATTGGGCACAGAATAAAGTTTTTTTTTTTCCTTTTGGGGGGAGGAGATGGGGGGTGGGGGATGATATTCATGGCTTGTGAAGAAACATTTGGCAGCCAACGGTCATTAAGAGGAGTCCCGCCAAGTGAAAAGTTGCACACTTTACCAGAATACACGCAAAATCAAGACATAAATACTCAGAGGGGAAATGCTGCATGCTCGCCTGAACTAACTCCAGCTCTCTATCATAATTTCATTAATTGCCCCGGCAGTCTATGATATGCAGCAACCATGAAGACAGCAAACTTACTGGGGCCAAATGTACAAGAAAATATATTTTGTTTTGCAGAAATCCTGTCATACCATATCTGTTAACGGAGTTAAAATCAAATACAACCAGAAGCGAAATGCCACCGCTGTATGTCAACGAGTGTCTCTTGAACCGAAATGAATCCAACCTTATTTATTTCTAAAAATGTTTTGATGTATTCACTTCAAAGCAATAGCGTGCGCGACATTGTTTGTCCAGCACGATCGGTGCAGGGTGGTTGGCATGCATCCACTCACAGGCTGTTGAGAATATAGGAAGAAAAGTTTGCGTCAGAAGCGAAGGCCGACGCTGGCTCCAATTTGCTTTGTTACCTGCCACTGCCATCAGACGGTGAGCCACTGGGGGCCATATCAGGGCCATCTTGGCCCCCACGGAGCTCTTCGTGCCACAGCCTTTAAAGTGGTGCACTGCCATGTGCGCCGCCTTGATGTTTGCCTTCTACCCTACATGCAAAGCTATCATTATCCGTGCCTCCTGACAATCGGCAGGCCCCGTCTTTGTTACATCTGCAGCTCGTTGCCGTGGGCTATGACATGACTGCACGGTTGATCTCGCCTGCTTTACATATCGCACCCCGCATCTCTTTTCCTCGCCCAGATTGTGAGTCGAATTTGAACACGACTGACTTGACAACTTCGAGAATGTTGCACCTCGACACTTACGTGGAACCTGAGGCTGACGACCGATTTGCACGTTTGCGTTGAGGCTTGCTACAGCATTCTCAAAGGCGCGAAGGGCTCAAGGAACAATCAATTGCATCACCAGGATCAACAAATAAGAAAAGGTCTTTTTTGAAGCAAACTCGGAAAACAGAGACCACAAAAAAGGCATCCAATCATTGAGCTCTGCTAATGATTGTTCACGACCGATACCAATTTACTGTAAAATGTTAAGATCTATCAATAAAGAACAAACTTTTTTCCAGCATGCTCACATTCATATTTCAGTCCAAAGTGGAAAGCTTTTAATTAGCTCCGTCAACGGTGTGCCAAAACTCTCCTGACCTTCACTCTGCCTGACGTCTGCTTTGGACTTGTGTAGCTCAGAGCTGCTTCCCAACACATGGATGTTTAAAACTCTCCGACATAAATAATCAATTAGTCCCCTTCTGTGCAAACGCCGATTGACTACTAAATCCAGGTTGTTATCATTTCCCATTCCCAAAAATGATTGCAGAAGAAAATGTTGAAGCACAACATGAAGCTGCCGGTCCAAAGCTGCAGCCAGACAAAGAGCGTGCCTGACGGAAAACAACATGCGGCGCTCATTAACTTGCATTGTATTACCACCGAACGGCAGTGAAGGCGAGCTGACACCAGAGGGCCTCTAACACTTGGGCCCAATGTCTATTTCACAACTCCAACCCAAGAAATGAATAATGGATGTGTTCTATCCGTTTTAATTTTGCGCTAATTAGGTCAAGAAAGTTTGGGGAGAGAAAGGTGCGGTCCAGGCCACGTGGTCGGGTCTCTCAGCAGGCAGCCACTTTCATGTGGAGAGCAAAAGTGGAGTGGCGAACAGAGCGGGCCCAGGCCAATGCCAGCAGCAGCAACAGCAGCAGCAGCAGCAGTGTGGGGATGAAGGGCCAAGGCTGGAAACAAAGATAATGAACCCAAGAAGTGTCAGCCTCAGTCATCCACTGAAACAGCCACCACCAGGGGGATTTCAACTGTGGGCCATCACCGGGCGCCCAAAAAAAAAAACCCTGAAAAGAGAGCTGTCAGTCTGTTTGTTCGGAATGTGGCCGCTGAGAAATAATTATTCGATTTTAATTACAATTCCAGAAGAGAAATGCATCAGTCTGGCTCTGATGGTCCCTGCCTGCAGACCGGGGACAAACAATGCTGTCCGCAATGCACTGAAGCAACGTTATCGTGCTTTGCACACTGCGAAAGCAAAGACGACATGACTTTGATCACGCGCAAAGTGCACTTTGGCTAACTTAGGTGGCTCGAGCTGAAACTGTCTGGCAGGAGCAGTTGGGGAGAGCTGTGGAAGGGGAGCGGACAGATGAAGGTGACAGCTTTGGAGGTTAACCTCGATTTCAAGTCCCGACAGGGCTGGAAAATCCCGCCAGGGTAGATATCACTCTGATCTTTCACATCTAGCTCCAAGACATGGTACCAGACGGTGCCAATAATATCTCTGTGACAGAACTAAAGTATATTTCAAAAGGGCCACCACATGCACATCACATTTTTTGCCCCCCAGAACAATCGGGTGCAATAAAGTACATGAGTGACTTGCATACATTTGACTAGCGCGATTTTCTCGGCAGACAACATATAATGACAACCTGCTTGATTCCGGATCCATCGTACTCCCTGAGGTTCTTCAATTCGCCAGAAACTGTGGGAATTCCGAGCCACGTGTTGTGCAGTGACATTTGAACTCAATGTGGTCTCGGATGCAAGGTGGGGAAGTTGAGGAGCAAAGCGGTTCGAGAAATTGGCTGGAGGTTGGCGGGATGTGATCTCCTGCTCGCAGCGGTGTCAGTCAGTGCCTGGGAAACCTCGTGTTTGTTTACTTTTGCACTAAAATGGACGGAAGCCGAGGCGGTAAGCATTACGTGCAGCAAAGAGCAGATAGTATTCAAGACCTCACGACAATCACTGATGTTTTCTGATAAAACCTGATTTGGACTTTTCTCTAAAATTGTTGAAGGGTTTGAAGAAAACCCCTCAATATCCCTTGATATACAAAGTGTTGATACACATCTGCCCTTTTCTACCAAGTCAAATAAACCTATTGTGAATTAATACAAACACGTCGAGCGGACGTTTACCTCTTCTGGAGCACTTCTGAATGAATGAATTGAACTTCAGATCGATTGTGCATCAGGAAATAAGCAGGAAAAGTTTTGTGAGCACTGCGGCACAAAAACAGGATTCACCATTTGCCTTTTTTGGAGTTATTCAGGCCCAAACCTGGTCACGGGATTTTCATTTCAGACCTTTCCTCATCCTCAGCGAGGAGAAAAAGTAAAGATATAATCCTTTTCCCTGGAGAAATTGCCTGCAGGAATCAAATTATTCTATGACCCGGCTCCACTGTATTCAGGGCTTCTTACCTCTGCAATTTAACTGCTGTTCTTTTTTTTCTCAGACACAACTTCTTGCCATGCATGAATCGCAGGTTACGCGCATTCCTTTTCAATGGCCACGCACCCCAGCGACAGAAATATAATTATGTTTTACAAGTCGACTCTTATCTTTAGCCTCCCTTTCGTTCCCCCACTGACTGGCTGCGTGTTTTGAGGGCTTTTCAGAAGCACTTCATGCGGCACAGGTTGCCAATCCGCCGTGTAAATGAACCATTGTATCGTTCAAAAGGTTTCCATAGCAGGCCGCTAAACTTAAACAGGCACCGACGTAGCCTCCGTTCAAAAGATGCAAGTGTGGACAAAAAAAGGCATACGTTCCAAAATTACGAAAAGCTGCCGCGTTCCCATGCAAAATATGGCTTCAAATAAGTGAGAACAGGAGAACCTTCGAGCAAATTCAATCCAATTTGCTTGGAGTTCCGAAATGAAAGCTGTCATTCCCCAAATATGAGCCAAATTGCCGCGGAGGACTATGTGTTGTTAATGCTTGGATGCTCCCCAAACGCTCCATTCTAGCTCGCTGTGATCGTCCCGCACACGTCCCAGGTGTAAATTTCACGTGAGGCCTTGTGTCGAGCTCAATGACCTAAGATTGGAATTTGAGATGGTGAATGCTTTGAGTGAGACGACTGCAGACAGTATGTGACGTGCAGGACGGCGCTTCGGGGTTGACGTGCGTCCCAGCAATGCCAATTCATCACCTCAACTTTATTCATCCAATCTGACTGAAAGCGCACACGGCAGAGATGCGACTGTGACGTGAAGACAAAAAACAACAAAAGTGCAATTTCCACTGAGCAGAATGGCGTTCGTTCCATAATTGAACAAACGGTCGAGCCGCAATCAGGCCAATTAAGCAGTTTAAATTGCGAGAGCACAGGTGGCTTCAGGTAAACACGACTGTGCTCTCGCCACTGAGCTTTAGCTAATCAGCGTCCATTGTACCTTGTCATTAGCTACCTTTGTTCAGCGGGCCCTTTAATGATGCAGCTTTCAAGGCGGCTTGTGAATAAAATAATAATAAAATCCCCTCCAACGAATCTCAGTGTGAAGAGGCGAGGGACAAAGGGAGGTTGAATGTAGAAACGTTCCTCGCGAAATAAAACAAACACTCTTTGTGAGAGAAAATACCTGCCAGGCTGGCGGGCTGCCGCCACGGTTCGTTCCCGTGGGTCCCTGGGGAGCCACTCTCCTGGGTTCCTAAAACATTACAGCAAAAGAAGAAATAAAGACGGAGGAAGCTCAAAGCGCTCCATAAATGATCCCGCCGCGCTTACATAAGATGTTGAAACGGCTGCACAACAAGGTGCGGCGAATGTCACGGACCTGAGAGCATTTGAATAATCAACAGTTGACTTTAAATTCTTTCTTAATCACGTTTACTTATAAAACACACGCAAACAAATGACAGACTTTACAGTGCACCTTATTTTGGACGTTCACACAACAATGGAATTAGAAACTTTTTATTTCATACATTGAAAGAAAAAGAAAATCTGTATAAGATTGTTTATTTCTCTATTTATGACATAATGAAAAAAAACAGCATCCATTAGTCATCCAATATTAATTTCAAGTTTTCATCCATGTGCTCATATAACCATACTGATTTTCATTTTTTGAATGATTAGAAATTAAGCCTCCCAAACAGTTGTTATCCAAGTGCAGTATAAATATTAGATTATCCAAAATCTGGCTATGGTTTTCATCATGGAAACTTTATCTGAAAATGATGGAATTGGAAGTATTAGTGGAGGAGGCAAAGGAATCTTCGATATTTCGCCACAACATTTATTAGGAGCCCTTTTGAAATACAGTCAAACCTCGGTTTTCGTCCATCATCCGTTTCAGAAGGCTGTTCGAAAACCGAAATTGTTCGAAAACCGAAACCACGCTCTCTTTAAAATCAAAATGTTTACTGAACACGTCTGCTCACAATGGAAAGCAACACGAGGAAGCGTCACTTCCTCGTCTACCCGAGGAAGCGTCACTTCCTTGTCTAAGGAAGGCGAGAGGAGTCAAATGGTGCATTCAAGTGCGCTCAGTTTGTTCGAGAATTGAAATTTGTTCATCATCCAAGGCATAAAAAACTCAAAATTTTTGGTCGAAAACCGAATTGGTCGAGAACCGAAACGTTCGAAAACCGAGGTTTGACTGTACACAACATTCAAAGACTGGGTATGAATACACTTACAGGAGAAAAACTCCATGTCTAAGGGGGGAAATAGTTGATGGTGGGTGCAGTCCACTGCTCCGATCATTTTTGGAGATGGCAGCAACTGCATAAAAATTGAACTACACGGCCATTTATCATTACCGTTATGGCATGACTCCTTCTTGTGACTGGCAAGTCACAAAAAACTTGCATTGCTGTATGGATGATAGGTCTCCATCCATTTTGTTTCAAGTATTTACACAAGCGGACAAGATCTTTTCTCTCCATGGACTCTTGTTTTGCCTTTACCTGATTCTTGTCACAGTCGTTGCAGTCGGTGATGCACAGATGCGCCAGTTTGTACCTGATTTTCACATGCGTTCTGTGAAGACACAAAATCAGCCACTGCAATTCATCTCAGGATTGGGAAAAGAAAAAAAATCACACTCTGCATCTACTCTTCCCAGTATTTTGCACACTGGAGTAGAAACAGCAATTTCGCCCGTTTGGATGCACCCTGTTAGCAGATCCATTTTAACATCTGTTTGTGCATGGAATCAAGTTTGTTGCATGTTTTAGTGCATGCAGACCTGAAGTAAATCAGGCCCGTAGTCTTAAATTGTTCTTCAATAATTGATCAAGTCAGAACCCGAATTCCAAATATTTCCCTGGGAAGGGTGAAAATGGATTGAGATGTTACATAAACAGCAATAGAACGGAGAGCCAATTAAAACAAGCTACTGGAATATGATTTGCTAATTTAATCATCGGGATTAAATAAACCCTACCCACTGAGGTTTGCCTGAACCAATGAGCTGCTTCCTGCTGTTTAAAAGTGTGTCTGCTTGCTTGTTGGCTCTTCCTGCAGAGACCAGAGGACAATATCGGAGTGGGTGTGAATTATAGAAATGCTGTAACACAAACTTGGAAGGGGCCTCGCTTTCCCACTCCTCCTTGCTCCACCACCTTGAGGAAGCGGCTTATCTTATTTGCCACCGATTTTAAAAGAAGTGTCTGGATTAACATAAGCACCTCAACCATTGTGCTCGCGCTCCAAATACATTTATCAGTGCGAGCTCTCGCCGAGACAGCTACAATTGTCATTTTATCAGGTGAGCAAATATCTCCCACAACCTCTTGCTATCACATGAAATGTGCTTTTCTTAGCACTTTATATTTAGCGGGCATCACTTCATTCTGTTACATGTGCAATTTATTAGTTGGATGTGACCAAGCTCAGAACTCGATTTACTTGCTTATCAAACCAATTTTTGTTTTGAAATAAAGCCCCCAAGAATACCGCCAGTTGTTTGTTACGTGTTTTTAAAAAATTGTACTGTATTGTTCAAACCATCATAAAACATAATGAAAGAGAAGACATAAATAAACAGGTTTTATAAAGTGTCAATAGAATACGTTATGACAAGCTGATTCACAACAATAACACTGTCCAAAACACAACTTTTATTTTTTTGGGCCAAATAAATTGGAAAAACTTTAAAAAAGAAAATACTGACATGAGGAAAAAAGTTAGCGCAGTTAGCGCAACAAAGGAAGCAAGTTGTTTTTAACGTTGATCTTTAAATTGGGGTTCAATAACAGTGACAACCATTCAGTAAACTTATTTCTAAAATGCAGGAAAGCCAATTTTTACAACAGCAAGTCTTTAACCATATTGTTGAATTGCCAATTCAAAATGTTATTTAAGTTTGTTGACCTCAAGATTTTGAGGTCACTGAGTGTTTTTTGTTGTTTTTGTTTTTTTGTTTTTTTTACATTGAACTGTATATCATGTTATATGTTTGCCTTTAAGGGACATGACCTGCTGCAGCTGTTTCTAAGTACTGCTGGATGTGATGTTCGATTTCAGCAATTTGGTAAAACCAAACTAACAGGCACCACCAATTTCAGGATTATACACAGAGTTTTTGTATTTCCGTGATAGCTAATGGGGATTCCACACACACACCCCCTACCCCACCCCACCATGTCCCCTCCCTCCCTTTTGGCATCCCAAGTCCATAGGAAGCAGAACAGGAAATGCTATAATAGCTGCAGATTGCAAGGAGTGCGTCTCCCGTGCCCAGCTGCTCCTCATATGACCTCTGAGAGCAGGAAAGGGAGGAGCTGGCGCAATGGGCATTGCGGTGCTTCAAAATATCCATTGTCTCCTTCACATTGGGCAGAAGAGGGCTGCACAAATGATGACAACATCTATTTAGCCCAAAAAACAGGGAGGGAAAACTACGGAATAGATTTCATTTAGACAGTCTTTTCCATTTGTGATGACACCTTTATTTCTTACGTAGCCATGTAAACATGTTGTCCAGGAGAAGGGTTCAAGTAAAAACTGTCCATATTTAAAGGAAAAGTGTGCTAAAAATATCCGGTGTTTGCATGTGAGAAATGGAGACAGTGTGTGTTTTTCGAAGAATTTCTCTACTAATTAGGCGCACTGTTTGCCAGCTCATCCAAATTTTTCTTGACTGGGGCAAATGGAGAGAAACCTCTGAGCCAAAGTATAATATGGAAGTTTTGTGCCCCCCTCCCTCCTTCTCCATCTGTTAGATTTGTGCACAGAAGCTTAATTGGAGCTAAACCTTGTCATAGCCTCCTTCAGTGAACATGAACAGACTAAAACGTGGGAATAGGTGATTAAAAAAAACTTTTTGTGCTTTTTATTGAATGACAAAATATACTAAAATCCTCAGAGTATTTCTTTAATATTTTTTAACTATAAACATACATTTAGATAACAATAATGACAATATTAATAAAAAATAACCTCGAGCAGAACAACCGCTGATGATTATAAATTTCTTTCAACATTTATTTTAGTGGTCAATGATTTGGATGAAAATAAAATTTAGCAAGTAACCTTAGCTGGTAGTCGTCAAACTGTGGCTTTGCATCTCAACTTTAATGTCAGCGCTATCTTGTAAATGCCTCTCAGCCAACGTGGACGTTAATAAACACACACTCCATTTGTGCGAGGGCTGGAAAACAAATTGTAAAAACGTTTGTTTGGGTTTGTTTTACTCGAAGCACTCAGTAATGCATTTTGTTTTGTTCCGAGCGACTCTCCGCTGTCAGCGTTTGACGAGAATTTGTCCTCCTGGGGTTCGGCAACACTTAGACACTCGCCATGATAGCTGTGCATTAATGTCACTCACTGCCGACTGCACGCGCACAGGCACACGAACGCGTGTGCACGCGCTCACGCACACGCACCGACGCTCCTTAGGTCACAGCTTTAGTCACAGGAACAAATATTTGTTCATTAAAGTACACTTGTATACTATTCTCCTTGCATTTTGCAGGACGTCGTGGGCATTCTAATCTTGAGTTCCATTTCCATAACATATATTAGTCCGTTGTGTTGACGGTCACGTAAGTACTCAAGCTCATCCTGCTGCCTTTTCATATTTATGTTGGCAGTGATTTAAGATGGACTGATTGTGGGGATTTAATTACGGGGGACACAATGGGCCACACAATTCAGTTTTCTTCCCTCACCGTCTTGCGAGGCGCTGACATGCCGCACACTCGGCTGCACACTGCCGAGGAATGTTTTACACTCCAAATGAGCTGTGCTTGCAGAAGAATTTAATTTGATCTGCCGCCGTAATTGTGCTCTCAAAAAAAAAAAAAAAAAAAAAAAAAGCGAGGGTGGAAGAAGGAAAGAAAAAGAGGAGAGGTGGTGGTGGAGGGGTCGCGGTGCATGCAACTTAAAAATGTAATATGCACAAAAAGTAAATTAACTCTAGAGGAGAGGCCCTTGTGATGTGTTGACACTTGCACTGGGCCATCTCCCAAGGAGCCGAGGATGATGGGGGAGGCGGGGGCGGGGGTGATACATGGACGGGGAGAGAGTGGGGGCAGGGGGACAGGGGGGTCGGGGGGTATGATAAAACACCACAAAGAAAAGTGTTATGAATTTTATTAATGACTTGCAAGATAGTATGCAAAACATCAAAGGTCCACGGGAAAGATTAATGACCCTGCGTGCGACTGTTTAATTACACCCAGCTAATTAGATTCTTGACCACATTTTTAATATCTGCATTCATACACGACGCCTAATTGAGATTCCACCATATTTATCAATATATTTTTATTTTTTTTAAAGAAAAAAATACAAACCTTGGTGGTGATTTTCTTGTTCAGCTTGTCCTCATTTAAGGAACAATTAGGGCTCAGTCAGGTTTTGAGTGTCTTCCACGTTTAAAAAAAAAAATGCGGAGCTGTGACGGATACTTTATTTACTCACTAAAGAGGCTTTTGTCTTATCCAAGTGATCTTTGTTTCTAATGAACTTGCTAATAGACTTATAGAGAGCTCTGTCAACTCTCCTTGTCGTGCCGTAATTCTCTTATCTGGACCTGAGCTGAGGAGAGAAGCGCTCTCAGAGGAGCCGCTCTCCATCGACGGCTCTTTTCTCCAACATTTTCCTCTGCTGGATAATCCTGCCGCTATTTACCAGGACACACACACACACACACACACACACACACACACGCACACACGCACACACACACCGAAATGAGTGCCTTTGAACTCGCAGTACTGTATCTCCAATATCTATTCGGTTATGTTCAAGTCTCAGTGTTGTGTGACCCCGTTGTTGTTGTTACCGCTGCTGTAATAATTGCGGTAGGATTATTCTTCCTCTGGGTTGTATCGCGGCAAACAACTTTCACTGGTGTCAGTTTCCTAACATACAATTTGAAGCGCTCCATCTCCCGTGTCCATCTTGCAGTTCTTCCGAGAAACAAGCGAGAGTTGGCAAAAGTCATCAGACCTTGAATAGCACCATCTGCTGTGAAAACTCAAGTACTGTACCATCGTGCGTCAAAACAACATGCGCGGAGCAATCAGCCCTGTGTGTGAAGCTTTGATTTGAATGGATTAGCGATGAGGATAAAAGGATCCTATTGTTCCTCCGGTCCAATTTGTCCCCCTTTCCTTCTCTTTTCTGCCCTTTTTCATGTAAACATTGAGTGGTCGCTACGTCCCCTCTGTCTCCTCTCCATTTCTCTCCATTTGACTCTCTGTCTCCCTTGAAAAGCGTGAGATCTAAATAGGACTGGATCACCTCCCTAGCTGGTGTTTCATTAGAGGCAATTAGAAAGCCGACGCTGCAACGTCCCATAAGGCTCAGCAAGAGGCAGGAAAGACGTAGCCCGCATTAACGGGTTGAGATGAAGTATGTATGACAACACTTTGATCAGCGCACAACGGATACTCACCAAGTGTCAGAGGTACCATTCTGACAATTATGACAATTAACACTGTCAAAATAAAGCCATTAGCTTAGCGAGAGGGCGAAGCACTACACTTAATTACAGGTCTTTCCCGTTCAAATGGATTCCCTTCAGACCCCCGTGCACACCGGAATGGGAAAAGGCAATAATTTTGAACTCAGGACGAGGGTAAAGGAATGACATCTGCTCTGGTCTGAACACTGGCCTCGGGTCACTGTCACCGTGTGCTTCCTGCTGGATGGGCACACACTCACACACACACACACACACACACGGACAGTGGCCTCATTCACTTTTTAACTGTTATGGGAGGGAATATCTTCCTGACACAGGCGCTTACAACACTTGTAACAGATTACAAATATGTTGTTACTGTACCTAAGTAGAGTTTTTACATATTAGTCAAAACGTTGTTACTTTGTGTAGATTTCGGTCAACTTTTACTTTTACTCCACTACATTTTCAAAATAAATTTTACTCCAATGCATTTTCCCCCAACCATCTTTTGTTACTCGTGCACAACAAAATGAAAGCAGAAGGCGTTTTGATGTAATGCGAAATAACAACCGTCAGGCCGGTTCAGAGAGAAGTATGCAATTTTTCGACACGCAAGTTCAAGCCTCTAACTGTTGTTTCTGAAAATATTTTGTGTGACCATTTGACAACATGAAATTGAGGTATGTGGTCATCCAATTTGATCGGTAGGCAGAACTGCACCCAAAAAAAGTTGTCATCATTTTGAATAATAAAGAATGAAATAACCTGAAGACTGAAACAAAGACAGTCACATAACACCACCGTTATCTTGAAGTGAACCCTCATTAACAGAGTGAATATCAGCAGTTGGGGCAAAAAGGTCACAGGGGTTTATGGTGGGGCTGTGACCCCTAAATGACCTGCCATGTTCACAGCCAAACGGCGTTCGTCTGACCTAATTGCTTTTCATTGACTAAAATACGAAGGGAAACTGTGGTGGGTAAGCTCCCGTTGTCTGTCCACCCCCTTTACCGTATTGATTGGCTTTTGATTAATAAGCACTGCAAACAGCAAAAAGTAGGCTAAATAATTGGAACAGATTTCTAGTCATGTCCGCAATTAGCTAATAGTCACTGCTATCTGAAGAACTGCGAGTGTGGCTGGTTTTAAGTTTAAAGTATGATTGTTAACTATGGTTTTCAGTGACATTATACACTAAAAAAAGGACATTTATAAGCCCACACCTATGACTAATGAATATTTGGAAGCTTGGACATTTGTTCCAATTTTTATTGGGGTGGCCATTTCTGTTCCAGACTGACAAAAAGTCCATGAAGCCATGTTTGGATGCCTTGATTGAACCCTGACCTCAACTCCATCAAACCATTTTGGGGATGAACTAGATAGAACAGATATTGTGAGAACGACCACCTCCCGGGTCCAGCATCAGTGACCCCTGACCTCAAAAACATTCTTCTGGATGAATGGGAAAACATTTCAATCCAGACACATTTCAACCTTAGGAAGAGTGGAAGCTGTTCTATCTGCAAAGTTGCTTTTTCATTTTCACTTCCTGGAAGGGAACTGGACATGTGTACCAAAACCTTCGCAATATGGTTTAAGATTGGCAACATGGGCCATGAAGTGCTCTCTTTTGTTGGCTTCACTTTCAGACTGCGGCTGGTTGCTCCTGCCTTCAACTTGAAATAAGAAGAGCAGTAACTTCGGTGCAAAGCGTAAAGCTCAACGTGATTGAGATAAGAAGTCAAGGTCTGTCCATCTTCACATTTCCGCTAACAAAAAAAAAAAAAGTCTTCCCGTCTTATTTCCTGAGGTGATCCACATTTTGATGGAATCAGTGTCTGTAAATCAGACCACTTTGATTGGCTGCAGCAAACACGCAGCGCCATCATTGCCACCGCTTCTACGCATCTGTCTCAAAAAGGAAGCTGATGGCTCCCGTCAGATAAGGATGTGAGCTCTGCGCTTGAAGCACCCCTGCAAATAAATGAATATGTTCTCCATCATGCCGAGCGCTTATTGTGTTTTACGGAGGCCAAATGCAATTTGTATCATTTCTGTGCCACAGATCAAAAGGAAGTGGGCCTCACCAATGAGTCACTGCGGCCAAAACACTCTGTTTCCAATCGAAGAAAATCAGATCTGCGCTGTTTGTTCATTTCTTTTACTTCTCCATTTGCTTGATAAGGCAGCGAGCAGTGACGGTAAATGAGTGAATAAACTGTGACATGGCCCTTCTGCTGGCAAGCAGTCCACCATCTTAACAATACCTGACGTCATCTGGACGCCAAGTCCCTCTGCTGTCACGTTAGTGGCATTCAGTCTAAGACAAAAGACCAAAATAGACATCTTCTGTGTCCACGTCAGTCACACTGGGCTCTGTTTCTCAAAGAACATTGAGGGACTTGTAAAAGTCATTGTGTAAGTTGTAAAAACATGCAGCAGAAGAACAGTTTGACCAAACTACGCCATGCAAGTCATTTAGGAGGACCGATAAAAGACCCTGTGCCACAACTCCAAAAACAGAGCATGGCAGCGCTTCAGCAAGACACAGCATATCTAAGCAAAGAAATTACATCTTCAAGAAAGTGTAGGAATCGTGAACAACCAGACATTTATTGACCGAGATTATGGATGAAATAAATGAAACAAAATATCAGATACAGTCAAACCTCAGTTTTCGAACGTCTCTGTTCTCGACCAATTCGTTTTTTTATGCCTCGGATGACGAACAAATTTCGGTTCTCAAACAAACTGAGTGTACTTGAATGCATCATTTGACTCCTCTCACCTTCCTTATACAAGGAAGTGACGCTTAGAGAGTTCTAATATCAGACGTTTGAGCGTTTTTCGGTTTTCGATCAATATTTATTTTGACTGTAAATGGTTAAGAGTTCTAATATAGGTTGTTGATCAATATTATTAAATGTGCGGGAGTCTTGGACCACTACTTTGTAACAAAGCCTGTGAAGATTAAACCATATCGCCGTAAAATTTACAGACATGGGCGTGATTGAGAAAAGCTTTTCAAAACAGGCATAAACGCTGTTGCATTCACAAAGACTTGTGGTAGCTGATCGACTAATCGGGTGCACCCAGCAGAGAGCGTCCGCTCAACGGGCAGAATTGCATTGCTGTTTATTTTGCGTGCAAAATACTTGGAGAAGTACATGTAAATACTGTCGATTATTTTTTCACATGCATGCATTGCAATTTATCAAACCTTAGACGAAATACGGTGGCAGATTTTGTGACTTTAAATAAAGCGTCTGAAAGGCAGGCAGGTATTAAGCGTTACCACTGTGCGTAAGCAAGACTGCGGTTCTTGTGGTATGGAGTAGGCAAAGGCAAAATGACAGGCCACCGGGAGATTGGATTTTTTCACTTCTGTCGACGTTTTTGAAATGCCAGAAACAGCAATGACGTTTTGGAGCCTCTGAATAACCTAAGGGCTGATTTTCAGAAAAAGTCATGTTAAATCATCGATGAAGAAAACACCGTTAAAATCTGCAAGGGTCATTCTAACGCTATGTGGCCGTAGTCTTGACCTGAGCAGTTTTTTTTTTTATTGGGGTGGGCTGTCCCAAGTTTAAAATTGACACACACTTAGGATAAGTATATTTAAATAAAACTTTTTTAAACTTTTATGTAATTGTTGGCTTCCGCAAAATTAGCTGGGTGATAGACGGCACTCATGCAGCGTGTTCCCTCCTAGCACAGGGAGCTTGTATACAGGGAGCTTCTATACTTCAATTAAAAGAACATACATTCTTTCGCAAATTTTCCAAGGTCAAAACTGTCAGCGCTCCCCAAAAAAAAAAAAAAATTTTGTGCGTGACCACTTTGACACTTGATGCCAATTGCACAGCAATAACTAGTCGACACTTAGAACGAGACATCTGATTGTTGTTCCTCATATACCGGCTCTGTCAGAGAAATTCCAGGATAAGAGTCCCAAAAGATAACCAACCATACTAAACATACCAAAGCCACAGGTTGATGGATATATTGATGCACTAACTTCGGAAACCTTGGAATGTCTGCCTGTGTGTTTCACTGCGTGAGGAGAATTGAGTTTGTTTTCACTTAACTTCCAAGTTGTTTCTTTTCTAGTGACTCACAACTTTAGTTTTCATTAGGTTTAAGGTCTACTTCTTTTGTTCAAGTGTCAATTTGAAAATAGTCAGGCCTCTGGGTTTTTTTCAAAGCCAATCCCTTATATAGTAATTTGTTCTCGAGGGAAATGTCACATTAAGTGCTTGCTTATTGTCTTGTTTTTCAGTTGCGCTGGCCAACTTTATGATTCACAATAAAATCAGCTGCAGATGTGCCAATGGGCACTTTCAGTTGCACGCACGTCTCTGTTTGTAAGTGATGAATCCGTGTCAAATGCAAAAAAATAAAAGGCAACAACTCTTTCCTCTTGGAAAACCTGGTCATAATGTGATCTGTTCAGGCTGGTGAATTGGCAAAATCAGGGAGACTTAAAAAGCAAACGAGGACCGCAAGTGGCAGGGTGGCACAGCCACACCGCCATTGTGTTTGAACAACAATGAAGGGTCATTACTTTGGAGACGGTTATCAGCAACAAGGTCACGGGGAAGGTTCCTGCTTTATTGTCAACCATTGGACTGGATTGTGTTCAGGAGCCAACACAGACTAAACATTATTATAATTATCAGGCAGCAAGAAGGGACACCTGAGTCTTATCGGAGAGGAAATGGAGCCAACCTACAGAGACGCATCCTGCTTGCGATTGTTAAAAGGATGATGTGTTCAATGGAAGAATGAATAGAAGAAGAAAAAACACAGAATTGTGTACAAACTACACCGATAGCGCTTTATAGCTCTAAATGGATCATTTTGTTCCCATGTCATTAACACACATTTATCAGATAAAGCTATACATACACTGTTTAAATGAGCTGTGTGTGTGTGTGTGCGTGTGTGTGCGTGTGTGTGCGTGTGTGTGCGTGTGTGTGCGTGTGTGTGTGTGTGTGTACCGAGTTGGGTGACAAATTCAGAATGAAAGCCGTTTGTTTTCAGGGGGCAAAGTGAAAGACACATCTGAAACACACGGGAGGAAATTGCTTTGAAAGCAGTGAGCACTAAATTAATGGTAGCAGATGCCAAGATGTCTAGCATGTGCTTTTTTTGTCCCTCCTGCTCGCTCACTTTTGTTTTCTCGGAGAGCTCCCGCATTCCTAATGTTGGAAAATTATACAGCAACGACTTCCTTCTCTCATGTCAAGTTCAGCGCCATCATGTCTCGGCTGGAAGAACCCAGGAGGGCAGAAGAACCCCACCACCACCACCACCACCACCTGGCTCAGGGGCTAAGTGTCGGCACCGTGGTGTAATTGATTTCAATTCATGGTGGTAATAGTCTTTCAGATGACGGGCTCAACAATGATGCCATAAATTATTGATGTTACCTTGATGATGCAGGCCTGCTCAACCAAAGAGATAAAACAGGGCAATGTTTGCTATGGTATCCCCTAAGGAGAATAGCTTTGCTGATTAGAAATATGTTTAAGCTAACAAAGTGTGTGTGTGTGTGTGTGTGTGTGTGTGTGTGTGTGTGTGTGTGTGTGTGTGTGTGTGTGTGTGTGTGTGTGTGTGTGTGTGTGTGTTGGCCTATGTCCAAGCGCAAGCATCAACAAAGACAGCCTTGCTCTCAACGGCACATATGTGGGAGCCGGAGGTGCCCGATACATGAAAGCACTGTGATCATTACACTGATAGCAATTATCCTTCAGGAGGCTGAAATGGCAGCTCTGACAAGCTCACAATCATGGGCGGCGGCCAATCAGATGTCTTTTTTTTTTTTTAATTCTTTCTAAACCTTGGCCTGACAACGGGTGACAAAAATTTGCTTTCATAAATTAAAGCCGAAAGAAAAACAGCAAGAAGGACAAAGGGGAGAAATAAATTGATGTTATGTATTAATGTATTCTTAATGTGTTGCTGTGTGTGTGCGAGTGTGTATTGTGTGTGTGTGTGTGTGTGTGTGTGTGTGTGTGTGTGGCAAGGGGGGATGGTGTGGTCTTTGGGGTCTCTTGAGTGGAGCCCTGGCAGCAGTATGATTGAGTGCAGGGGCCGGCATGATGGAGGGACAAAAACAACAAGGTAATTAAAGCTTAAAGCTTGCAGTTTACGCTTGGCCATCCATGACGGCATAAGGTGTCTTCCACCACCACCGCCGCCCCTTGAGCAGCAGCAGCCCAAATGGAAAATAAGTCAGGTAATTGTCATTGCTCACTGCATGTCATTATTTATTAAAAGGGTAATCCATCTTCATGGACACGGCAAAGGAGAGCAGGTAGGGCTCCTTTATTAGTCCCAGAATCAAATGGGAGGCTTTATCAAATCAGGAGAAATGACAAACAAAATCATCGGCGTGCGCGTGCGTGCGTGTTACAATGGAGAAGTGATTGCGCCACATGGGGAGGAATCTTTGAGTCAAAGTTTTCTAAAGCATCAGCACCAACTCTACCCCGCCACCCCTCCTTTTTTTTTTTTATTCCTACAGTATTTTGTTCAAAGTGCGGCGGGTTGACAAGAGAGGCTGCCTCCCGTTGTTTCTGCTCGCGCGGTTACAAAGAGGCGCGTAAAAAGTTACAAGGTTGTCCCCCGTGGGGTTAGATTTCAAACAGCACCTGTCAAAGCAGATGGGGCATTTAAATAAGAGTCTTTAAGAGGTATTTGTTACAGCGCGGCTCAGGAGTACCTGCTGTGCTCGTTGATGCTTCTCACGGCTGTCGTCGCTCGCCGAATCTGTTTGCAGCGCTTTCGCAGATAAACATCATGAAAGTAAGAAGACAAAAAGCCCGCTGAGGCCACAAATTGCACCAGGGGGATGGCTGCATTTGGGGAACTGCTGAGGCGAGAGAGGCCAAGTCTTCGTATGAAGATGCTCACTTTTCACTTATGGCGCAAACATGAATAGAAACACAACAGAAGCCTACGAGTCTACTGACGGGATCCCAGCCGACAAGCCTATATTTGCACTGCGTGCGACTTTGAAACGGTTGACAAAGCTTTGTTCCCGACAAAACCCATAACATGTCGCAAGCACAAACACACGCCCGAGCTCGGAGGGGACCACTGTGGCGCCCCGGCGCCACTCAGGCCCACAGCGCGGCGTGAACCCACACCTGGGAATTCAGACGAGGTCCGTGACTAAACATCAACCAGGACAGATGTGTACCCGAGAGAGAACATAAACACCTAGGAGCCTCTGCACTCGGGAGGTGGTCGCAAGGAGATCCTGCCGCCTGGCTGCACCGTGATGAATTTTCGAGGTCGGTCAGAGAATCTTAAATGATAAATTATACACTGGTCACAACCTTTGTAACAACTTGGCTCATGAAAACTGGTCACGGATGATCAATCATTTGAATTATACAGTGCAACCTTGCTTAAAGACCGCCCTGGTTTACAAAGAAAACCTTTGACGAAACGTTGCCTGGATCTTTGAGCAGTCTTGATAGGGCCACGGAAGGCTCAGTTGCAGGTATCTTTGTTTTTTGCTCTAAATATGCATCAGGGGGGAGCTACAAAGAAAGTGAAAACGCCTTCAGTGTTATTAGAAAGCCTAAACGTATTACTGTTGAAATCGGTAAACAGAAATAGTGAAACATGGTCTTTGTGATCTCATCGTATAGTTTGATTTGACAATATACAACATATCCTATTCTTTCAAAAGGATGTCACAGTCAAACCTGGGTTTTCGAACGTCTCAGTTCTCGACCAATTCGGTTTTCGACCAAATATTTGGAGTTTTTTATGCCTCGGATGACGACCGAATTTCGGTTCTCGAACAAACTGAGCGCACTTGAATGCACCACTTGACTTATCTCGCCTTCCTTACAGGAAGCGTCACTTCCTCGTGTTGCTTTCCATTGTGAGCAGACGTGTACAGTAAACATTTTTATTTTAAAAAGAGCGTGGGTTTTTTTCGGTTTTCAAACAATTTCGGTTTTTGAACAGCCTTCTGGAACGGATTATGGACGAAACCCGAGGTTTAACTGTATTTCCTTATAATACAGTGTGTTTTCACTTATTTATATTTACTGTATTTTTGACAACACACAAATAAAACAAGGTAAGTATGTCTTCATTTGGTAACTGGTTCGGTTTCGGTTCAGGGACAAAGTCTCGGAACGCATTAAAATTCATGAAATAAGGTTCTACTAGATACAGTTTTTAAAACGATATGTGATCCATAGATCTGCTATTTTACTGTTCATTATTTTTAGGCAAATCAATGATGAGTGTAAAAGCTGGGGGTGGTTGGCTTTCGAGGGGATGGCTGACAGGTCTGGAGTTGCCAGTCTTGAGACTGATCTCCTCTCTTGAGATGACTTCCTTGTCACTTTGGCAGCATCCAGTTTTCATCACGCCGCACTCAGCCTGTTCCCAGGGCCGCACCACCGGGGGACCCGAGGCACGTACAGGAGGTCAGCGCTCGCTGTTCCGGCCCCTCCCTCTCTCACCGAAAGTCAGACACTTTGTGACACAGACGCCAGACGTCTCCAATACTCCGGTGGCTTCAACGAGTGTCATCTACGCCCAGCATCCTCTTGTTCCTCATGCTGAACTTCATGCACGCTGTCAGACACTCAAGAAATGACAAAGAGCTTCCTATAATTTCCTCTGCTGTCAAAAGACATAATAAATATAAATGACTAGTGTGTGTGCAGAGGGACATCAAGACATGGACAAAGTGTTGATGAATGCACACTCCCTGAAGGCTTGTAAAAGCAAAAAAGACTTTAAGGCACAGAAAGGCCAGTGAACCACGTAACAGGGAAAGCTGTCCGGAACGGACATTGCTTGCTTTTGTGCGGCCAGAAAATGTGGTGACTTTGCAACCAAATGGGATGCATGTGGGTAGATCGTCTAAATACAGCCGCAGCAGACTTAGGCTGTGAATGACACGCCACAAGCTGAATCTGAGGAGCAACAATGATCATATGAATCACAAAAGCTTGATCAAGAGTGAATATGTACAACTCAGAAATTGGCCGAAATGTTCCCACATACCCCTCGATTTCAAACCGCAGTCACGCATGAAGTCACACAAGGTAGAGCCCAAGGGACCTTTTCTCAGAAAGCATCAAATCATTATTTTTGCACATCCCTTTGGCTTTTTCTTTTTTTAAATAGCAGAGAACAGAAAGCCTTTAATGTCATTACATGGTGCCAGTTCAAAGAAATGAGGGCACAACTCCAGGTTTGTATTTCAAGAAGGCGTGTGAGGAAACATGAGAATCAGAAGCAGCAAGACAGCACGATGCACGTACATTAGTCTGCATACGCGATTGCAGGGATCCTTTCTTGACAATTTAGAAAGTTAAAAAAAAAAAGAGAGCGATGCACATGTGGCTCATTAAATAACACATTATTCATCCTTTTAGAATTCCACTGATGACTTTTAAAGTACGTACACACGGGCCTGGCGCTGAGACATTTAATCGGACTACTAAACCTCACGATCCCCGAGAGGAGGCCTTCTGGTTGTTCCAAATTCGAGGCTCAAAACTAAAGGTGATGGAACATTCATCATCATTATTGGGTGGCATGAAAGGCGCTTTTAAATAAAATGCATTATTATTATTATTACTATCAGAGAGACTCTGCTTTGGAACGACCTGCCCGAGGATCTAAGACAGGCTAAATCAGCCACATTTTTTAAATCACTTCTCAAAACCTTTAGACCGGCTTTGATGTGCACCCCCCTACTCAACCCCACTTTCAGTTTTATTTATTGCTCTGATTCTTGTCATCAGCGGACCTGGTTTCATTTGGGTCCGTTGGGTTCTTGCACAGCCTGGGGTCCTCAATGCACTTTACATATGACAGTTGGGAGCAACAGAAGTGCTGTTTCCGTGAAAGTTTACATATCTTGAAAGAATATGTCAAATGGATAACACTATGGTAAGTGAATCATTTCACCAAACAGAGAAAATAAAGAAAAGTCATATTCTGCCCCCCCAAAAAATGCCAGGGCATACTATCGGTCAATTTTCCCAGAAATGTGCTGTCCTGTCAAAGCACTGTACATTTTTTGAAAGGTCCTAATAAAAGTATTACCGTATTGGCACGAATATAAGACGGCCCTGATTATAAGACAACCCCCTCTTTTTCAAGACTCAAGTTTGAAAAAAGACTTTTTGAACACCAAATTATTTTTTATACAGAAAATAATTACAGTACATCTGAAACAAATGATTATAACAATATATTTGAGAGAAAAAGCATGTTATTTTGCCTCATTCAAATCTTAATATCTGAAGATTTAAATACAGTATGTACACTAAAGTGCAAGCACATTCGTAACTGAATGGCTTCTGGTTTTTGAAGCATAAATTACATCATAACTTCTCCTCAGCTGCCGGTTAACCTGGCCGATCTTTGACCCACTTTTCGCCAGATTATCGCTACATTTCTCCATTGTCTGTTATCTCTTCTATTATTTTCTTATCTCTTCTTTCTTACCGCTATTTTTTATTTTTCTTCTTCATGACAGGGGTTCGCATTGGCCTGGGGATTCAAGTACAGCATTCGCTTCAATGGTATCTGGCGCCATCTAGCGTCGTGAATGGGTATAATGTCTAGACCCCGAATATAAGACGACCCCCACTTTTTCAGTCTTATTTCAATGCAAAAAACACCGTCTTATATTCGGGCCAATACGGTAATACTGCTATGTTTAATCAACTCCCAAAAAGGTAAAGCGCACAAGGCTCAATAAGCAGTGAACAGTGTCCTTGCTTACTTTTGTGAGCGGATGACAATTGGTCCTTGGTGGAAAGCGAGCGCTTGGCACTTGGCGGACGCTACCTTCGCTGTCATTCAGCCCCATCTCGCGCACTAATCTTCTCGCTACAATGAAAGAGATTAAGAGCTTTGCAACACTATCCCTTCCTAAATGTCATTATCGCAATGCGTCGCGCTGGCCAGCCGTTGCAGCCTGTGCCCGCTTATCTGCTCCTTTGTGGGAAGTTGAAGGCGAACGTCCCCTGATATTCACACTCACAGTGCCCTCGCCTTGCCTCTTGCTCGTGTGAGAGTTTGCGCAGGAGTTTCCAGCACAAACGTTTGGTGGTGAAAGAAACACGGCAATTGGAAAATTGATGTGACTCAGAGGGCAGCATAGGTATGTTGGAGGAACACCTTTTTTTTATGTTGGGGTATTTTAAGGATCCTTCCACACATGGAGAGGTCCAAACATTTTTTCACTCTCTCTGGGTTAAAGAACATTTTCAGTCATGAGCCTCAAGAAATTAATTATACAAAAAGAATGATGAAAAAAGAGGAACCATGTGAACATGGACTGCTCTCCATCACAGCATGAATGCAGCAAAATGGGTATTTTGTTTGTATGGCCAAAAGAAAGAAGAGGTTACATTTTAGTAAAATATGGGTGTGCAAAAGCAGGTATGCAGTTATAAAAAAAAAAAAGAGGAAACACGTTCAATGCTCTGTGATTATTTTACACGAACAAACGCATCATATTCCGTCTGATTTTTACCGTGTATACTCCCTCTGTTTCCTGTACATTGTTTTTGAGTCTCCCACTGGCACACATAAGATGATTCTTATGCGATTTCTTTTCGGTTTTTAGACAAAGAGACAAATTAACAATGAACAAGGATCCTCCGCTACACAGGTTCATTTTAAGGATGAATCATTTCTTGTATCTCCCTCCAGACCTTTAACGACAACGAACCCACCGGGAGGTTGACATGATCCCACAACTCTTTCCACGTCTTCTCATCGCTCTTTGTTTACTTTCATTGAGCATCTCCCTCCATCTGCACACACGCAGCCGCCTCCTCATTACCTCTCTACCTGATGGGCTCCCCCCCACCCCCCACCCCCCTGCCCCCCCCCTCTCCGTTTATTTATTTATTTCCCGGCTTTGCGGGTTACCACGTTTAATATCGCTGCTGAAACATGATTATTACCTCTTAATGCCAAAATTACGGGGGCATTCTTTTTGTCATGCTCGCCTTTGCATTTCCCCCGTAGCACCCCGTGGCAGGAACATCTTTATCTCCCCATGTGCTCGCAGTTTTAAAACCTTTACCCCCGCTGTTTGAAAAATATTTCTCATTTTCCTCCCCCATGGCGTGAAGAAATCCCCATAGGCAAACCATTAGTGATCTTTCTGCCTTTCCCAAACACTTATTACTATCAGCCGCACTCCTTGAGCTGCCTCATTGGCTTTTGGTAAATTATGCAAATAAGGTGATGTAGGAACATATAGTTTTTTTTCTGCAACTGCGCAAGTTTGCACAGCCTTTCACCGAGCAGCCGCGGCACCATTAAAGTGACGGAGACCGTCAGCAAGATTTATGCATCAGTGACAAATTATAATGCTTTCCTGCTAATTTCCCTTCCGTTTCATCCACTTCATCTTTGCACAGGTTCACTTGTGTGTTTGCCTTTTGGGGAGGCCTTGGCTTGTGAGTTTCACTGTATTTCTTTCCCGCCTGCACATCAATCTCACATTTGCAGAGGCACGAGGAGGCAAGCCGAGCGAGGCGCTCAGATGTCGGATGTCATTATGGAAGAAGTTTCATTTTAAGAGAGTGCGGCGAGGAGGAAACAGATGGAGCAGGCCAATCTTTGCTTTCTCGTGCGCGGCGTCAAACAGCAGGAAGTGATAAGCACACTCCAAGTCTGGACTCTGGGAAGGTCAGAAGTCAAGTGCTATTTCAAGCTACACAAGTGACACAATTACTTTGTGATCTCTCAGTTAACACTTGAAAAGCCTGAGTGACTTCACAACGTGCGCGGGAACACAGCAAGGACAGACATTGGCGGCATCCCACCTCGCGCGCTATTATTGTTTTTCATTTACTTTCACTGAAAAGATGGCATGTTTCAATGTACAAATTAGACCCTACAAGCACATACAAATGACAAATCCCTCTTAACCCGAAGATACTCTTACTCTGCGCCCCCCCCCCCACCACCACTCCTCCCTCCACAGCAAATACACCTCGGCCCATCATACATTCGTCTCGACCAATGTTATTAAACACAACTTTGCAGATTTACTTCCTTCAAAAGGTGCCATTTAACCAGGCGGCAGGCAGGAAGGGGGCCGCGTCGGGAGGCGAATTACAGGTTGCCAGCACTCCGTCTCTGCGGAGGAGTGACAGGGCCGTCATTTTGCCGGCGGGGCCACCTCCCGTGTTGTTGTGACAACCGGTCATTACGCAACGCTGAGATGCTCTCAGCTGCAGGTTTCAGCCCAGATGCAAATGGGTACAAATGGGCTCCCACCGCGACCAAGCTAATAACGTCCTTTTCATCAGCTTTGCATTCTTTTTGGGGGGTTTTTTCCCCATTATTCCTTAGATGTGTAACACACACACTCACACACACACCTTCTTTTGGTTTTCTCTTTCAACCTAGACCAGTTTGTGAATGTAAAAAGTAAGCTTTCTGTGGCGCTGTAAGACAGATGATCTTGTCCACGTTTACAGCTTTTCAGAGTGCTGAAAGGAGTTTGCTCATCAAAACCAAACATAAACTCTGGATCTTGTTGTCTGTGTCCAATCTGAGAACGTGTCAGTGTTTTTGGTGATGACTACTTCAAATCATGTTTGGTATCAGAAAAAAATGTCCTTATTATTTCCTTTTTGTTTACTTTATTTTTCAAAATGTTTTCTTCTAGTTATTATTAAAGTTTCAAGGAGCTGTGGATTTTTTTTTTGTGTCAATGCTTAAGATATCCAGCACATCCAGAAGACTCAAAATGCTGTTTCTATCTTTCTAGTGACAAATAACTTTCAATAAAAGAAACACTTAAAATATATATGAAAGGAGGAAACAATAGCTTTGTGCAAGTGTTCTGTATTGTATAGCCTGTTTCAACCGTAAAATATACTTGATTTTAAATCATTTTCAGTCACAACAGGGCAGAAATTACATTTTGGTGGTGGGAAAGTAGTTCCGGTGTCATCTCACTAGTTCTCATTCAAACTTTTTAATGCACAATTTTTGGGTGAAATTTTCAGGATGAAATTTCAGACAATTCTAACAGTAGCTGGGTGTCATTTTTACAACGTTACTCTTAGTGAAGGCCTTTGAGCATTAATGGGACAAAAGTCACACTGACTGTGAACATTTTGAGAGTTGTTATATACGGCGACTTTGCCAACAAACAAGCTTAATTTTAGAAAGCTTAATTCAGATCATGTGGTAAGGGGGTTGGGTCATCATTCTCGTGCTGGAGGGTTTCGACCATCAAATCATTTTCCATCACCCTTCCCACGTATCCTTCATATTAGATCAAACATGATCCAAAAAGTAAAAAGGACAGTGTGGGATGGGTCTCCTCAAGGGTCTTAAGTCTGTCATGCCCACCACAAGAGGCGTGGAATTAAAGAGCACTAAATTATCTTTGTCCAAGCAGGGATGCGCAAGACCCTTTGAAACGCACAGTGAGAAAAATCCCCGGCAAGAAACAATCTCCCAACAAGGATAATATTATTTACGGAATCATCTCACTGGTCGCGGGGAAGAAGTCCGATTTTTTTTTTTCTTCGCACGGAACAAGCCGCATGTCCATAAATTACAGCTTCAATTGGATAATTGGATCACTTGGTAGAAGATTAATTGTAGCGGCGGATTCTTGCAGTTTTTGTTTCATGTGGACCGACGCTGGCAAAGACCTGTTTTTCATGTAGTGACTGTTTGCTCCCAAAGCAGCAAAGCTGAGTACGAGTGCGATGCTTTATTGCTGTTTGTTTGCGCATTAGAACAGTGAGAACGGACAACTTCTGCCATGTCAATGTCCTTGAGAACATGAGGATATGTTACTGTAAAGGGAAATAGAGAGAAAATAGGATTTGGGATGTCTAGGCCAGAATTGATGCTTCCCAGTTGTGAGATAAAGTGCTCCATAATCTAGAAATAGAGTTTCCCTTAAAACACAGCATTTGAAGCCAGAGGATGTCGAGGGGAGAAAAAGCAGAGCTCAAAGCAGGCCTCATAATCTAATAAATTGATTTGCAATATCCTCTGAAACTGTGAACTGATAAACGTAGCTTCTCATGTCGCCCCGCCTCGTCTACAGCTCAGCCTAATGCGCTTGCTGCGAGGAGAAGACAAAGGCCGCTAGTTTTGCAAAGTATCGCACTGGCGCTCATTTGGGCCGTGCCACTGGTCACCCAAGGATTAAGGACTGCAGCACTCCTAATCCCGCTTTCTCTGTAACCCAGCGCTGCTATTCTTCGACCAAAAAGCTGCGATACACCCGAGACGTGGCATTAAACATGGCCAGCAAATAAAGATTATCCTTGGATATGAAGTCCCATGTTCTTGAGATTGCTGGACAGCTGACGCCAAAACAGACAATAGGGGGGGACTTGAGGTCTGCAGGCATGATTGTCTGTACTTGCAGATTGCGGCACGACACAAAGTAAGATGTACGGACTTCACGGGGCCCCAACATGTGAAAGACAAACAGAGTAAATCTGAGACTCCATGGGGGCTCCCTTGTTCACAACGGTATTTCGAGCGGGAAAGGTTTACCACCCATGATTCCGCCACTCGGCTGTGGAAGATGCCACCCTACTGAACCCCGCCGCCAAAAACATCCCCGCGCACAACAAGGGAGAAAAAAAACAAAATGTGATTTGCACCCAAATCCTCTCCCGTCTTCAAAGAGTGGCAACATGTCCTCTTTGGAGGAGCTGAATAGATCTCCCTGAGGTTTTGTTCTTCTAATGGCTTATTTATCGCCGCCTGGTACATTATCAGCCGCTTTGTTCGGTGTACCTGAGACTCCTGTGAGGGATTAGCATGCAGTTGGCCGAATGTCAAATGCGGTGACAAGACATGACTAAGACGAGGAGAAAGACAGCAGCTCAGGGTTTGGCACTGCTGCTTGGACCACACAGACCACCGGGGACCCTTGCAAGAGAAACACTATGCATGTATTTAAGAAATGTCACTTGACATTGGGAGAGGCTTTAGCTGTGTCCCACCTCATTGGAGGAACGAGGACTTGCTCTGGATTTGGGCAGTCGACGGAGCCTATCTCCAAACTGGCAGGGCACGTTGGGAATTTAATGGCTGTTTGCCTGCTGTGCTGCTTTTCCTCTGCCGCAGCCCCACTTGGGCTGCAGTTGGAGTTGCTTTGATGTGGCTCACAAAGACAAATATGGAGAGAAATGATATATATATATATATATGGCTGTTTGCAACAAAAAAAAAGACAAAATCAATTTTAAGTCACAAATGAACATTTTTACAAATTCAACTCATGATAAAATGAAAACAATTTAAAAAATAAACTATGCACTATAGTATTTTCATAATTTCCTTTTTCACCAACATTGTCCATGCATCCACTCTGTTTATGGCTTATCTTCACTCAGGTTTACTGCCAGTGAAGCAAAGTTCTCAGGCCTTGTACTGTGCTGTGAAAGTATTTGCCGCCTTCTGAAAATCTGAAAAAAAGTTTTGTTTTGGGGGTTTTTTTGCTAATAAAAACTTTGCCTGAAACATTAGGGAATAAACTTTCACTGATCAAATGCCAGATGGCTATTAATATGTTTTCAATAAAAGATCAGTAATTCCCAATTTGATGTTAAAAAATTATTATAAAGACATTCTTGACTCAGAAAATATAATGTGTGCAGAATAAAACACACGAAAAAAAAATAATTTAAAGAAGCCGATGTAAAAGTTAAGGGTAACAATATACATGCAGTGGCCACGACAGTGCAGTTGCAGCAGTACCACAGAAGAGCCAAAATATCAGACCTCAGAAAGATGCAATTCACTTCTACACCACTGCACACAACAACAACAAGTTTCAACCATTTATCTGACAGTTGCACTAAAGCCTAAAATGGCCTTATCTTTGTCAAAAATGTTGAAACATCTCAAATAGATTGTATACGTAGCGTTTTGGACAACTGTTGGTGCATGTCTGTAGACTTGAATGTGGTGGAGGTTTGGGCTGTGAGGTGCACTCATATGGCTGCAGGCTCCCAACATGTGCATGGCCTCAGAGAGCATTCAGCCTGCCTAAGCGGCCAGCAGCTGCGCCCGCCTCGGTGCGGCCCACGGCCACTTGGGCATGACTTTTTTTTTTCTTTTTCCTTGTTGTTCTTGCAACACCGAGTTTGTCTTTCACCGTAAGACTCTGAATGTTCCGAGTGTGTGTTTTGTCAGTGAAAATAACCACACAGCGCTTTGCAAAGGCGATGCGGTTCTATCTCAGCCCGCCGCAGACTGTTGGGGAATCTAAAATAGTCCCAAACCTGCGTACTTGCAGAGGACAGTCGGGTGTGTCAAAGCCTAACGCACCACTAATATAACGTTTGACTGCCAAACAATGCAAAGCCTGCGCACAAACACAAAAACACACATACGGAAGGAATATAGAGTCTCATCTAGCCATCACACACCCTGCTATTCCACCTTTACAGACACACACACACACACACACACACACACACGCACACGCACACGCACACAGACATACACACGCACACACACACACACGCACACACACTCACTGAACTGCAAAGGCTATAATTACAACAATCAGCCATGTTGACTTGACTACAGCGACAAACAAAATGCTACACGCTGGACATCGATTCACACCCTGCGCCGGGTCGCGAGATAGCGGCTGTCATGATGGATGGGCTTATGCTTTCCAAGCCACTGGTCATCATCGGTTTGGCTCCGACATACCCCTCCCCTTATCACCCCTCATACCCTCCACCCCCATTTCCTGTTCCATACTGACCCCCATCAGCCCTGAGACTAGTTCAGGCATTCAATCACGGGGGTGTGGGGGGCTGGTCAACTCAGCCCACAAAACAGTGCTGCAAATGCGTGTGTGTGTGTGTGTGTGTGTGTGTGTGTGTGTGTGTATAAACACTCCAGGAATTGTCATGTTTGTTGAGTTTAAGTAAATAAATAATAAGATACACAATGATAACAATAATGGTACTAATAATTCCATGTTATGGGTGCAGAGATAAAGTGCTTACAACAAATGAAGCTCACATTTATACTGAATTAATCAATTGAAATAGTAAACACTACATTTCCTTGACGTGAGCAAATAAAACTAAGGAATGAATAATCTGTACAAGGCAAATGATTGCATTCTTTCTTTTGGAAATGCTTTCGTGTCATTTCACACTAGCTGTTGTTTTTCTCCAAACCCCAAAACCAGTGTGACATTTATTACCAGTTTTGCTGCTATTATTGCAGTGAGAGATATGTGATTGCTCGTATTGGTCTGGTTTTGAGGAGAGACAAGAAAAATACGCAGGGAACGATTGCAATATTTGTTTCAATTAGAACAATTATTCCTGGTTGTAATCTATCAAAGTTGCCAATGATTTCCTCTGCAAAATGAAATGTGAGCGCTCAGCTTGATAATCTAGTGCAGCCTCCGAATGAACCCTGTGCAGAGATGGGAAAAACGGACATGTAAAAAAAAAAGGGGGGGGACCGGAGGGGGTGTTCGAAACGATAGTTCATTTTGTAATCTCCCCGAGTCACTATGGATCTTAAAACTACTCTGATGTATTGAAATAAATCTTCCTGCTATTATTTTTAGTGGGAACTTCATTCTGCCATGCTCCCATCCAGCCTTGCTTTCCACGCAAGACATGTAATTTGTATACATGGCCTCTTGTGTTGTTTCAGGCCACTCTCCAAAGCCACTCAAAAAAGGTATGTAGCTCTGGTGGGGAGAATAAACAGCCACCTCATTTCACTCTCCCACGTCTCGGATGCTCGTCTCTGCTCCTCCCGACCTCGCCAAAGTAAAGCACACATAAAACACAGCACTTGGGGGAAATCAAGAGCCAGGAGAGGGATGAAAGGTCAGGGTTACAAAATCGCTCAAAAAGTATCTAACAATGAGGTGAAAAGTGAATACGCTTTTAATTTACATTTTATTTAAATAAATACATACATCAACTTGTGTGTTGAGTGAAACTGGTACAGGGACTGATGGGCTATTCGCCTCCACGAAACAGAATAACGGAGTCCTCTCGGAACACGGTCACCTCCTATGACTGAGAAGGGGCAAAGAGAGAGGTTAGTGTCACAGGGAGATCAGAGCTGACAAACACGAACATGCAGTACTGCAACTGACTAGCAGTTCCACTAGAAAGCGCACTGAGATAGAACGCAACCAACAAATCAGCCAGGGGAAATGCCAATCCTTACAAAAGAGGTACAAAGGGTGATGGTACATGAAACATTAAAACAGGACGTTGGACGTGTGAGAAAAATTACCCCAAAACATGACATGGCTCTCCATTAACGTCCGACACTCAGATACGGTTCCCTTTTTAATGCAAGCTGATGTATTAATCAACGTCCGACCCTCAAGACAATAATATATAGAAGGATGACAAAAATGACAGAAAATGACATAGCTGTCCATCAACCATCAACATCTGACACTTGGTTACAGTGCTCCCTTAAATGCGAGCGACCACTCCAGCCACCCATTTAGTCTATCGACAAATGCAGTGCGTTGCAACCCCTGCAAAGGAGCATCATGCCATTTCAATGCCATTTCCAAATAAAACTGCCCGTGGCTTCGAAATATGGTGCTAAATCAGAAAAATCCATCATAATTCCAATAACATATGCAACTTGTGCATATTTCTGTCTCATCACGTCTCCAATGATGTTTTCAGACACTTTAAAAATGCACTCTATTTTTCTATAGTCAAGCTAAGGTATCTAATATTTGCATATTACATCCAGTTTTGCTGATTACATCAAACTGCAGACAAATAAGCTCCAAGTGAGGCAGACGATACTCTGCCTCACTTGATGTGGCATATGAGAGCACACACATTTTCATTGGTGCCGTTCTTCTCAGACATGTAACAGTAAAATATGCTTGGTTAAATTATGGCAGTGGAGCAACAGCTGGCACAGAGAAAAATGTGGGTGCACCAAAACTTGACGTTCATCATGTCATTCAATTGTAATATTGTGTTGCAGTTAACATTTATGCAACTCTGGGTCACTTTAATTGTGTTTCATTTAATTCCACCCTGCTGTTTTCACCTGTTTAGTCATGGAGTTAATGCTGGCTCAGCTGGGCCCCAGTTTAGAACAGAAGCCTATTAGAGGATGCCTCGTGAGTAAGTAGAAAATTGCGATGGCCAATACGCTTGCTCTAAACTGCTGGAAATGGAGCACTCTTTATGGCCAAATATTATGTGTGTATGTGTGTGTGTGGAAAAAAATGCTGATATAATTGTTTTACCACTTTTTAACATCATGCTAATACACCACTCTGTTTTGCTCATAAATCGAATTTGTAAATCTGATGTTGTCCCAAAACCAATTTCAAACAAATCTATGAGTCACTGTATATTATATAACACAGGAGTCAGATGGTGTCAAAAATACTGTTGGCCTTGGACAAGGTTCAATAAGCCCGACAATGAATTTCAAAGTATAAAATAATATCAAAGATATTGTAGGAGCGAATGAGAACTCCTTACTATGGTAATACTGTCATTTGAAAAAAGAAATGTTTGTCAACAGCTTCACTCCAAAAGAAATGGCTGTTGGAATCCTGTTGTTCATGCAATGCCCAAAAAATATATGTAAAATTAATTTTTTTCTGTACATTTACAAGGCAACACTTTCTTATATTTAAAGTAGTTCTCCCTTATGTTCATACATTTCAGGAACGTTTTATGATTCCATTTTTGTAAGTAAATTACATACGTACAGCACATTTGACAATAAAGTATTCAATTCAACTCAATTCAATAAATGAAAGGGGAAATAAATTCTATATCTTCATCAACTTGTTTCATTTTACGTGCAATCCAAAAGTATTCAGACTAAGAGTTGTGTCCCTTTATATATGAACACCGTGATCAGTGATCATTTACACAAGTCGATGATATACTGAACCGGATTGCATGTTTTAATCGGAAATTGGAGGTTGTTTTGACCTTGAATGGTTAATATTACGATTTTACTCATGTACTTGCATTGCTTTTCCATTAAAACTAAGGCAAAACACCAACATGGTTTTTATTAATGGTTTTTATCATTAATAATGCTTTGATTTTACTGGTCCAGTCCACTTAACATCAAACTAGGCTGCATGTGGCCCCTGTACCACAATGAGTTCGGCATTGCTGCTTTCACACAAAGTTCACTAAATTGAGCTAACCGCAATGAAACAGTTACAAATAGAGCAACCAAGAAGGGTTACTCACTGGGCGTTGAGTTCCTGAAAGTTATCTACCTTGACAGCAATAAACGCACTCTTGAAGACAACCTTCTCTCGTTTGGACAGGGCAGAGGAGGCAAATGATCATGGATGCCCAAGTGACTAAGTGGACACTAAGTGGAGTTGGCCTTGCTGACAAATGGAGGCTGGCAGCTGTACCTCCACCTGGCCCCTCTCTGCTGCCGTCAACGTCTTTGGTATCCGCGAGGTGACAGATAGCGGCCCGCGGCAATCGAATGCGGCCGCTGACTTCACAGCCAAAATGCCAAACACAATTGTCGCACCAAGCTTGCCTGTATCATGGAGAGTATGTTTCGGTCCCAAGGGAAGGGCCGCACTGGTCATCTTCATCTCACCTGTTTAAAAGACCCTCGAGACTGGAGATACCGGACACCACAGAGAAGGTGATATCGCCTCAGGAATGTCACAGACCTCAGAAGATGTGCAGAGAGTTTGCCCAATGTCTTTTTTAAACATTAACACGCTTAAGGATAGGATGAAGGCTATAACGCCAACCCAGGGAGTCGAAATACTGTAAGCTACAGACCTACTGTATGGCCAGGAAAAGATGGAGAATCTTTTGAAACTAAGAAAAGCGAGGCTAAAGGCAAAAAGCAATGAAGATTAGAACAACAACAAAAGGATTCTTGCCTATCCAACCATTTTTTGTCACTGACAAGTATATTCGCCAATTACCTTTGCAGTGGGTAGACATAGAAGATTGTCCCGCCCAGCTCGTCTGTATAATTTGAGCTTCGACCTAACTGTAATGACCAACAAACACCAGTAGAGAGCCCCGTTGCATCAGTTTGACTGAGATCAATGCAGTTTTTGAGTTGAGGATTAACATTCCGTGATGAATCTCAATTTGTCACGTCATTTCGGAGGGAGAGAAATGCCAACACGTTGGAAATCGGACAAGTTTAGGCACCACACACTCAGAGGGGCTATGTATGTTTTACGATGTGTTTTCAATCAGAGATACAGAAAATGTTTCCAAATGGTTTTTTTTCGCTGATTCCAACTTTGTTCTCATTTTTTCTCGAAAACATTTTCATAATAATGACAAAATAACAATAATATACTATGTGAGATAGTCAAATATGCAATCATCTTTGTGAATTAAAGGCTAGGTTTCGCAACAGGTGGATGTTTTCTGAAACTTCATCATTATTTATTAATTACAAGGGAGGCTAAAATCTGTAATGCGCAAGGTTTCTCATCGGTCAAACTTCAAAATGAAAAAAAACAAGATGCGCTAAAAAAAATTGCATTTTTTTTTAATCACCGGCAAAAATGTGTTTAGGGACACATAAAGCCACCTCTGATTAAAATTTACCGTTGCCCAGTGTAGGAATTAAACTCATAAGTCAAGGTCCCACCGCATTATGGTCTCAATCCATTTTCCCAAAGACCTCTTCCCTTTCCTCTGGCTGGCCTCACGTGTCACCGCCTGTACATCATGTGACGGCAAGTCTATTTGTGTCATAGCAGGTTGGAGAAGATGTCAGCAAGGAAGCCGTCTCCACCTCTTCATGGCATCTGCTGCTACACACAAGAGGCTCAGCTTTACATGATTTTCTCATCCCGTGGTTTGACCTCAAATTTGACTTGTCACCAGCGCAAAAAGGCAAGTGCACATCTATACGTACGTTTGTGATTCACACATTCACACATGCAAGCGCAATGACGAGCAATCGAAGGGCTTGAGGATTCATACTTAAAGAAGCATTAGTATGACAAATGGAACGTCCGAATTATCAAACACTGAGTAGCTTTCCCAGCTGGGGGTGGGAGAAGGTGTGCAGCCTCATCTGCAGAGGAAGCGCTGAAAGCCATTTACGAATCTCCCACCGATCCAACTCATTGTTCTCCAGATGCCAGTTAATGGCGCCAATTGAGATTTCAAGGGTTCCCGAAACCACGCGAGGTATTTAACGCGGCTCGCTTTGTGAACGCCATCTCACTTATTGTTTTCCTTTTGATGGAATTTTCTTCAAAGCGTGCCTCTTAACGTTCTCAGATCATCCGGCTCGGCCCCCTCGTTTGCGCAGCCCTGTTTCTTTTTTTTCTTGCCCTCATTTGCAGGCCGAGGTGCTTTACCTTTAGGAAAAGCAACATCAGGCTTTATTAAGGGCAAGGGGAAGAAAAAACAGGACGATCTTTTCGAGTGCGATTCCTTCTCCCCGGGAGACTAAACAGAACAAGAAATAACATGAGCGCTACGTATTCATGTATGCTCTTTGATGTGCGCGGTGCACCGTCCTGTACCACCATTAACTATTTAACAGAAATATCACATTTGTCAAAACTTAAGTGTGCATCCAAGAAGAGAGGTTGAGGGATGTGTCGCAGAGTTGGAGGAGAGCAAAAAGGCCCAATTACACCCAATTCCGTTTCTTTTCTTTTTGAAGTTGCGCACAAACACTGCTTGTGCGTGCGCGTGTGTGCGCGTGTGAGTGTGTGCGTGTGCGTGTGCGTGTGTGTGTGTGTGTGTGTGTGTGTGCGCGCGCGTGTGTGTGCGTGTGTGTGCGCGTGTGTGCGCGTGTGTGTGTGCGTGTGTGTGCGTGCGTGTGTGTGGGTGAGTGTTGGAGAACGGGGGGTTTATGCGTGTGCGTGTGCGTGTGCGTGTCGAGGCTACATCACACATCATCGTAGCGCTCTCTAGTGGCTTTCAGAGAATTTAACCTGATTCCAAATAAAAACGAGTTCAGTGTGAATATATTTTAAATTATTCAGAGTATTTAGGTATTACATCCATCAAGTATCACTGACGCTTAATTTCTAATAGAAATTGAATTTTGCACATTAGGCTACTGCTGTGAATGATGATAATGAATGATCACCTAATTAATACTTTGGAGGAAAATGTATATTTGTTCTTTAGGTCGAATCAATTGAAAAGTAAAATATGGGGATAGGCCTACCTCCTTTTTATGCGGTGAAATGAAAATGAAAACATCAAATTGTTTTCAAAGTGTCAAGATGCCCACATAAACTGCAGATGTCCTCGCAAATAAAAACCAAAGTGCAAGCACCAAATGAGATGACGAAAGAAAAAAAAGCAAAAGAACAATAAAAGCAGCATTTGAAAAGGAACATGGGTCCTATTCAGCGGGTAATATCTGGCAATTAATCACTTGATTAATATGCCCTTAAACACACAACGTGACAGTGACAAATCTTGTTCACGCGTTTGCGATCCCGAAAACGATAATTATCCAATGAAAGTCTCATTTGTCAAACACAGGCAGAGAGGCAAAGCTCCCGCTTCAGTCTGTAGTGTCACCATTTTTAATTTGAGTACTGTACAGTGTATTTTTACAGCAGGCGCTCACGGTCACTCCTCCAGCAAGTACACTGATCTCTCACATTACATAAATTAACACAAAAGGCAGAGCGTGTTTGTTTTCAATATTCTGCCATTTGTTGGTTTCCACAGTAACTTTCCCAAGCTGTTGCTTAGAAACCACAAGTTGGATATATTTAAGTGCATCCACAAATATCTTCTATCAGCCCACTGATCTCTCAAATGTGCTTGCAGCTAACAAGCATGCTGCAGCCAAATCCAACTGTGAAAGTATTAATAAAAACACCGAACGTTCCTCGCGCCAGTCGTGATTCGGGATGACCCAAAATCACATTCAGAACCTGCAGCCCGCATGACGGACTTGGGGTATCAAAGCAGATTGATGAGGTTACACTGCTCATTTCTTTTCATGCAGTCGAGGCTCCACTCATTGCCTGTTTTTTTTTCTTGCTCAAGCTAATTCTGTTGTGACCCAATTTCCTCATTTGCAACAAATTCAAATGTAGTTCAGCATAAAAGTAGGGGGGGAAAAGAGATAAACAAACAAACAAAAAAAGGATAAAAAGATTTCTCTGATATTCAGTTGCAACCTTCAGTGTGAGTCCGGAGGGAAAAATCGTGCTAGAGAGAAGATTGGTATGGACACTAATAATGCAGAGATTATCCTCCCCCATGATGAAAGGTTTATGCGGCCACCTCATTTAGACATGCTGATATTCAATATTAAAGCAGAGGAAGGACTCTTGGTCCACATCAAAAAGCCTTCATCCCTTTTACAGCAAAATATACTCAACAGCCACATCTTTATTTATAACACTGTAAATTAAATGTCCACTAAAACCAGGGTTTTTGTGGGGGGGGAAAAAAGCACATAGTGTGTAAATTCCAACTGAAGAATGACCTCAAAGGCTCATTTCCATTTTCATTCGCAAAGTTCTGCCACATGTGACAGACATGGCTGACAGCGGCTTGAAGTGCGGCCGTCACCCGGGGTGTGACAGCATATCTTCGGTGTGACGCGTACAGATGAAGGGCTGAGGGCCTGGCCAGGCGGCACGCCGGGCCGGGGAGAACTCGGGTTGGGTTGGGATGGGGGTCGGGGGGTGTCTGAGGCGGCATGGCTCCCCTGGCACTCCCCTAATGAGCTCCCAACGTGTAGCGACATCACACACACACACACACCCACACATGCAGACATGGCGAGCCGGGGAGCAGTATGCGCATATAAATACACACCACGCACAGCCGCAACACGAAATTCCAAGCGCCAAAGTGCATGTCTCAGCATACAGACATGGTCCAAGGATAACAAATAATGCAGCGGGCCACGGACGCGGAACACACACGTTACAGCTCACTGGATGCTAAATTCGTGCAAACACACACAAAGAACGGCAGTGTGTCACCTGAGAGAAAGCTCATTCTATCGTAAACGTGGCTGAGATGTTTATAGGCACATCACACCGCGACATACTGATGATCACCCAAGACAACTTCCTTGTTGGGAAACCTTTCTGCAGAAAAAAAAAAATACAGACTGAAGAACACAAAATAGCAAACTATATCACTTTTGCAGCCCATTTGCTCTAATGATATTGTAATAAGATGCCGCACAATAGAGTGGGAATGGAAAATGTAATTACATGCATTAGTTTATGTAAGCACCGGTGCCGTCACAGATCCATCAGTTTTTCAAAGCTCATCTGCAAGACCATGCATCACTGTCACCAGCCCTTTGATTGGAGCTTCATTCGTTAGCCTTGTTTAAAAAATGGCACCTCACATTTACTTAGGCCCAGACACAGCGAAGAAGTTATGACAGGGAAAAACACACAATAGGGAGGGGGAAAAAGGGTGAGTCGGACCTCTATATCATCCGATATGTGGCAGGCACGTCTCACTAATAGAGACGTGAGGAGACTGATAACAATTTGTTAACTTGAATCCGTGAACCATTCGTTCCTTCCATTCTCAATTCAGATTCAACATCAAAATGTGAGTCATTATTTTGGTGTTTGTTTTTTTTAAATCTAACATAAAACATATAAAACTACACGTTTTTGTTTTTGTAATAAACACCAGTAGAGATATGTGAGCTTGTTAGTTACAACAATCAGTCTTGACCACGAGCACCATCCATCATATGATTTTTCATACAATATCGAGGATGAACGTTTGTGTGATTGGCTTCATGCTTTATGTTTGACGTGGAAGATTCTGCATGCTTTTGCTCCAATTTGACTGTTTTCAACTCCTTCATGTTAACCTGTAACAACTACACGTTGGCTCGCAGACATGGGGCCAATCAAGCATCTTTGTCGAGGGATGCACGGATTTACAGGTACATGAACTGGTGGTTGGACAAAGATAAAAGGTTGCAACTCCTCTTCAAAGTGCAACCCGAGACAATTGCTGCAACCATCCAACTCCAAACTGCAACTGACCTCTGACATCTTGAGGTGACTCAATTTCCTCAACTGACATGAACAACAACACGTGAGAAACTCTGAGCCTTTTCAAAACAACATTTTTGTTTTTTGTTGTGTGTGTGTGTGTGTGTGTGAAATGATCCAACTGGTACACATTCTTGAAATACAAGCTCCCTTCCACAACACTTCCCTTGATTGTTAACCTAATAAGCGTGGAAAAGTTATGCACAATTTGTGTAATTGAAGATACAATTAACAAGTCAGGGTTCTTTGAGATGCTGGGAGACGGGTTATATGCGGTGCCACTGAGCACCATTACGTTCCTGAGTCACCGTCCCTGCGCTCCTAATGGACATGAAACCCAGAGCTGAAGAAATACACAAACACAATTGAGTTAGCGGGCACTTACAGGGGAGAGGCCACCTCCATACATTTGCGTAAAGACACATAACTGTCACTAAATTACATGTCATTATTGGGCGGATCATATGGATCCCACTTATTGGTGCTTAATGGCCTCTTTTTAGAGGGGAAAAAATGTGCTTTGAACGACGTTTAAAGCTAATGCCAAGGAGGATGATGGGTTGCCCCCGACCCCCCCCCCCCCTCCTCCTCCACCCCACCCTTCTTTGCTTATTCAGTTACTGTCCAAACCTCAATTTCCGTTTGCAATCAGCTCATTAAAGCTGACTGATGGAAAGACGGCCATTAATGACACTCGGTGGCTTCATGTCAAGAAAACCCGCGCTGGACAGTCGACACAATCAGCAATGGAGGCAAGACGCCCCCTGCTGGTCAACATACAAAGCAGCTCCTTTTAGGAAAGTCACTGCGAAGCGTGCACACACTTTTTGTTCAAATTGTCAGTGTGAGGCCTGAACAAGAGCAGGACTTCCATTCGTATTGAATAAGAAAATTCGCTCTAAATCAGGTTCAGCAAGAGAAGCAAATTCCAATTACTTTTTTTCTAAGAGGCTTTAACATACACAACGGTAAATCATTTATCTAGGAAGTATATAAAAGGTTCCATTCATGTCCTCTGAACACTAAAATACACATTCAATTATTGAAAATATTCCACTTCCACAGCCAAACTATAACATCAGTGTAAAGTAGATTAAGGAAACTCTTGGGTTAATGGCTGTTTTAATTAGTCTAATGGACACTTTCAAGCACAGTGCCCGCTCCCTCTTCAAAAAGATCATTATGTACTCCATGAATGAAACTCTATAAACTAATAATAATAAAGTTCCATGGATTTTGTAAAGCGCTCTTCCAGGTACTGTTGCATCAATGTATGTTTACAAAGGATTGAAGTAAATCTGAATAAAGCGTTTATGTTAAAGTTGATGATGATAATAGCATTTGTTTTAGATACAGTATACATATACATTCAAATTTTAGGCAGCCTCCTGCGCATAATTCATGAAAGGGTGGTGGAGGGATAATTAATTTGTGTAAATGATGAAGCAAGAGATAACGGAATTAGGTCTGGCACAAGTTCAACAGTGACGAACCAACCCACTGCTGCATCAAGAAGGCATCCTTGCCAGAAATTAACACAAAAATAATAATAATAATTATAATTATAATAATAATAATAATAATAATAATAATAATAATTGACTTTGTTGTTAATCTGCACCCAAGAAACACACCGAGAGGTGAACTGTTAAACAAGGACATGTGCATCATCAGAATAAATGAGCTGGACCCCTGAACCAATATTGGGGTTGAGGGTTTCAGGAAAGGCACCATTGACTTGGTGTGACACATTCATCAATCAGCATTTTCCCGTTGCATTTCAGCACATTTGGCCTCCTGGCTGCAAACTGCTGAGTCACACGAAGAAGACATACACGTTTATTGTATGAGAGGTGACTTGATTATTTAACGGTCTTCTGGTTGGATTCCCCAAAAGAGTATCAAACAGCTGCAGCTCATTCAGAACGAACTCTGCAGCTCTGGTTCGAGCCGCAACAAAAAATTTGTTTTTTTTTCCCCATACCTTTGATTAAGTTCTTTTCACCCTCAATTGCATGATACAGAATCAGATTTCCTGGTCAAGAATGGAAAACACACAAGACATTTATTTTCCCAGTTATACCATCTTTTAATAATTGTGGAATGCTCCTTTTTCATTATTCTTATTCTTATTATTAACTTTTAAATGCCTTTACATTTTTACTTTTGATAAGATGTGAATATATCAATCTTTGTTCTTTTTCCTAAGCTAATTTGTTTTTCTCTGCTTTGCTTTTGACAGTTTAGCTGTTTTGTTTGTCTTTACTGTATTTTGTTTGTCTTTGGTTGTGTGAAGCACATTGAGTTGACGTGTGCATGAAATGTGGTATAAAAATAAAGCTGCTTAATATCTTGAATAATATTGTAAGGGTGAGGTTCAACAAGAGGATTTTTAAAATTTCAACGCATGCTAGCATCCATTTGGCGCAAACTTAAAACAACAAAAATGAAAATCTCTAAAAATCCTAATGTGAGAGGGAAAAAAACTAAAGACATTTTTGAAATCAGCATCCAAAATATGTTTAAGGACACTTAAAGCCTTCTCTGGTTAAATTCTTCTGTTTACCAGTGTAATTGTTTTAAATCAAAGAAAATTTTAAATCAGTACCTTGTAATTAGTTGGGGTTACACAAACAAATATGCTCCCCAGCTGTATTAAAGGCGCCCCTTACGAGTCAGCCTTCATTTTGTTAACTCCTGTTTTGTCCACTTTATTCCTACAAATTCCCATACAAAGTTTCAAACGTTGAAAATTCTCAGTCTTTTGCCACCCTAACTATACCACAGTCATGCAGTGAACGACCCTTTTGCATTTGGAGACACGGCGCCTGCGTCTGCACTAGCGCTATAATTTACAGCTGTTAACCCGAGGCGGGAGTCTGGGCCTCCATTTAACTCCGCTCAACGTCTTTATTGCCGCTAGTTCATGATCACCCATCCTAACGGACTGCTTATTGCCAGAAGCACGGAAGAAAAGCACACTGCAATGCTAGGAGGACACAAAGGGCTCGTTGGTCTTGTTGGCTTTAGCTTGTGTGTGCACGCAGCATGACTCACCTGGGCCTCGCTCACATCAGCTCAAGCTGCTCTGCTGACGGACCAGATTTAGTCGATAACCAGATGAGGTGCCTCTGGCTGCCACTTTAATTCCTGGGGTGGCTACTTGTTAAAATCACTTGAAATGCATACAAAACATTGTTTTGGCAATATAAAAGAAACATCCACCTTGTATTAACGCTGTGTCACAATATTCAACATTTCTTCTTGACTAAAACAAAATTCGATCAAAAAAATGTTGATTTTCCCATTCAGAAACAGATGAGTGCAATTTTGTGCAATAATAGGAAAATGATTTGAAGCTGCATTATGAGGTGGCTGCATTCACATGGTTCAAACTAAAAGTTGATTAAAAGCTTCATTATTTGCAAATCCAATGATTTGGTGCTTTGAAAACATGTTTTACTTTCAAGTACAAAAAAATGGTTCTCTAAAATCATGCCAGAAAAACCTGAAGAATCACCACCTTCAGTGATCACAACAGAGCTCGCCAAAGGCTGAACATAATTATATTTCAAAGTGGATCAATATGACAGGGCAATCAATTGCACATATAGTATATTCATGTGCATACAGTGTTTGGATTTTTTTTTTGTTTGTTTAAGGGTTGATCACTTTCCTTCACAGAGCTCACAAATACCGTAGTAAGTGCTGCTCTTTTTTTTTCTTGCCTCTAATAAGTTCAGCTCTTTCACTTCAGATACGCACTTTTGCTCTCCAATGCTGTTCTCGCATTTTATCCATTTGACTTAAAGGTTTCTTGCTGTTAATTTTGACTGCCGAGTCAAGTAGTAGAGGGGCCAATTAATTGGAATAATGAAGTCTTGAGTGAGAGATCATGGCCATCTCCAGTGTGTCATTAATCCTTGAAGGGAACCACCACTATTTTTAATGTCCGCCTTTAACGCACAGCCAGCTGTTGCAGCATCTAATTTGTCAAAAGAATTAATAAACATCATGCATAAATGATTTCTCCCCGTGCTCCCGGCCATCATTTATTTTCATTTCGTCGTCTTTCCATAAACTCCACATTCAATTTATTGTGATTCCAAAGCTCATGAGGAAGCTTTAAATGCTCTTTCTGACCATCTCTCTTGCACATTCTGTCACTGGCTCTCTTTGTTGTCTCTCTCTCTCTCTCTCTCTCTCTCTCTCTCTCTCTCTCTCTCTCTCTCTCTCTATCTCTCTCTCTCTCTCTCTATCTCTATCTCTCTCTTTCTCCCTCTCTTTCAGTGCACTCAAATTTTCACTCGCAAGTCAAAGCAAAAAAATTGCCTGGGTGGCAGCTCATACCTGGAAAAACTCCAAAGTTGGGTCACTCGCAAGACGGCAGTGTCGATGGATGGCTGCTTTAACACTCCTTGTTGTGTTTGGCATGAATCAAGCTTCCATCCCCGCACCATCACTACTCACAGTGACGCAGTGAAAACGTAAGTGCATAGAATTCCTTGTCAAAGTATGCTGATCTGACACTGCTGCTTTCCGCACTTGAAATGCGGCGTGACTTGATTCAAACACTAAGCGTACCAACCGGGTTTCCATATCAGCTCCAACAAAGCGGGCCAAACCTCAGCGCTCCGGTGGTGTGGCCCGTGTCAAATTGCTCATTTGAGCTCTAACCATGTCATTTATCAAAATGCTGCACAGCCATGTCAGTGAGCAGTCGATATGCTAATGAGTGCCAAGCAGGGACACAGGCTTGGATTTTAGTTAGCAACACCCACGGCCGAAAATGGTAAATGGCTGTTGGTCGAATCGGCCCTCAGTGGCTTGAGAATATGCCAACACAAGTGTGACCTCCAGGACTGGTTTTTGCTGTTGTGGTTTCCACGAATACGGTAATCAAAGCAGGTCACAACGCCACAACCCAAAGGAAGCAATGGAGGCGCGTTCTGCATTCCGTTCTTGCTGTTGATTGTGAGCCACTGCTGATGGAGACATTAATCTTGCTTTGATAGAAATATGTCAGTTTCTGCTGGTGGTGATGGATGTGATTTATTGTTCCAGACAAATCTGCCGCTGTTCCTGACAGCTCAATTGTGGCAAGAATGTCCCAAAATGTCACCTGTTGTACAGCCAGTGACCTTCTAATTTTCTAATTCAATTTCTCGACTCTCCCTGCCAGTCGGCTCTGATCACGAAGCAGTAATAACAATTACACATGGTGACTGGTTTTGAAACCTGCAGTCCCCCCCCCCCCACGTTAAATCATGCTCAAGTAGTCTTTTATTAGACTGCCCGCTTAAATCAATCTAAATCTAAGCATAATAACTCTCTAATCAGGTGCTGAGATGAATAATAGGTTGTCACGCTCCAGGAAAAATAGGCAATCATGGAATGTTTTCTTTAATTAGGCCGGTTTACGTAGAAGGGCATGGCAGGAGAGTAGGACGCATTTATCATAGACAAGGTGGGAAATGACTTCAATTACTCAGGAAGGGGAGAGTGAAGAGAAGAACATAAGTCCAACAAGCAAAAGCGCTTCCGGGAAACAAAGAGGACTATGGAGGCAAAGAGGCAGTGAGGAGGAGAGGGAGGAAGTCAGGCGGTGAGGAAGGATGAAGTGGCACAAGGGGAGTGAGGAAGTGGTGAAAGCACTGTTAAGGAGTGAGAAGACCGTCAAGCCAAAGAATAAGAATATAAAAAGGTGAGGAGAGGGTGAA
>CM031694.1:15248453-15430953 GCA_018466805.1 Hippocampus abdominalis | reverse complement strand
GTTTATATTTATTGCATTGTTTTTTCATCATTTTTATTCACTTTTCACTCTGTTGTGCTTTTATATTTTACATGCATCACGCCACACAAAGAACTGATGTAGCATGTCATCAAAATGAATGGGAATGTCTCTCTGAATTGTTTTACTGCATAATGTCAACTAAATAAACGAATAAATACAGTACATGCATCATGCCCATCTGTGAGCCACAGTTGAAATAACTGAATGGGCTCACCAATCTTCATTGATTAACAACATGATGGCTCCGAGCCGGCACACTGAAACCAGAAGTCTACAAGAAACATCTTGTCTGCCAGTTCCAAGAAAGATGCAACTGGGCTGATGAGTAAATCCTTCTTCATGCTGCAACCTGCCAAAACAACAAAGGAATTCATCAGGGGGAAAGGTGGTGATGGTTGTCGATTGGCAAAGTCAAGCTACAGACTTAAACACTGCAGAGCCTGCATTTTAACTGCTAAAAGGTTAACCCCCCCCCCCCAAAAAAACGAAAACAAAACAAAACAAAACTTAAAGAGACTGAAGTGAAAGCTTCACAAAAGAAAAATGCAAAAATGCAATGCAGTTTGCTGATGCACAGTAAATGGATCAGAAGCTCCATGCAGTTCTTGCAACTTAATATCAAGCCTTATTCACTTCACTCAAGTTGAAGTCTACCTGTTCCAAAACTTTTGCGCACCTAACAATTTGGTGTACAGTATTATTACACATCTGTGTAGCCAATCCAGTCAAATTCTGTACATGAATCACCAATTAAATTCATAACCAACTACTGATCTCTTTCCCATATTCATCTGTTGATGTCAAAGCCAAATGTTTTCAATCTATTAAAAAAAGTGTCAATGTAACCGTACTTTTGGACTGCAGTGTTTAGGAACGTGTACATATCATTTGGCCATTAAGACCTCTGGTTTATAAGGTGAGAAAAATATGTGCCCCTTCCCACCCGCCCCCCAAAAAACACCCCTGGGTATTAAAGTTGTCTCAATCAGGCTGAGATGAATCCTCTTTTTAGTCGGACGTTATCAAAATATGCTGTCCCATTTGGATGAGCAGGCAGTCAAATGGTTAAAAGTGATGTAGCCTGAGGGAACACGTATAGAACAGGCCATAGCAATACCTGCACTGACAAGTTAAACCAGCTTAGTCACTTGGGGGCTAGAATTTCATCAACCCCAAAAGACAAAATGCAAAGAAAAGCGGCAATATAGAGAGGATCAACGCGCGCACAGGTAAGCGCACACAGTCATGTCTTCAAATATTACGTTACTACCTACATACCTACTGACTCTCCCGTCAGGTATCAGCATCATTGTTTACGTTTCGAAAAAATTCTGTTCAAAGTAGGCGTTCAAATATTGAGTGGGACACAACACTTTACTCAGTTGCTGCTTACTCCATCATTTTAAGTCTCGTGTTTATTGAGTGGATACTTCGGCAGTGGTCATTGATGAAAATGCACCCAAAAAAACCGGACTCAATCAAACTGCAAAGAAAGTGAATTAATTACATATGTCAATGCGTCACTTAACAAACGAGTGAGTTTATTCCAAACAGTTCCGTTTTTCACAAATAATGCTCACGTTGTTAATAGATTATTATCTTGAGAAGGACTCGACGTGCTATCTTTGCTAAGTTTTAATGTTCAACAATGTGATGACATTAGTCGGACTATTTTCTTGATGCCCTCAGTAAATTCATTTGCACATTTGGAAAACGTAGCCTTCAGAAAATTCAAACAGATCAGAAGTTGACACGTTGCCTTTTTGCCCGAGGATAACTCCAAAACTACATACCGCACAACCGTCTCATTAAGTGCAGTGTCTCCGCTGAGGACGTTACGTGCGTAAGTCATTGCCTGAAGTTTCCTAATTTTAATTGATAAAGTTTAAAGATTAATGCTTAGCTTTGACTCCATCGACAGCTAACTAATGTTAGCACGCTGCCGTGTGAACACTACTAGCTGTTAGCTTCTATCACAAAAGCGCAACTGATGAGTTGAATTCAAACAAAGAGTTGACATTAACAATCAAATGTTACACAATGTTGTTTTAAAGCTCAAATTTTTGCTTGGCAGTTTTTAGGAATATAAAGAAACTTAAAGTTATGACATGTACTGTAATTTAGATGTCATAGTCAAGTTTTCACTGCAACTCTGAAAGGATGCAGATTGTTTTGTGTCAGTTTTCTTCAGCACAGCTAGATCAGTGTCTACAGCTATGGAACAAGCCAACGAAATTACTGCAAGAAATGGTATGCATGTCCAGTATTTATCTATTGTAAGACATCTACAGTTTGTCCAATGAACCAATTTAACACCGACTATTAACAAATGAACAGCATTTTTTCTTTTCTTTTTCCTCATCCTATTTTTGCTTAGACTGGAAAACAGAATCCGACCCAAGACAAGCCGGTTGGCTATTTGTACAAGAACTTCTACAAAATAACAAAGATTCAAAAACACTATGTCTGACCTTGGACATCAGCGATGACAAAGAATCGCAAGACCGGGCTTTAGTCTCCTTTTATAAGAGAGACAACATTCAGTGAGTGGGCTTCTCCACTTGAATGCAAACTTCAAGGTAGTACCCAACGACTGGACGTAATATAATCTGCCCCGGTTGGATGGCAGTTTAAAATGTTTGGATATTATTTCTAATGGCGTGGGAGAATCCCTGTGGGAATATTCTGAACTCTCCTTTCGATGCCAGTGTACTGTGAAGATGAATCAGACAAGTTTAGACCAGTGTTTCCTTTCTTAGTTTATCTTTATGCTCATTCCCAGTCAGCACAGACGTCCTCTTTCATTTCAGATTTTAAAATAATGTGTGTTTCTTTTTCAGGTGACGTTGCAACCGGAAGCGGAGTTCAGCGCCACCTGATGTCGATGGTCATTTTCAGGCTGACAAGCGGGTTCCATATGAATTTAGGTTGCGCACAGCCACAAAAGCACACAGAACACTGACATAAATGTAACATACGTAGCTGAAGTTCTTGTTACTTTGTTCTAGTTCATATTTATAAAAGGTGTTTTTTTGGGGGTGTTTGATTTTACTCAGTGGTTTACACAAGCGAAAAACTTTCCAAGGCTCACAATGGCTTTAAATTGCAATTAAAATATTTTGTCATTTTGGAGGCAGAAATTCGGGGCAAGGGACACCTTGTCATCTTGAGAGATGGGTAAAGTTAAATAAATAAATAACCCGGTTATTTAAATCAAACTAATCACGAATATGTGGTATCGCTGTTTAAAAAAAAAAAAATATTATTGCAGTGCTAGACTGCAGAATTCTTCCCTCCGCTTTTGCAGGAAGTGCAGCCATTACCAAGCTCTTTGAAGGTGAGCCTGATCATCTCATCCCCTCCATATCAGATGGACTGCTGGACAACAACATGTTCGCTGTGGCAGGGCGTATTGTTGGCCACTCGTTTTTGCATCACGGTCCAAGTTTTCCAGGACTTAGCCCAGCCATTATTCACACCCTCTTTGGGGGTTCTTTGGAGACGATTCCTATCACAGTGCAGGATTGCCCAGATCTTGATGTTCGTGACATAGTGACAATGGTGAGATGCACCGTGACATAAACTCGTGGCCTTCCTTGATTTATTGCTTTATTTGTTTTTAGACCTTAGAGCTAGTGCTATCATTTTAACTCGATATCCAGAACAATAACAATCATGATCAATTAAAATTATCACCTGTAAACAAGCTTGTAAAAAACACATGCTGGTCATTTTGTTCTTTTCTAGCTCAGTGAAGATGCCGAAATAAACAACCTCGACACCATCAATCAGCTCTGCGTGCTATGGAATCTCCCCACACCGAATGATGCCAACAGGAAGTGGCTCTCTGACAAGCTTCTGTTCCATGCGGTGAAATAAATGTGCCACTTTGGTTTTTCATTTCCGACTATAGTTGAACACACATTAAGTAGACTTGCACCTCTGTGTTCACATTGATGATGAATTCGGGTCCTTAAGTCCTTTGACAAGTGCAAAATACAGTACATCTAAGCGTGTTATTATTATTATTACTATCGTTACTACTAGTAGGAGTAGTAGTATACTGAACTCCTGCACATGAAGTATGGACTTAATTGTCAACCTGGAAGACACACAGCCTCAAACCTTTTATGCCGGCTTTCTTACATTGCCAACAACAGCACACGTTGAAGGTCACAGCTTGATGTGACCACTTAAACCACACCGTCTTCATACTGTGTTGCAGAGAAGAGAGTCTTGGGCCACTAAACCTGATGTTCTGTACGCACCGACTGCAGAAATCCTGCACTATAAACAATGTGGTGCATTGTTTATAGTGCACACACACACACACACACACATACATACATACATATATAGCAATTTCTATGACAATGCACTTGCGCCGTCTGGGCCGTACAGCTACCTTGCTGTGAACATGATGTCATGTCTTTGCACCGCAGGTGATTGAGCGAACAAGAGATCAAATCAATCAGTTCCAAAGAGGTCTGCAAGACACAGGACTGTGGCCGATTCTAATTCACAGAAGAGAGATCATCCCGATCCTGTTTCCCAGGGAGGCAGAGACCCAAGTCACATCTCAGGTTGGGAAGCAAAGACGTTTCATTTTTGTGCACATGAAGCATCGGCATGCGATGGGGAGCAACCCAGCCAAATACGAAGATGAGCACGCCCTGGGAACATATTAGTATATCATTCCAGATGCTCTTGGATTGCATCACAACCGTCATCTTTGAGGAATATGAGGCGGTCGACTTTGATGAGCGTGATCTTGAGGATACATCGAGGGTGTCTGGCTTTTTGAAAAACTTCATTGAAACCGGTGTGTATCGCTCCAGCAAGTGAATATCTGAAGCGACCTTCCAAGTGGTTTGAAAAGATTGTTATTTATTTTGAATGCAGAATCTTCAGATGAGTTAAAGAGTCTCATTAAGTTCTGGATCGGATGGGAGGTGCCAGCTGCAGAAATGAAGGTGGAAATAGTTGAAGCTGGGCTTCCCACAGCTGTAACATGTTTTGAGAAGCTGAGGCTGCCGAGGCACTACACAGAGTACAGCAAATTCCGACTGGATCTGCGCGCATGTATATCCAGCAGTTGGAGTGGCTTTGGCTGCACCTAAATGAACGTGAAAAGAGAAGGGTGGCAACCAGGAGTGACGACATGCATGAAAACGCCATATGTCGGTTTCCCGTGTGATGTTTGATGTTCAGACATACGGCGCCAGGCTGGAACCGACGACGAGTGACTTACGGCAGATAATATTTTTTGTGGGACATTCAACAGCCCGAGTGAACCATGACCTCACCAAAACTTGTTTCTGGTGTATTTCAATTTTACGATGCTGCATTTGAAAATATGGCATATCAACCCATTTTAAAAGTAATGAACTGTAGAATGAATTTGATCATCTTCAGATTTTGAAGAGGTTTAAGAATGTTAATTTTTAACTGGTGCCGAGCACTAAAAAGGTTTGCATTCACCGCAAAGCTGACTTTGAGTGAACGTGAGGTAGAATGTATAAATTGTCTTGAATCTACATGTATTACCACAAAGGACCACACGAGTGTAGCAAAGTCTCCCCCAACATCCAATTACTCCAGCAAACAGTTTTACATTCACTCTGACTGACCTTTCACGGCAAAGACCTTTTGAAATTGTGTTATAAAACATCGAGGTTGGAATTGATCTGTCGCTTACAAGAGTCTTACAGTGTGTCGAAATTAATTATGTGTTAAAGGTCGTCGTATTGAAAGAGGAAATAGAACTCACTGACACATTGCATAAAGGACAGTATACAGTACATGCAGTTTAGTAGGGTATACCGTCCCTGTGCAAAACCCTTCCAATACAGTTTTCACAAGCAAAGATAAAAAGGGAAAGAAACACTTTTTTGTCTGTCCCGTGTCGTTGTGGCATCTAGGCATTTTGAGCACCCAAAAAAAAAGTATTTCCATCTTCAAAAGGAGGGGGGGGGGGACAACACAGGTTTCCTCCTCATTGTCGTGCTCCTCCCTCAGCGACCGAGTCAGAAATTCCTTTTTCCTGCACTTGGGTGACTGTGGGTTGAAGCGGCAACAGAAGGCAGGCACCTCCCTCTCAACAGAGGAAGTGCTGGAACGGAGCTCCTTATCGCCAGTCAGACTTTCACCTGTCCTTCACCACTGCTGACGAACAGAAACTTCAGGTATGTAACACTTGAAATCCCAAAGCTTCCTCCTGTCATTCTATTTGCTTGCCAATGCATGATGGGTAAAAAAAAACGCCCTCTCCGGTTGAAGTCGGGCCAGCCGCCAAGCAAAACTACCGTGTTTTGAATTTGCAAAGACGGAAGAGACATCGTCGGCGCTCGACTGCCTTAAAAAGCAACAACACAGGAGTGCTTAAGTAAAGAATCCACTTCTGTCAGAGGTTACCACGACTCACTCATGTATGGGAATGGGGGGGGGGACGGCTTATCTTTGTGCTGACTTAACATTTTTACCTGCTTTCAACTCCCATGAAACTCATCATCCTACGTGCTCCTACTTGTTTCTCATCTCCCAGCCCATATCGAGAAAGACAATGTCACACAGTCACGTCTCAGATCATGATTTGATGTGATTTCAGTACCTCCAGGAAGGACTTTGAAGAGTCATTCTCTCATGTTCACTTTGAGCGGTCAAACCAAAATTGGCAGGCCAATTTTTATGACGTTTAGTGGAGGAGGGAAGTAGGAAAAACATCAAACGCTAAAAGAACGACGTGTATTTTTGTAATAGGAGAGAACTTTTTACAAGAAACATTTCGCCTTTTGTTCCAATTGATTTTAAAATACATCAAAGACCGAAATGGTACAGGAACTGTTTGGCTTGGCCTTTAATATTTACAATTTTCCAATCACATTCAGTCACAAGAAGTGACTATGAAATGACAACAACATACAATACGAATTGATGCCAAGCTTGTATTGCTGTATATTTTTACTCAACGCAAACACAGGAGTATGTTTAATATTACATTCATATTTAGAGGTTAAATTTATAAGATACAGTCCCACACAGCAGGAATACAAGACAGCCTCCAAGTTGTGCCAGTCCTGAAGTAGAACACCCCCCCCCACACACACACACACACACACACACACACCTCACCAAAAAAAAAAATCATACAACATATTTCCTGTGCGGCAAAACATTGGCGTCAGCCATAATGACATCAGACAGAATGGAAGTGATGCAGGGCAAAACAGAGTGAGTCGATGAGGCTGGTTATCTTTCATTGCGAGGAACGTGGGATTGGAAAGATGAGAATTGACTGTTAAAGTCATTGCGGCTTGAGAGCAAAATACAGGCAGTATGCCAGCATACTTCACATCACATCACACTATTCCAAAAATTTTTTTTTCCACACAACCGCAAGCAACTTGATTGCAGTTCTTAGTGGAACTCTTTTGCCTTGTCGATTGGCAGCAGTAAAATGATGGCATCTGGACTCAGCCAGACAAAGCAGAAAATACTGAAAAATAGTTCCACTTCATAAAATACACGGATTTTACCTGAAGAAAGTCCCACATTTGTTTTTGTACTTATTATCCACACAGTCTACCGGCACTTGTGCACAGTTTCCTAAGTAATCTGTACTCATTTAATGAACACAAATTATAAGATGTTTCTGTGTCTGTGCATGTATTCTTTGGCGAAGGATGAATTTAGGAGGAGGAAACCCGTGTGGTCGTTGTAAGAAGACTGTTTACTTTGCAGAGGAGGTACTCTGCGACAGTCGGAGATTCCACAAGTCCTGCTTTTTGTGCCGTGAGTTAACTGCTTACTATCTAACTAACCGACTGCTTACCCCTGTGACAGAATACAGAGCTGACGTGGGAAGGAATATTTGAGGACATGTACTTGGTTGCAGGGACACGGCTTGTAAAATGATGACTTGCCGTTTGCATGTTAAACTGGAAACATGATATCGGATGTGACCATCGGTGTAAATATGATAATCTGTCAAGTCAACACTTAGGCTATGTTGCCGAGAGAGCATGTTTGAACAGTCAGAACAGTGCTGATGTACTGTCAGGTGGAGTTATGTTCACCTTGTTTTAGTAATGCTGACTTGGATTTGGTGTTCGCGCTGGGACTGCCGTGACAAATGCTCTAGCACGTTGTAAATCTCACCGGGCATTCTTGGCAATCACAGCCATGTCAATTCCACCGAACCACTTTCCATCCCACTTGTCTCATTTCGGGTCACGGGCAAGATGAAGCCTATCCCATTAGACAAAACGCAGACAAGACCTTGAGCTGGTCATCAATCGTGACACCATGGCGGTTTCATGAAAACACCTTCCCTGGGCCCCTCAAGTCTGGTTCACTCATCATATCGTACCAAAGGCTGAATCCCCGATTGCAAGTGAAAGAATTTGTTGGGTGAGGTTCACCCAGACAGAATTGTGATGACGTTATTTGTGTTTGTGTGTCGCAATGGCACATTCCTTCAATGGAATTCACATGAAAACAAATGACTGCTCCATAAAAGGACTGCAGAATCCACAGCAAAAAGATGACACGCAAAAGAATACCGGGTGTATGATTTTTACGTTGCATCTGTTCAGTGGCGTGTGGGAAGTGCTTAGACAGTACAACTGTTGCTGTTCATCTGGATGAAATCTACTGCAAGTCATGCTACAGGAAGAATTACGGGCCAAAGGGTTACGGTTTTGGGGTTGGAGCAGGGACTCTGAACATGGACAAGGGCCAGGGTATCACCCAAGAAGAGTGAGTACGACCAGATAAAAAAAAAAAAAAGCACAATTCTCATCTGTTTTCAAGCTTTTCAGTCACATTGCACCTTATTTCCCGTTCAGACCTGCTCCTCATCGCCCCACCACCACCAACCCTAACCCTTCGAAGTTGGCTCGCAAGTTTGGCGGGTCCGAGAAGTGCCCTCGTTGCGGCAAGGCTGTCTACGCTGCAGAGAAAGTGATCGGCGCAGGCAGCGTAAGAAAGAATGCACGTAGGCAGGCATGCAAAACAATAAATGGCAATAATTCACGTTCTATTTAATTGCAGTCATGGCACAAGACTGGCTGCTTCCGTTGCGCCACGTGCGGTAAGGGCCTCGAGTCAACCACAGTTGCCGATAAGGATGGAGAAATCTACTGCAAAGGTACAATAAAGATCATATTCTGTCATCCAAACAACTACGTATGACACGGTCAAATCGTTTTTGTATCTCAGCGTATTTAAACTCTCAAATTCCACGCGCGCCCGTTCAAAGTGATTTGATATGAAGGACTGGAAGAGAGGGCGGCCCGGTAGTCCAGTGGTTAGCACGTCGTCATGAGAGGTACATCCCAAATGTTCGGGCTTGCGTGGGTTTTCTCCGGGTGCTCCGGTTTCCTCCCACATTCCAAAAACAGACAGCACTCTAAATTGAGGGCGACATGGCTGGCAACCAATTCATGGTGTCCCCCGCCTACTGCCGAAGACTGCTGGGACTCCAGCACCCCCCGCGACCCTCGTGAGGATGAAGCGGTTCGGAAAAATGGATGGATGGACTGGAAGAGAGGCAGAGCTGTCAATACTACTCACACAAGTCAATAACAGGGCGACTGAGAAAGGGACATCAAGTGAAAGTTAGTTAGCTTTGTGAACCACTGCACTATCAATGGCGCACGAACACGGCTGAAAATATGTTTTAAGCAATATTAACCTAACAATTCTATTGATTTTACAGGATTCGCCCTCCCCCTCCCAAAAAAGAACATGACCCACTTACAATTGGCACCAAGTGAATACAAAAACATGCAATTGGTCAATAGTAATTAAAGGCAGGTTTTTGTTGTTTGTATTAGCCAAGCAGCATCTGTGACCTTTGAACTAAACCGAATTTGATAAGCCAAATGTCCTCATTTCTCCTACGGTTGCAGAAAAGGGTACATGAGGGCTTTACTGTTCAAACAACATGCGTAGCCTTTCGATTATAGGTAGGCAGGTATTACAAATACAACGTATAGACCCACTGTTCATAATCTAAACCGAAGAAAACTGACATATTTGGAAAGCAAGCCGTAAATGAGAGGCACAAACAGGGATTCTGAATGTATTTCTGACACCATCGTTTTGCCCTACAGGTTGTTACGCAAAACACTTTGGCCCAAAGGGTTATGGATATGGAGGTGGGGCCGGAGCCCTGCCACTCACTCAGTAGATGGAACCAGCAGAAGAAGAATGGCATCGTAGTGATTTTACAGCCACTTGACACATACACCCAACCAGCCACAACATTCGGTCCACCTGCACTAACCAATCTAATGTGATTGTATGCAAGAACTCTATTAAAACGAGACCTCTGTGCAGCTGTTTCAGTATGGGGCCATGCATTTTTTCATAATGCTAAAGACACTGTCAAGTGGATACATCTCTGAGAGAAAAAAAACAAAAAGCCAAATTTGCATCAAATCTTGCTTGATGCTGCAGGTGGACCAAATATTGGGGTGAATGGATCTGGATTTGGCGAAAGGCCACATCGTGCTGTTTGGTTGTCATTTATAATTCAAGGATTCAAGGAAATTGATTGTCAAACGAGCACACATTTCCCCACGAAATGGCAAGAAATGATATCCCCGTAAAGGTAATCTTTTTTGCAATATCAAAACCGATTGCATAATATACTTGATGTGTGACATTTGGACAATTATTGCTAAAGGTTAATAAATATAGGGATTAAAAAGTATATCTCTTTTTTTCCCTAATAAAAAGACATTTCTCTTGAATGCATTTTTTTTTTTTAAATAAACAATTGCCTGTCAGTGGAGATTGTGACGAGCAGTACCAATGGATTTTAACTGCGGGTGTATATTGTACTTCAATACAGTACAGGTTACCAACAACTGCAGCCGTAACAATACAATATTCATCCATCCATTTTCCGATCCGCTTTATCCTCACAAGGGTCGCGGGAGGTGCTGGAGCCTATCCCAGCCGTCTTCAGGCAGGAGGCGGAAGACACCCTGAACCAGTTACCAGCCAATTGCAGGGCACACAGAGACGAACAACCATTCATGCTCACACTCATACCTAGGGACAATTTGGAGTGTTCAATCAGTCTGCCATGCATGTTTTTGGAATGTGGGAGGAAACCAAAGTACCCAGAGAAAACCCACGTAGGCCCCGGGGAGAACATACAAACTCCACACAGGAAGGCCGGAGCCGTGATCAAACCCACGACCTCTGCACTGTGAGGTTGACGTGCTAACCACTGGTCCACCGGGCCGCCCCACAATAGAATATACGGTAGTAAGTGATATGTATAGTCATATAATAGATTCTATTTCAGTGAGTCGATGGTGCAAACGTGTATAAAGAAAACATACTGAAACATTGCTACCTAGATCTTTATGCTCTAGAATGGATTCTCAACTCAAAACACGTTTCACATTCAGTCATTTGAGTATTAAAGAGCAATATCATTAACCGGGACTCCGTGGAAAGTCACTGAACTATTGATTAATTTAGTCGGAAGCCGTATAGTGGTATTATTGCGACGTGCAAAGAGTCATGTGTATGCAGCTATTTCAGCTCGAAAGAGCCAAGGCGAAGATTGAAAAAACAGGAAGGAGTTGTGGCAACACAACAAACCATCAGGTTAAACCAGGACACAGAATACACTGCGAGGCATTTTCAAAGAGGCATGCAGAAGAGGACAGCAGTGTGTGGGGTTCCTTGTGAAAGCAGGCAGGCACTAACTATCCAGGTACAGATGGAGACAATGTAGCCCCCACTAGTGGAGTTGTTCAAATAATAAATGTGGTCATGAAGACACACAAAAAAAATATGTGCTTCAAATACAATAGCTGCATGATTTTTTTCCCCCGTCTTTGAGTGACAATGTGTGTTTCACTAAAATAATCTCACACGGACAAAACAGCATAGATTGATTCAGGTCAAGTTTTTGTTGACCATTTGAAGTGGATGACATCACATTGCTGTCCTAAGAAAAGGTGTATGTCCACGATTATCTTTTTTCATTTATTCAGTATTTTTTTTATTTTTACACTCATGGGGTGTCCACATTTGCGACACCCCATTAATGTGATTTTTTTTTTAATTAGAAAAATTTACATATGTGTTTTTCACAGGACAGCGACGATACACTAGGTGTTGTACAATTATATACGTACAGTAATTGCGATAAAACAGTCACTGTGAACTTGGGAAAAAAATCTATACTAGGAAAGGTATAAATGAAAACTAACATTTTACCTATAAAATAGAGTAATTATCATTTGATACCAATCTCATTTGCTTTCCCTTTTCAATTACAAAAAAAATCACAACAGGGGTTATTTTCACTGTAGCAAATTTGATCTCAGATGTAAATACACACACACACACACACACATACACACACACACACACACAAGATTTCGTATAACGCAACAGTTTTTTTTTTCGTTGTATGGGGGGCAGGAGAGTTTGGTGTTAATGCATGAAGTTTTTTTCACACTGAAGGGTATTTTCGCCCATGTAGGTTTCGTCGTAGAGGAGTTTCACTGTACAACATGTATTGGAAAACTCATTTGTTTGATTCCATTTGTCCTGTCAAATTCAATTTGATTCGCCGAGTATTGTAAAACAAAGTGTCTGATTGCTATGGGATTGTTTGAAATATATACACAATTACTCTGAGGTCTCAGATTCTTTTATGAAGCTGTAAATAATAATAATAATAATAATACAAATGAATACAATATTTCTTTTTTCAGATTTGCCGAACACACGAAGAGGAGTATTTGCACTCAGTATTGGAATCGGATCAGTTTCGGCGATACCAGCTCTATTCAGTATTAATCAGAAGGGAAACTGTTGGTATCGAACAACAAGTATTATGCTGCACAGAATTAAAAGTGAAAGAGTGACATTGATTCAAGTTGACAGACATGATACCTATTCATAGTAAACATTCCTTTCATAACACAGCGCTAACACGTCACGCTGGCATGACCGAATTAAAGCCATCGAAAGTCATGAGTATGATCCACCCATGAAGCGCATTGTGGAACCGGCCCGAAAGGCATGTCAAGGATGTGAGACATGCAAAGAAGTTCCCTATCTGCCACTATTCCATCGTGGAACATTTCCTCCACTCAAGAGGTGATTATTATTTTTTCCTCTTGTAAGCTTCTGTGGAAAACTCATGTTTCCTTCTGGTTTTGTTGAGCAGTTGGCACAAGGCAAAAGTGTCATCATAGGGCGGAATTAGAATTCATCCCTCTCGACAATGCTCGGGTGAGCAGGGGAGGGGCGTGGGGGGGCTACCAGTGGGTTTTTTGTGTTTTTGATGAATAATGCAAAAACTGGCTAACCTGATCATTTGAATCAGGTTTGTTGGAGGAAGGAAACATCTCAAACATGCCGCAGTGACCCTTGAGGATAGTTTTGACACGTGTGACTTACATCAATAAAGATATGAAGTACAGACATTTGACTGTTTTACAATACTTTGTCCTTTAGTATTTGTTTAACTTTACAACAGACAGAAAAATCGGTAAAAACATTTTTTTTTACCAATTCCCCTCGTATTTTTTTTGTGTGTATGGGGGAAGGGGGTAGTTGAGCGTCATTCTATGTATGTACAAAGTTACAAAAATCAGTTGAATTTTTGTTACTCTTTTAATAGAGCGAATATAAACGCACTCACAAATACGTTCAAATGTGAAGAAGCAGTTTCCCATAAAGCCGCGCGACTTGCGACTTTGCGCGACAGCATTTTCCGTTATACAGTCGTAACATTCCATTCGCTGTTTTATTACGTCTGCATTGCATGATTTAGGTTTACAGCATTTTTTCCCGTAACGCATGGGCTGGTCAATACAGTAACACGTTGCGTGATGGGAAAATGCTGCTTTTATTGCATTCAGCCTACTAATATGTTCGAACGTACAGTGCCGTGAAAAAGTATTATCTACCTTTCTGATTTCTGTGTTCTTTGCATGTTTACCGCACACAACGATTTCGGTTCGTCAAAACAATTTGAAAGTTGTCCTCGATCAATTGCGTTGAGTGTCAGTCACGATCACGGCACGTGACGTACCAAGTCTTTGATGTTAATCAGCGGCGGCAAACATATTAGATGGTCCGGAAAAAGGAGCGAGGGTGTGTCCGTGTGCACTCCGTGAACAGGTGCGCTGAGGTGGGCGGGGGTGTTCCGCTTTTCCACGCCGGGCATGTTCCAACATATCCACAGACTACACACGTTAAGTAGCAGCGGCAGCGGGAGCAGCAGCAGCAGTAGCAGCGGCGATGTAATCCCACCATAGGAGATGTGGATTTGACCGTCTTTCTGGCGTCAGAGCGCTCCGGCGATGTCTCTCCCGGCCAAAGTGACGCGAGACGGACTGCTGGAGAAGCGCAGCGGCGGTCTCCTGCAAATTTGGAAGAAGAAGCGCTGCGTCCTGACCGACGAGGGGCTCCGGTTGCGCAGCTGCCTGGGTCAGTCGGCCGCAGGTCACGCACCCTGCGCGGCGTGGAGCTCGGGCTCAAGAGCCAAAGAGCTGCTCTTCGAACGCATGGTGACGGTGGACTGCGTGGAGTACAAGCGAGGACTGGTGTACTTCACCGTGGTCATGAACACCGGCGAGGAGATCGACTTCCGCTGTCCGCAGGACGGTACGGCGTGGAACGCGGAGATCGCCTTGGCTCTGGTCCGTTACAAGAATCTCCAAGCCGTGCAGACTGGGAGGAAGAGACTCATTTCCACCGCTCATCTGAGCGGCACCGAGGACGATGACGAGAGGTGACAATTTAAGTGGAAGTATACATACTTGTGTGAAAGAAAAATACAGGTAAACGCACAAGTATTTTTTCGACCCCTTTAAGTGAAGGTTTAAAAAGCACAGACTTTGAAATGTAATTGTAACCCGTTCAACCACGAAAAGACCCTAAAAATGAAGATGAATTCTTATCCAGGCATTTATTTGTACAGGTATAGGCTGAAATACCCTTTGAGCATCTTCTGACCTATCTTACAAAACACATTCCTCCAAATTGCTGCATTCTCTGCTTTTTAAGCAGATTAATTAATTAATCGGTCAATCAAAATCTGAACTGTGGCTGACCAATAATCTCTATTCACGTCACCCATGGTTGAGGGGGAAAAAGTAAAAAGCCTATTTTGCCCACGTCTCAAAAAAAAGAGTAAAAGTACAGAGCAGTTTTCATATTTAAGGAATAAAAGTAAAAAGTTGTCCGAAAAAAATAGTAAACAACTGATGCATGAAATACATCAGTAAAGTAACAAATTACTTCCCACAATCGGCCATGAAAATGCCCATTTTGGGTTTAGAAAATATTTAAATGGATTACTATAACTATTTAAATGGGTTAGCAACATGGGGCCATCAGACATAAACGGTGTTTACCAACCATTACTAAGCCAAGCCACACACATATGGCGTGTTGGTGCCTTGAAACTATGTTAAAGTGAGTTAAAGTTTAATGTAGTACATTGTCTCATTTTGTGGCATGTCCATTCACAGATTTTTGCGATTTGCGACAGGGCTTATTGGCACCATCTCCCACGAGTACACGGTACAGTACACTAAAATATTTACTCACAAATGTACTCACTCGGTGTCAAATTCTGGCCTATTGAGTTGAACATAAAGGCATTATTGTGTTATATGACTGGCAACAAGTGGACAAAGATTTGCCATCAAGTCAATGCACTTTGAATTGTTCTGCCATACAACTCCGGCATTAATACTGTAGATGAACAAAGATACGTTAGTGATGATAAATGACTTTCAGACCAGTGGAGTGGACACTTTCTGCAGCACATCTGATGATCTCTCTCAGGTCTTTGTGGGTGGGAGGGCAAAATACTAGAAATGTGTCAGGATATGATCCAACATCGATAAGAAACCGACCGTCCTCTTGGCGTACAAGCTCTGATATTGCGTCATTAGATTTGGTGGATTTAATTTTGTAGGTGGTCAGAGTAACTTGAGACAAAATGTAAACGATAAGCATGAATACATTTGGTGAGGCGAGCGTGCCTTCGAGCATGTCAAATTGATAACAGTCGTTCAAAGCACTGTGGAGTCTGTGCACGTTGGATGAGTACACGTCCTCAAAGACGTTCGACCTATTAACAGGCTTATCTCCTTTTTGTATCAGGCGCTAATCATCACTTAAAAGGATGGAATGAAAACATTCACATCGTTGTTGAGGATGAGTTGGTGCAAAAGACGGATGTTTTTGAAACGTGGCCTCGCCCTGTCGGGAGTCGCGACGGTGACGCACTCTTCCCAGCATGCACATAAAAGCAAAAGTCGCAGTCAAAGCCATTAAATTGCAATTTGAGCCTGCGCAACAACGTGCGACAACCTCTCCCTCAGTTGGCAGACAAGTATTTTTAGTCACACACTTGGTCGCAGAGCACATTGTTTTGACACATTAACATTTTGTCGGGAAGTGTGCGAGACTGTCATTAATTTTAACCTCATTTAAAGGTCAACTGTGTCGTAGTTTTAGAAAATCCCAAATGGAACATTTTTATGTCATCAGTAATTAAACCAAATAAAATAAATAAAGCATGAAACGATCATTCCTATTTCTTAAATTTGACAAAGTAATCATTTTCCCGCAGTGCGATCTTGTCGAGCGACAAACCCCGAAGTGTAACGTCACTTTAAGACCACAATAACAGTGCTCTCTAAGGAAAGTGTACAAAGATGGTCAGAAATCGATTTTGAAAGAGTTGTTTTAAACTTATCTGAGGGGATAACAGTGTTTGAAGCGTTGAAAGAAGAGGCAAGATGTATTTTGGACCATACTGATGGTCAGGATGCAGAAAATGTGCCTGAAGGCCTGGACATGGAGTGGAGATGAGACCCATCGTGTTTAGAAGAACCGTAAGCTACTTCGGCTGCGGTTATTAACCTAACGTTATTGTTTGCAATTCGATGCTGTGCCGCGCTGAAAAATGAGCACGATGGGATGACCTACTTGGTCCATGTATTCCTGCTAGCACTGAGAGCACATGTTATAGTGTGTTGGTGTCCTACATTGTCATTGCTAAGGTGGTTATGTTGAGTTGTTGGCCACTGCGCGCATTATATCGGCAGCATTGTTAGTTGCAAACCAATCAAAGATGATTTCATCCATGCGCTGACATAGTTTGAAATATTGGAATCAAATGTTTTCATAAACAACAGCCAGAGTTATTCATTGATTCTCACTACCTTTTTTTTTGCAAATTCAGTTGAGAAAACAGAGGTCTTCAATGCTTGGAACAAGAACGCCCGTCGACACCGGCGTGCAATTCATTCACTTTGCGAGAACGGAACCGTATCGTTCCAATTTTCTGGTCCATTTATGTGCCCTATTCTTTTGGTCACTCCAACAACCGTTTGCCTGAATGTGAACAGTGCATTGCCACACAGCACTGAGGCATTTCGCCGAATAACTCTAACAATGGCAAAGACCAGTTAACAGGACAATCAACAATGCAGTAGTCTGGCTGACTGGCACTTGGTATTCTGTAAATGACGTCACTCGCTGGAGATTGCCGAACAGAAGCATTTTCGTCGTTAAACGCGTTGCTACGGGTCTAACAATGAATCTGGGTGGGTTTACGTCAAACAAATACGAACGAAACTATGCTTGAAATAGTTTTAGCTCTAAGTATTACTCGAAACATGGTTAGCCAAGTTTACTTCACTCTTGACACTTAATCTGAAAGCACATCTGTTGTTTGGAGTAGCCAGAGCCAAACTATGTTACAACTTCCCAAGACAGACAATTGTAGACATGCAGTCCAATATATATATACCGGTTAATAAAACTATTCAAATTCCGAGGTCAACCAAGACAACACCCTTGTTACGTACTCAAAACGCTCACATGTCCATGACGTGAACGAATTAAGTCTGAACTATGCGCTCACAGGCCAGGAATCTGCAGCGACGCTTCCTCAAGTGAGCCCAGCAGCCCAGTTCCCAAATTAACTTAGTCGCCATGGCAACAGTGTTGTGTAGCTTGCTGTCACATGTCATATTTACAATGATAAGCATGTTTTCTGTTTTGTTTTGTTTTCCAGCATTTCGACATCCTCGGCGTGAAGCAATAAGAAGGGCTCTCGGGTCTTTTCCAAACGACGGGAAGAAGAAGTTGATGCGTTACATGAACGTTTTTTTTTCAGACGGAGGTCCTTTTCTGTTATTTCTGACATGGATAACCATGCGCTATCAAGTCATTGACACTTGGATTCTTTCAGCGTGTGTGTGTCTTGATATTTTGCAAACCTCTTCTCCAAGTCATTTCGTCTCTGCTTTTGATGGGGGGGAAAAAAATACTATTTGACTGACTTATAAACTACCGCAATACAGACTGATAATATTAGCTGAGGATTGTCATGAAGAATAACAATTTTTGCTCTCATTCCTGGTACAATTTTTGTTTCATAAAATGCCATATGGTATAAATAAAACATGACTAATACTATTAGTGAGCTCCAATTTTCATAACCAACCACATGAATGATAAAGTACATGAATCCCCGCTGTATTCACGACAGTAAAGGTCAAATGAGAAGCCCGGAGAGCTGAATAACCTGAACGCGTGAAGCTCAGCAATGTCGCCTCATCAGCTGGCTTTTATTAGCCAGCCCGAGCAGATGATGTTCATTCAAGCATGTTTTGGATGTCACCAAAACAACAGTCTGAGTGTTAGCTGTAATGCCCAGTCCAAGTCAGAATGGAGAGGGGGGGGGGGAGAGAGAAAAGGGTTTATTGTGTCATGGATGTCTTTCATTACACTGTGGAAAACCCCAACGCTGTTGCCACACCTCATGAGTCAGCAGGGAAGAAACGGTAAGACAAGAGAGACATCATGCACGTTCTCTCTGGATAAATAATTTGGGCCTCAGGTCAAATGACTCAAATTTTGTTCAATGTAACCACTGCCAATATGTGAGCCATGTAAACGTGCATATCATGTCTCATCGCAAAGGGGTGAATTTTGCAGCTAACACACATGCTTGTAAGCAATACTATGGAAAACTGTCACCTGATGAGTGACGATCAAAGCTAGAGCGTCAAACTTATTATTATTAGAGCGTCATTCTTATTGCGACCACTAGGGGGTATCCTCCCCATGTTTCCAGTTCTGTGCGCGTGCTTTTTTTTATTTTTAGTTCCCACGAAGTGGCAGGGCCACACCGGATTTGTCCTTGGACCGGGACAACATCATGCTGTGTTTGAGTCAAGACGCAAAGGACCAAATGTCACGTATCTGCCACAAATAACGTGCATTATCTTTGTTGATTGAGCTATGCTAGCAATGTACAATAAACCTTTATTTATCGTCGGTGTTGTATTCTACACCCCTCCTGCAAAAGACGGAATCCACAAATTAGTGACCAAATATTGTATTTATAGAATACACTCAACACCACCTCACAATACAGTTGCGTGCATGCGATGTGCAGTTATTAATTTTGTCCAATTTGAGTCACCAGCCACATATTCCAAGTATAAATGTGTGTGCCAAGTTCTACCTGGTTGAGTTGCCTGAAAGTGGATGCTTGAGAAGTGATGGGGAAGCAAACTTAAAAAGGTACCATTGGTTTGCCATTTCATTCGCCACTGTGGTGTGCAGTGTTTTTGCTTAAGTGGGTGGTTCTCAGAAAGTGTGATCCAGGAGTTTGATACGAGAGCGCAACAATAAGCGCGTTCAAAACCAGGCCATAATGCTATGCTTTCAACCAAACTTTCCTGTAATGTGCTCTGAATAATTAATTACATTTGTTTGCAAGAATCAGTGGAATCAGTGTTGTTGTGGCATTAACTTTTTGTGCCAATTTTTTTTTTCCCGCTGTAGACGAGTGGCGTTGTTAGTCCGTAATTGAGAATTGAAGCCACCGACAGCAGTCCTGCATTGTCATGCACTAAGCGTACCTAACCTGAATCCTGTACATTGATTTATCCGCGCCATTTTCATATTTTCTGTCAGTGATGTGAAAATGTGAGAAAAAAAACAGTGTCTGATGGCATCTGATCACTGGTGACAGTGAGCTGACTGTTTACTACAAAGTTAGCCTCGCATTTGGCACTTCTACAGCAACTTTGAGAAATGCGGTTTTAGACCTTTTTGAACGCAACGCTACATGAAATCAAAGGTCCAGTTGGTTTAGCTCAGGGGTAGGCAGCCCTAATTGTTGAAAGCCATATTGGACAAAAAAACAAAAAACAAATATGTCTGGAGCTGCAAAAATATAAAAGCCTTCTATTAAATTACTCTGAAGGAAACACATGCTGTATGTATGTAGGAGACTGGACTGTCTCAGAATTGTTTGTGTTGTTCATTCCTTTGTTGTGTGTTCACAAACGCCCCCATAGAATTTATTTTGTAATTTCCTCGCTTGATTTTTTTGTTTTGGTGCATTATTTTCGCTTTTTTTAGTGTCAGTGAAGAGATCATTAATTTCCGTTTTTCTGAGGCTGTCTTTGAACGCCTCTCGAGTCGAACAAGAAGAGAGAAGGCACGGGGTCAGACGCAGACGTGTCTGTGTTCGTCGAGACTGTTGAACGCATAAATAAAGTGTACGTTTTTAAAAAACCAACACCACAGCTCTCCTTTTTCGGAGCTGCAACATGTATCTGTATCTATGAGCTATATTAGCCTACTATCCAAATCTTTTTCCACTTTCAAACATTTTTTATAAAGCTCCAGGGAACCACTAGATGTCGCTAAAGAGCCGCATGCGGCTCTGGAGCCGCGTGTTGCCGACCGCCGGTTTTGCTGGTGTGTGAGGGAGAGTCGCAATGAGGACCCACCTCACATTTTCGGCCAAAACTTGTCCACAAAGTTTGAAGTCACTTTTTAACAATCTCATCAGTAAAAGTCATGAGCTGGCAGCATGACTGTGGGGTGTCAGAACCAGATCTTAACCCTGAGATAAGTGCGGGCCTGAGGGGAAGGGGGTTAGGGGGGGGGGGGGGGAGACGAAGATTAGGCAGTGAGAAAAATAGGGGTGACTAATAATAGCCTCCACTAACAAAAGAGAACGAGAGAGGATGAGATGACGGGAGGTGCTGTTAAATAGAGGGGAACCCAATTGCTGTCCGCATCTCTGATTGTGTCCATCGTTTAGTGATCACATCTTCTTTGCCTCTTCTGTCACTGGTAAGTTCCATGTACACGATGTGATTCGTCTACAATAACAACTAGATTGTGTAGTACTACAACTAAGTTGTTTTTTTACTACAACTGTTACCAATAATATCGATAAAGTTGCATGTAATGTTTTCCATTCTTACCGAGCGAGATATCAACCAGATATTCTAAATCCGTTGAACATTTACCTACAAGCTATGCCGTGACAATATTATGAGTTGTGTCAATCAAGTAAACCCGTCACTCTGCATGAATATATTTGATCAATGATATGTTTGACAAACAATTTGTGTTGCTGAGCAAAATCTGCAGACTGACATGATCTGTCCATGCAATGAATATTTGGCCGTTTTTTTTTGTTGTACTGCATTGCAAAGTTGGCTTCACCACAAAGGTTCCCATTCCAAGCATCTTATGAGTTATTGTCGGTAAATCCCTGGACAAGCCCAAGCGGCCTCCACAGCTGTCTATCAGATGTCCCCCGCGTCTATTTGGGGAGACAGGCCATCCAGATTCCTCTGGCAAGATAATCCCATGGAGAAAGACAGGGACAGGGGGCAGACCAGGACGAGGCATAGCTATCTCTTTGGAATCTTCCTAATGCAGCGGAGCAGTCCTTGGATGCGCGTTGGGGTGCGGTGCGCATCTGCGATTTGACCCTCGGTGGAGTGTGAGGGATTGAGAAGGGCTGAAATAATGTGAGACCGAGTCATCTAAGTGTTAAAGACCAGTCCGGGGTGAGAGAGGAGGACTGAAGATCAGGTTAAAACAAGTGACAAGTGCGCTCAAGTTTGCACAAACACGTGTGTACTCACACTTGGAATGTGACGAGATGGAAGACCGCAAGTCAATGTCTAGAGGATTCAGTTTTTCTTTTTTTGCTTTTGGCTTGCAGCGGTGTACCTTAAATGCACCACTAAATTACCAAAATATGTTCTTGTGCATATTTCAAAGAGTCATACTGCGAATCCATTTGATGACGGGGTATTTATTTACCCAAACCTTTTACATAAATTTTACCAACAAGAATTTTATCTCGTTATCAAAAACTATTTGGCTTAGTTTGACGAAAATAGTCTGTACACAACGGAACAGCAAGATTGTTTCATTAAAGTTAGTGTTTTCGGAACGTTTTCTCTTTTGAGGGCATTATTAAAGCCTCTCTGACAGTGTTCAGTATTATTTATCACCGAAGTAAAATAATCAATGACATTAGTCCGTGCGAGTACACGTGATAACATGGTTACAACATGTTCATGCACTCTATTGTATTCTGTGAAAATATATTTATTGATTCTCGTGGCAAGAAACAAGTTCACTGTTGACATTCTGGACTGCCCGTCGAGAATGTTAACCAGCGGGGTGGTGAAATTTTGCATCATTGGCCTGCTGACGGATGCAAATTGAGCGAACGCTGCTCGAGGTGCATTATAAAAATGATGTGACACAACAACTGCCAGTGACTGCTTAGTGAAACGTCTAATCTCTTCCATCTCTCCTCTAGGGGGATTCCATCATCAGGATGCCGGAGCATTTGTGAGTGATGATGTGTTCTTATAATAGATTATTCAATCTCACACACATACACATACAAACACACACACAGCTAAACCCAAAATGATTAATACCCGCTTAGGGTAAATTTACTGTGAAGTTCTCCACAAGGTGCAAGTACTTGCCATTAGTATGTTTTTTTTTTTCATATTCCTGATTTTATATCTATTGCACCATTCTAAAAAGTAATGTCTCGCATAATGTGTAGCATTATAATCAATAACACATTTCAATCTTTGGATGCAACTGTACTATAAAATAAGATATGACAAGAAAACTTATTTGTCTCACAATGGAGAAATTCTCAAATTACAGCAGCAAGTAATTGTGAAAAATTACCACAATAATCATGAACATCAGAATTTTGTTTACCTCCATTTTTTTTGACATGCCCGAGACGTTTTTGAAAATCTTGTGTCATACATTACTTGTACAGTGGAGCCCCACATACAGTGAGTTTGGCAGCGAGGATTCGCGCATTGGAAAACCTCAATTTTTTAATTTTTTTTTTTTAAAAACATTTTGGGAGGGTGAGGATGATTCCACTATTTCACGTTTTTCAAGTAAAAGGCATGTACAATGTTTATCAGTGGTTTTTCATGAATTTTGGGGGTTTAGCCCCCACCCCCCAGGTGTATTACAATGGGGATTAATTATACGTGGATTATATCTATTTGCGGGCCGGACCAGTCACCGGTTCCCTGCAACTCACTAACTCAACATTTGTCCAGGGTACGAATCACAACAAAAACAAATGAAACGTTTCACAGCTTCAAAAGTCTTGATCTCAAATGTTTTTTCCTCTTGCCTACGTGTGTCTCTTACAGGCCAGAGGTAAGAGCTGACTTACAGGAATACCAATTCCGAAAGGACAACTCTCAACTTAATCAACAAGACTACTTCAGCAGTTACATCATGTCATTTTCCTCATCCAGAGAAAACCAAAGATTTCAGCTTCAAGGAAGCTAATGCTCAAGGTGAGAGCAACTACGAACTACTTGTTTTGGCCACAGGTGGGCAGCAGATATGTTCTGCAGTCACTGTGTTATCTTTTTGTCTCTTCCAGAGTCTGATGGTGGCCAAGGCCAAGGAGGAACTTGAGCAAGAGATTCTTGATAAAGAGCGGGAGAAACATAGACACCTGGCTGAAAGAGCTCCCTCCCCCAACATCAGCCACATGAGTGTGGCCCAGTTACAGGTGCTTGGACTATGTCTGAAATGTTTCGGTGGGGTGGAGAGCGTGAATCCACCTTAGTGAGTGGGGCGTCTTTCTTTATTATAACATCCACAGTCAGGGCTTCATGAAATAAAATTCACACATCCAGAACAATGCCCATTATACTCATAGTCATGTAGGAAGTAAAGTTAAAAGCAAAATGTTGTTGGGCTTAATTTATTAGAAAATGGCATTTTCTTCATTCATTCTGAACATTGCTTTTTACTTATGATTGTTCCTACTCGATTCTGAGTCTAAGATTGGTATATGTGTGCGTATTTTATTTCATGAAACTATGACTGCGGATGGTATGACGAACAATGACTTTTCAACTTGCTTCGGTGTGAAAGTAATTATTTCAATTGCCATTGATTGTGAAAATTCTGGTTTATTTTTACACATAAAACAGATTACACTCAAACCTCGGTTTTCGAACGTCTCAGTTCCCGTCCAATTCGGTTTTTGACCAAAAATGTCGATTTTTTTATGCCTCGGATGACGAACAAATTTCGGTTCTCGAACAAACTGAGCGTACTTGAATGCACCATTTGACTCCTCTCGCCTTCCTTACACGAAGAAGTGACGCTTCGTCGGGTAGACCAGGAAGTGACGCCTCCTCATGTTGCTTTCCATTGTGAGCAGACGTGTTCAGTAAACATTTTTATTTTAAAAAGAGCGTGGTTTCGGTTTTCGAACAATTTCAGTTTTCGAACAGCCCTCTGGAACGGATTATGGACGAAAACCGAGGTTTGACTGTATTTAAGAGTTTGCATTCAGTCTTTAAATATGCAGGTAGTGAAATTAAAAACTTGTGGCAGGGTATCAAGGAGTCTAACAATACCATATCGATGGGAAAATGACAGAAAAATCACATATCCAAATTTTCCACGAGGTATGAGGCTGGCCACAGGCTGACAAGGGGTGGCCTTGGCCAACCCTGCTCACCCTGTAGCTCCGCCCCTGGCTTGGACCTACAGAACACAAATGACTCGTCAGTCATTCAAAATGAAAAGAAGGCCTATTATTTTCCTACAGGCAACTTTTAAGCATCCTAAATATTATTTACTTATCTTGTGTGTGTGTGTGTGTGTGTGTGTGTGTGTGTGTGTGTGTGTGTGTGTGTGTGTGTGATCTTCGACATGTAGGATCTGTGCAGACAGCTCCATGCCAAAATTGACGAGGTAGATGAGGAGCGATACGATATCGAGGCCAAAGTGATGCTCAACACACGAGAGGTACATCACCTGCTCCATACGCGGCCATTTGCTTTAAATTATCAAATGTTTGTTCCCATTTCGGACATGAAGTTTCTCTCTCCCTGCTCCAGATTCAAGACTTGAGCATCAAAGTGTTGGACCTGAGGGGGAAATTCAAGAGACCCACCCTCCGGCGCGTTCGCGTGTCTGCTGACGCCATCCTGCGCTCGCTGCTGGGCTCGAAGCACAAAGTTTCGATGGACCTCCGAGCCAACCTCAAGTCTGTCAAGAAAGAGGACACGGAGAAGGTGTGTGTACTGCGCGGTGCAAAACAAAAGTCCTGCGTGCAGATGGGGTCGTCGGTTCTGAATAAAAAGTGTGTGGATGCGTGTGACAAAAGAGTAATCAGGAAGCAGAGTTGTGAATCGCTGTGTTGCTCTGGCTTTGTGTACAAGGGGAGGAACCAAATCCAAGACAATGATGCCATTGTACACACAAGGGAAGCCTTTGTGTACAATTGTGCTTGCTGTTCAGTGTGTGTGTGTGCGCATGTACCGTAAACTCCACCCCTGTATAGCATATGAAGTTGTTATTATATGGCACACAGTCAAAAAAGAAATGTGTCACTTTTCTTTACCACAGAAGAGGCCAGTGGAGGACAGTGACTGGAGGAAAAATGTGGAGGCCATGTCAGGCATGGAGGGAAGAAAGAAGATGTTTGACGCTGCCAAGGGTTCAGCGCAGTGAACACGCAACACGGGCTCCTGCCGCAACCCGTGGCAGCTTTCTCACAATGCAGCTCAGCTTCTTCACTTCACACAAGACAATGTCCAAAACAAGACATTGTCCAAAACAAGACAATGTCCAAAACCGCACCGCTGGATTTGCTTTCACCTCATGGCATGACTGTCTGTAGGCTTTATGACGACTTTCATCCTCATATTTGAAAACGATGGAGTCGTGATACACATTACGAAAACTTGCATCCTAATAAAATCAATCAGGTTTCCGTTGTATTGTTTTGTGTTACCTCCGAATAACAGCCACAAATGGACATTTTTCAGAGGGTTGGTTTATAATGGTGGGGTCTCAAGTTGCGTTTAGCAACAAACTTCCAATAGTTTATATACAATAGAGACTTATGGAACTTTTCTCTTTCAAATTCAATTCGATGCCATTAGTTTTGAGAGCGGGTTTTACTAATATTTTAAGGTTTGTTTTTATGTTATTATTTGCGGTGGGATGCTTAGTTTTGGTCTTTAATATGGAGGAAGGATTTGTCAAGTACTATACTGTATTACCCCCTCCCACCACCACCACAAAAAAAACACACACAAAAACAAGACACAATTTTACAAATGTATTCACTTTTTAACAATCCACAGAATTTGAGGTGCAATAGAAGTGCTGGGCATGATACGCCTTGTAATGTTGGATTTTTGCTAAAAATCCCACTATCCAATACTCGACATATACTGTAGTAACAGCATACAATTAAACAATTCATGAGACACTATGTACTTGTTTCCGTATGTTTAACTTGCACAGCTGTCTGTCCAACATGATAAACAAATACAAATTCAAATCCTTCCATGCTGAAAAAAATGATGCGTCCTCAATGCAACTTTGATGGTTTTCCTTTTCTTTGGCTGTGCTGTCTGGCTGAGACTGAACTTCATTTTCAGGGATGGGTGCGCTTATCGTGTCTAGGTTAGCCTTCAATGGCCTTTCAGTTTTCTGGTTGGTCAGATGGATTCCACACGTCATCAATTTCACAAAAAGGCACTTGCTTTTATCTATTACAGAGAATCTCATGGAAATCCCTCTACCTCACATGCTGGGATTTCACAACATTGTTTTTTTTGTTTTTTGTTTTTAATTGAAGGTTATCCAGTGTGCTTGTACCCGACTTATTTGTTCCAAGCCCAAACTGTACAATTTATACTTACCCACATGAGTGAGGAAATGTAATAATGAATTGCCAAGCAATGTTGTGCAACTACAATCTTGTTAGTGATGGTCATTGCAATTCAGCAAACATTTTTTAATTGCAGCCCCATCTGCTGGCTCTGTTGGGCTTGAGGCCAAAATAAATTCTTTCAATTTTACTTCTCAGGAGCTAAACAAAAAACAAAAAAGTTGATTCTTGCTTGTCCCATCTGCCTGCATCTCTCGACAGGAGTTTGCGCTGAGATGTCTTTATACATTTGCATAATCCTCCTAATGGATGCTTCAATCAACAAATGGCCTTTTGCTTTTGGGAAACTGTCACTGAATGAATGAGTGCTCTATTTTTATCACCGGCGTAAATCTGACGTGTCATCTGGCGTAACCCTGTAGAGGCGGGCAAGACCTTAGGTTGGTAAATTCATAGACAAGTGGAGGCCGGTGGATCTGCGAGAGGCAGTGCTGCGCTGCTGTGGGCGTGGTCACAGCCAACTTCACCATTGGCCTATTAAAGCAGCTCTCGTCACACACAAGAGTCTTTATCTGGCAGAAACACTTCTGCATCGAAAAGTGGGCACGTGAAGACCACCCGTCACCCCTCAATCGTTTATGTCTCCACTCATAACACAGAGCTGTGATGCCCAGTGGAACAACTTAAAAAATTAAATACAGTCAAACCTCGGTTTTCGAACGTCTCGGTTCTCGACCAATTCGGTTTTCGACCAAATATTTTGAGTTTTTTATGCCTCGGATGACGAACAAATTTCGGTTATCGAACCAACCGAGCGCACTTGAATGCACCATTTGACTCCTCTCGCCTTCCTTACACGAGGAATTGACGCTTCCTCGGGTAGACGAGGAAGTGACGCTTCCTCGTGTTGCTTTCCATTGTGAGCAGACGTGTTCAGTAAACATTTTTATTTTAAAAAGAGCGTGGTTTCGTTTTTCGAACAATTTCAGTTCGCGAACAGCCTTCTGGAACAGATTATCGACGAAAACCGAGGTTTGACTGTATAATGATTCAAAATGTTTAATGCCTGATTTTAACATTTTAATCAAGTACGGCCACCGCATAACCACTGAAGTTGTCTGCACGTACTCTGATCAAATTTACTAAGATTTACTTTGCATGGGCTATGAAAATTGAGCCCTGAATGTCTTTCAGCGCTTGTTCTTAGTTCAAATTTTAGGTTCATCTGCCATCACTATAGGGTGGGCTTATCAATGCAGAACTGAAAGTGGAAGTATCATAATTACTGTTATTGTATTACAGAACAACACTTCATATTCTAACATAAAGCTGAACAAGGTGAGGCTGTGTGCACAAGTAGGACAAATCCCGGGTCAGAGTCCAAATTAACAGGGCTTCAAGAAAGGGCGAAACCTTTTACAGAAGAGCAAACAAAACTAGGACTCGCCCACCCAACTGGACACACATATTGTGAGGTTGCTTTTTATCTCTATTTGTAAACAGTATCATATGGGGAGAAATGGCTTCTTTATGTTTCGTCATCAGTATTCAGTGTGTGATTAGCAGCGGCTGAATTTGGCTCAAAAGAATATAGGAGGATTTGGTGTGAAATAACTGCATGACAGATCGTGAGGAATTGCCATGTTAGGGTTACTTGGCAAGCCAGGGTGTATACGTTGCAGCAGGAAATCGTGCACGGTGAGGCACAGAAACATTTTTGTGGAAAAAAAGAGAGCTCAGAGAGAATTGTTGTCCTGTTTACATGTTGGACACCAGGGGGCATCACTAGATTCGTTGCACTGAAGCAACCATGATGACTGCTGCAATTCTGATACAAGGACACGTTATGGTCTTAGTTCTACTCTTGAATACTAATATGACACATGGGTTAAGCGAAGGATAGAAAAGGCCAATAACGCCATTTTTACACTAGATGGGGACTGTAAGGCACAGTAAATTGCAGAAAACTAGCGTGGCCCAGCTCAAAGAGGTGCATGGGACATTTCCAACTCAAAGTCTCCCTTGCTACATCCCCCTTAATTTAACAGCTACCCTGAACTGAAGAGGCGGTATTGAAACTAGCTGGAATGCAAAATGGTGCTAATAGCAGTAATGTATAACAGAACAATCTCCTGATCATCATTTGGCTCCAGTTATTGTTTAATTCTGTTAGCTGAAAATGAAAGGGTCTGTTCAATGTCTCGCTACGTCTCCCTCAGGTGGGTGGCTCACCTTTGTGGTTATGTGACACCTCAGTGAACAGGGTAAAGGTGGATTGTTTAGTGCTGCGAACTGGCCACCGCCCTCCAAGTGCCTGTCAGTTGCATTTCAGTCGGAATCAAGTACACCGGGACGCATTATTCGTCCAGAATGTCCGTCAGCCGGAGAAACTGGTCCACTTTGTCCAGGTGAGTGTCACTCAGAGGCAAACACTTCTATTCACCTCACTCAGATTCTTTGCTAATGTTTTTAAAACCGAGAGCTCGAGGTACTGATCGGGGTGACAGGTTACACACTTGTAAAATAAATGTGCTCAAATGGCATTTATTTGGTCTTATTAACAGCAAATGAGAGTCATATGTGAAGCTACTTTGTTCTAATCATGTTGATGATTACTCCCACTTACAAACCAAACCTTTGCTATCATCACTTCAGCAACATTCCTAGGAAATCACAATGCCACCATCACTGAGCACCGTGATTTGAAACGGAGTCCCCATGAAAGCCCTTCATGATGTTCGATGTTCTCTGCTCACTCTAATGCAGGGGTGTCAAACTCATTTCACATTGTGGGCCACATACGGCCTCGGTAGATGTCAACTGGGCCGGACCATTAAAAACGATACCATACTCTGCTATAAATAAACAAAATAATATGTCTTTCCTTTGTTTTGGTCTAAAGAAGCACAAGAACACTAGGAAAATTTTGAAATTCAATGAACATATCTTTTACAAAACATTTCATGAAGCACATAAGATTTCCTTAGACAAATGTGCAATTTACTTTTATCATTCACATATATGCATTGCAACTGATCCCACTGACTGTACAAAGGCACAACACCTTAACAAGTAATTGGTATTGAAAAATATAGTGATGCACTTTTAATATTAAACAAGATGTATAAAGAAAGGAATTTTTAAACCATTTACACAAGCATATAAAATCTAAATGTAATCCCTGCCTACACCTTACAAACTAAGGAGAGTGCTATAATATGTGTAAAGAATAATGTATTCACATGTCCTTGATAGTGTCTGCTGTTTTGGGTCTGTCTCAGTGACAGACTGAGGCTGCTGTTGTCTTCTTCTCTGATTGAAACAATGTTGTCTTTTCCTCTGATCAAAACAGTGTGTCCCCCTAGCGGATATTCCATGAGTTGCACCTTATTAAAAATATTAATGCGTGCGTTTTTTCACTTTTAAATTATCCTGCGGGCCTGATCAAACCTCCTTGCGGGCCGATTTCGGCCCGCGGGCCGTATGTTCGACACCACTGCTCTAATGGCTTGTGGTCACTAGTCACAACATACTAACTAAACATGGCACTCTTATGCTGGAATATTTGTTTTTCTTACAGTTCGTTTCAACAGCTCGTTCCAAGCAGTGTGTTGTTTTTTGGGTTTTTTGAATGGTCATACGAGTAATAATGAGCATAGTGAGAGTAACTTGAAAAAGGCTGCAGGCTTTCCGTTGCTAACATTTGATATAAAGCAGCCCAGCCCTTGAGGAGCAAATAAAGCAGGTTTGGACTAGCGGTTATTCAAACCGTAATCTATTTTCAACTGCTGTCACACATTTATCGCCTTACAACAGATGCCGTGACGTTGTCATTGATATTGGACGAGCCGTTTTATGACCTTACATGTGCACTGTGTCCTTAGTTTGGCGCGCCAGTGGACAATGGAGGATGAGGAGGAGGTGGAGAGGGAGAGGAGGAGGAGGGAGAAGAGCTCAAGCAGCGCCTGTGACACCGAGGGCGACTGTAGTGCGGAACCCGTTGACACGCCCACAAGCAACCAGGTGTTCGACACCCCACCTGAAACCACGCCGGGCTCGAGCAGGTTTAGTTCATATAATAATTCCTTTAAAAAAAATTGTTTTTTTCCAAGTATGTGCTCCACTTTTGCATCATTCCATCTTGTAGTTTTGCTTCCATTTTTTCTTCAACTGGCATCCACGATGCCATGGTGAGAGTTCCACTGCTTTGATGGGCCTGGTTGGCTTCCCAGAGACAATAGCGAAGAAGGCATTTGATACCTTTGCCTCACGGGAATGTGTCATCCGTATACATTTCAAGCTAACACCGTGCACGGAAATGTGGAATTTGTCAAAAGCAGTGACTCTGGTATCAAAGGACTTTTTCGGGAAGCTGAGCCAAGCTTGACAGTGTTCGTGGGTGGTTTCTCGAGGGCAGCCATGATACATTTCATTCACAAATGTGTCTTTTATTTTCAGCACGGAGCAGATGCAGCAGGACTTTATGGAGGTACTGCGTGTCCGTGATGAGAAGCGAAGGTTGAGGCACATGGAGTCACTGAGGCGCCAGAAGGTGGTCGGAGAGGATGTCGAAGAGTCTGGCGGAGGAGGAGGATACAGGGAGGAGCTAACCGTGCAGCAGCACAAACCCATAATAAGCAAATCACAGCAGCCACAAAAAGTGGCCCCTTGCCCTCCCGAGGACATCAAAATCCACACAAACGGACACGTAAGACACGTTTTCATATTACTATGCCTCGACATTAGGAATTCCTCTCTCCAATAAAAGACAATTCGATACATCCCTCAATATATGGGCTGCGATATGATTCAAGAAAGGTTTCAAGAATTTGAAAAAAAAAAAACTTTTTTTTTTCTTAGTTGCCCATCGTTGATTTAATGTATTGAGAGAATTAGAAGCGCATTTGGTTGAGACAAAAATATTGTACACACTTTCTCCTTAAATTGTGCTACTCCTTCTAGAGGCCGTATAAGACAACCTGATATAGTAGACTGACGGCTCAGCTCCTCTCTCGGCTTCTCACTACATCAGTAATAGTAGTTGCAAGGGATACAGATTAAATGCCTGTGAGTATTGTTATCGTGTCTGCATGTGTTGCAGCCCCATTTGTGTTCAGATATTTAAATTGTAACAACACCTCCACATAGATGCTAATTATTAGCCCATGTATCTCAGGAGTTTCCCATTGTATGTTAGCATCAATCTAGCAGAGGCCATGTAATTTTTCTAAATACACAATGTGTAATTCTCTTGGTTTGAAGTTTAGTTTGACAGTAACCTTTAGTTGAGAGTGGCAATAAACAGCCTTAAGCATTTTTTTTCAAACAGTATTTACTTGTCATATCTGCCAAACTGCCACTTGTTGTAAAGTGAGTTGATTTATCTTCCACCACACAGTGCTTGTAATCTCAAATTTGCGCCCACAAGTCAAAACAAGAAATTGGCTCATCACCAAAAAGTCATCATTCCAGTCACTCAGCTGATCTTTTAGATTTGGAAATACTGTAGTTGTTGAATAAGAGACGGTACTACTAGGCGGGGGGGGGGGGGGGGGGGGGGGGTGATTACATTTGTGCGAAGACGAGCACCAACAGGGTTGGAGTTGGAGAAATGCCACACAGTGCCGGCAGTCCGCTGTTGCCCCACACAGAGTCATGTTCATCATCTTCTACGTTTGGGAACAACAACTCAGTCATGGGAGCACACGAGGAATACAGAAAGGCAAAAAAATAAAGGGGGGGGGGGGGGGACAACAACTTCCGCTTCTCCAAGCTTCAGGGAAGACTGGATAGCACGTTTGAATGTGGGGTTGTTTTCTAGATCTAACTCATCCTTTGCTGAAATCATTAAGAATTATATTATATCGTATTTCAACCCTCAAAAACAATCCTTGCCCTTGTCGTATGCTCCCTTTGATATTTCGCACACAATCTGTTTTATCAGCGGTATCATTCTCCTCTATCACCCCGCTACCCTTACGAAGATAAGCGGATCAGAAAATGAAAATTCCCCTTTATCAATCTTTGGTGACTCAAGTGACCATCGAGATTTATAGGAGGAACTTTTTATAACACGCAACTCAATGAGGGAGGGCCTTGCCCCAAGGATGTTACATAACACGAGGTGTGTATCAGGTGACTTTGCACATGTTGATGCCATCTGTTGTTTGTCTTTATTAGCAAGAAAATGGAGTACCATCAGAGAAAGACCCCGTTTCCAGGCAACCATCCAACCCAAGACACAAGTTTGTCAGGTTAACAAGCACTATTTTTCAGCTCTTTTGGTGTCAATATAGATTCAAAGAAAATATGCAATGAAAAGAAGCTGAATAGCAATATTCACAAATTGACCGCTACAATTTCAAAGTCCTCTTCATCATGCTGTTCACATTCTGACCACCACGAGACCACCATCACTTCCAGCATTATTTAAACAGGATGTTCACAAGGGAAGTGAACACTGAGCTTACGCTGACAGCAGGTTGCAACAGAGGAACTGGAAGACTAACAGAAAGGCATAGAAATGGACTTTGGTGCTGTAAAATTTGCTATTCAGTTCCTTGTCAGAGAACACGAAACAATCTTAACTTGGACACGTGACATAACGCCATTTGAAATTGCCTATATATTTTGAGAAAGCACATTGCTGAGAAGGGAGCCGTAGCTCCATCACGCTTTCTTGTGTTTATGTTGTTGTAGTTCTGTCTCGATCTCTCTCAACAAGAGCCCCTCTGCTAGCGGGCACACAACTCCCGTGAGCCCCCTCTCGCCAATGACCCCCAGGTCACCTCAAGAACAATGGCCCTCACCTTGCAGTAGCCCCTCCCCTCGAGGGCCTAGAAGCCCCATACCCAATGGACACTCGCCACAGGTAAACGCGCGTGCGCGCGCGCACCCCCCGCCCCCCCCCCCCCACACACACACACACAAAATACGAGTAATCTGGTGACTCGATGGCTCTGCTCAATATCAAAAAATGGCAACAGCTCTCTCTAGTGTCAAGAGTTGTCATGGCAGACTACCCTGGATTGAAATAGCGCGACTTGAATGCAGTTTCCTTACCTTTCTGCGGTAACTAGGATAGGCTGGGTCTTATACTGTACATACATAAATGGGGCAAATAAACCATGAATTAATATAATAGACAGTTTGTCTAATTTCATAGTGTTGTCAATTTACTAAGTAAACACTTTGACATGCTTTTAAAAAAAAAAAAAAAATTCCATTCCAACAACCTCACACAATTCGACCAAACAAGAGTGCTGAAAACACAAGTCAGGAAGAGATAAATCACATGATATTAATAATGCAAACAAATCTGTATATTTAACACGTCAACTGTTTCTTGAAACAATGATATGTAAACATGTGGACTGCACCTCTTGAGGATTGAATTTATTTATTTTTATTATATTGAGACACTATACAATATAAACATATCAAAAATACCCCCACCCCCCCACACACACGATTGTTTAATTGTGGCTGGAATGGACAGATGAACAGATAGATTATTTTGTAGTAATTTAATGATCATTTTCACACCAGTTATGTGAAATTAGACAACTTCCCTGACGATCTCTCACATGGTGCCACAGGTGTAAATCACAATTTTGGTAAATGTGACCAATCTGCTCTGAAATTCTTTTGATGTACAATTTCTCAGACCGTCGTGATGTGCTCTTCAACCAACAACAACCCAGAGGAGCCGAGTAAACCTATTTTCATCAGAAAGAGCTCCCGGACAATTTCTTTTCGGGTAAATGCATAACACAGTGCAACACTCATTGTCTTAGCACCCCAAAAACACTAATACATGACACAGTTGCATGAACACTGCACTAGGCAAATGCCAACATTGGTGTTAAGACACACACCATCTGCTTGGTCTACAGATGATGAGGAAGAAAGAGGAAGAGAATTCGCCATTGCAAAGGAGGTGCGATGATCAGATTTTGGGCTTGTGTGAAATGTTTATTTTCGAATGTTTACTATTTTTCTTCCTCTGTTTTAGTGCAAGCGTCAGGGTGGCCTCCAAAAAGTTTGAATCCAACAAGGTAAAAGTCAGTGTACGCTAACCTGAAAGTACACAATGAGGACAAGGGTATTGACGCATCCGTGATTCCGTCGTATTTGCTCCTTCCAAATATTTATTCATGATTTTACTCAGACAATCTGGAAAGATGTCCACTTCCAACAGTGGGACCAATTTTGGAAAGGCCAATGTTGTCCCACTATCGATTGATGGAATGTTTTATTCCGCAGTGTGCACTAACACAAAATCGCAATCGACCTATTGATCATCCCTGATTTCTTAGATCAGATTCAGTCCACCTCCAAATACCTAATACAAAATTTTACTGAAAAACTTGCCAACTGAAAAGGCGCAGCGTGAAACCACAGTTAATCAAGACTATGTCCCTCTACTTTTTTAATAAGACAAACAAACTTCAACAAAGAAACTCATTGAAACACAAAATTCATCACTTCACGCAGTGAAATGGTATCACAACAAAACCAAAACGTATTTTACGAAACAAACTTGTTACATGAAACTTTTCCAACTGGTCAAGCCAACAAAAAATATTTCCAGATCATTACTGTGATTATTCCACAAATTTATACCCGTAACAGAGACACATCTTTGCTTTTTAAGCCCTTGTCTTGTTTTTTTTTTTTAAAGAACACCAGCTCCCCTCAAATTATAACAAGTCCCTATTTTCAAACAGTTTATGAACAGTGTGACACAGCAAATTATGTACAGTACATTCATTATGTATATTGTACATTATTTGCGCAGTATGGAATTTGACTAAATCATCAGCAAATAAAACGTATATCATTAATACTGTATACAGTATACAGTAATATGAATAATTTGTGGCCGATTTCAGACCCTTGAGGTACCCCATAGGTCACTTTCAATTGTTTCTTAATTTTGACTGCCTAAATTTAAAAGAATGCGTTCTTGGATGAGTTCAGTTCAGGAAGAACAAGCCCATCAAACACTTTTGGGATGAACGAGAACACAGATTGTGAGATTGGCCTTCTTGCAGGGTCAACATCAGCAACCTTTGACATCACCAATGCCCTTCTGGAAGAATGGACAAAAACTCCATGAGACAACATTCTGGAGGAAGATAATCCCTACTGTCATTTTATAATCCCTGTTGGTGAAATGAACAGATGTCTCAGTATCTTTGTCCTCACAATGTCACTTGCTTGGGTCACAGATGAGGTGGTGTGTTAATTATGCTAACTGTCTTTTGGTTTGGATCAGCATGAAGCCCTCATCGAGGACAAAGCAGCACCTTTCCAGAGGAAGTGAGTGTTATTTTTAACTTGTCTATTTGAAGACCTTTGAATTCCCTGCTTGACTCACCACAATGGAACTTTTGTATAGTTCCGTGCAACGAGTCTCATCTCGATCCATCCAGGAGAAGATGGAAAGACTTGCCCAGGCTGCTCAGGTGGGTATTATCGGATCTTCATCATGATCAAGCACGTATCAGTCGGATTTATTTCGTTTGATATTTACACAGAAATCGGAAACGGGTCGATCTCCCGACGTGAGCCAGCGTGCCTTGTACCTGCTCGAGGAGGTGTCCAGGAAGAGGGGCCTCTTTGAGAAGGAGCCGCAAGCAGCCAGCCAAATAAGGCCTTCCAAGCATGTAAGGACGCAGCCCATAGCTTTCCCCCCCCCCCTTTTTTTGTCAGGATACGACCAAAATTAAAGCACATCATCAAACACAAAACAGGATTTTATTCTTAAAAGTCTATTTATTATTCTAAGCCACAGTAATATTACGCAATTGGATAATTGGGCTTAAAGGAATTCAAAAAAACTACTTAGCGATTCAGATATCATTAACTTCAAAATTAACCTAAATAAAAGCTTAAAAACGCGCTGAATGATTACACACAAGAGTTGTACTGTACTTAAAAAATAAACATTACTGAACTGTAGGCAGTGATTATTTCTTTGACCGCTAGATGGAGCCTCTTCACTGCAGCTCAATTTCAGAATACATTGGATACAATATTTAGTTCATTCTGATTGCCTTCGAAGGGTTATGTCCTTTTAAATGTGCGGGATTTTCAACCACTCCTCTCTTTTCAAATGTTTTTTCAAGACAAACACTGTGCATTTTCCTGTTCAAATGCCAGCAACAATCTTCCAATGTTGTGTTGCAGGACTTCAAACATGTGGACATCAACGGCAAGAGGAGTTTGTTTGAGAAGCCGTGAAAACGTCACAAACTTCAAACGAGGAAAAATCTACAAGGGAAAGATTATTTCGTCACATGAATTTGACGAAACACAAGGAACCTTGTTTTAATCTTTGTAAATACGGGAAAGTGAATCATTTGAATTATTTTGTATTTGTCTTGCTTGAGCTTATCTGTTTTCTCCTTCCTGGTTGGCTTTCTGGAGGGAAAAAAAGTACAATAAAACTCAAAACAATGGTGTTTCTTGCTCAGTTAGAAAGATTGGTTATCCACCCATTTGTTTAGTAATCAACTTACTTATCCTCATGAGGGTCGCGGAGTGAAGCAGGCTTTCCCAGCTGTCTTCAGGAAGTAGGCGGAGCACACCCTCAACTGGTTGCCACCCAATCGCAGGGCAAACATAGACGAGCAAACTTCGCACTCACGATCACACCAGGGGGACAAACTGGAGTGCCCAATCAAACCGCAATGCATGTTTTTGTAATCTGGGAGGAAACCGGTGTACCCGGAGAAAACCCACACCGGCACGGGTAGAACAACCAAACTCCACACAGGAAGGCCGGAGCCGGGATTGAACCCACGACCTCTGCACCGTGAGGTCGACGCGCTAACCAATGGGTTACTGTGCCGCTCATGAATGGTTATTTAATGTTAAAAGTACAAATGCAATTTGTCAGTGTTAAAGTACAGTACGTTGAACAGGTGAAGGTTTGAAGACGTTCATTCACCAATCTAAAAGTGAAATCTTTTGTTGTGAATAAGAAAGAAAAAAACATATTTTAAAACCCAAGACTCCTTTTCTTCTTTGGAAAATGATGAATTTTACATTAGATGACTGCTATATATTCACTGAACACCAAAATACATGTTTAAAAAAAAAAAAATTCAATACTTTAATCCTAATTTAGGATTAGGGCCAAATTTGACCCTTTGAGATTTAAAGGTAGCATTTGAGTAGCAGAATTTATAAGGGCCAAATTTGACCCCGTGGGTTCTCCAGAGTTAAGATTTAATCTGTCTAACATGTTTATTTTCCAGTGTTCAAGGAAGTTCAAACCACCCTTTCATCACACTTTGCTTCATAGAAACATGTATTTTACAGTTACAGTTAGCACCGCATGGCTGCATATTTATATTTTCCAATTTTATTGGAAACACTGGTTGGAGTAAAACAAAAATGATAGCATATTCCTCGAAACTCTCAATCGATTTTATAATTAAAACAAACAGTCTAACTTTAGACATAACCATCCACGTATCTCTGCAGATTAGAGTTCCGTGTCTGTGTTTTGTCAACGGGATTGTTGCCATAGAAGGACGTGTGTTTGTGTGTGTTTGCATTTCCACTCTACCATATTTGGTTCTGCTGATAACGGCAAACGAAGGCTATCTGAAAGGTTATTAATAACCCAACAAAAGCTGGTGCAGCCTTTAAGCTTTCCATTTTGACTCTTTTTACACTCATCCCGACGCTTCCCCCATAGGACCTTTGTTGTGCTGCATCACTGTTTCGCAGGTTTGCTTCACGCAACACAAGAAGGGAAAACCGCTATTACACGACATAACTCACAAATAGATTCCCTGTCAATTATGACTGGATTGAGGATTTCTGGATAAATTGAGTGTGTGTGTGTGTGTGTGTGAAGGTCACCGCTGGTCATGTCGGACAACGAGGAGGTGGCGGAGGAGGAGTACGAAGAGTAAGTAGAGTTTATTCATCATACATTCGCCATTAATCAACTGCAGAGAAATGCATATTTGGATGCGCGTCATAAAATGTGATAAATGTGTTTGCTTCTCACAGGGAGGTGGAAGGTAAGAAAAGTCATCATCACTGAGGAAGATATGATGTGCTGGCAAAACAGAAGATGTGCAGTTCAAACAAATGCTTACTCCAAAACAGGACGGCCTAACACGGTAACGTGACACCCAACAATGCACAAGCTCGTCTCTCTTCGAAGGACTGCATGACAGTGATCGGTCACATTGCCAAATTAGCACGGATGTTTATTCCCCAAATTCCTGAAATGTTAAATGTCGCGAAAACAAAGCATGCAGTAAATCACAACTCCTTATTTGAAACGCAACTGGGCAGAACATTGAAAATGAGACATTTTTTGATAGAATGGGAGAAATACCGCAGGCCCACTTTTAATTTGATGGCTAAATGTGTCAAGAAAATCAAGCATTTCTGTACTACAAGTCTTCTCAAATTGGAGGAAAGAGGTCAAAGGGGATGTTACAAAGTTCTCCATTTACCGGTACTGAAAACGTTTTTTGTTGAATTTGCTCAATTTTATTTTGTTAGTTGGTTGCATGAAATAAAATCATTTGGATCCAGATACCTTTTGAAAGTAGACTAGACTCAAATATCTGCATCCAGATACAATTTGTTTTAATACAATTTGTACAACTGCTTAAAAAAGGTATCTGGACCCAAATAATTTTATTTTGTGCAACCAACTGACAAAATAAAATTAACTACTGTGTGTAGGATTCTATAACAGAACTGTTTTTGCAGTTAAAAAAAAAATCCTCCCCCATTCCAGAAACATGCATGTGAGGTTCACTGAAAGCTCTAAAATTGTCCTTCGGGGTGAAAATGAATGACGGTTTGCAAACGTTGGCATCCGTCAGTGTGCTCGTCTGCCAGTGAGCTTTCCGTCGGTATTTCCGGTTCGGAGAGTCTCTCCAAGTTAGTCAAACGGCATCGGGAATGGACTTGCCGGTCCCACATCACACGCAGGTGCCGCATACCTGACACGCAGCCCAATAAATAACAAAAATACAACGTAAAACTGTGTTGCATACCTTTTGGTCCCGCAGACAGTAACGACGTGTGTCTCAGTAGATTTTATTTTATCGATCACCACACTGTGCATGTGTGTCTGTTGCTTTTATTGATTTTTTTTTCTCCTTAATTTAGCTGCCTGTGCGGCGCCTGCGTGTGAAGTGGAAATAGTTTTCCGGAAGAGTGAACATAAAATAACAAAATAATATAACACAACACGGAACATAAGCCACGGGCAGTCATGCAATTGTAATCACTATTACCGCAGACGTTTTGTTGTTTGAAGTCATTGACGGAAACTAACCCACCTCCGATAGTTTGTTTCTATCGGTCGTCTAAATTCAGCCAGGATGGGCTCCAGCTCATCTGCGACCCGAATGAGCAGAAGCACCACAGAAAATGGACGGATGTAGTTCACAACTGCATTGCAGTTGTTCAAGTTTCATGTCAAACTCAAAAATCCTTAGCGAGGCCAACATTACGCTTACATTTGGAGGATTCTGTCAAATCACATCGACTTCTTATTTCCCCAGAGGAGGAAGAGGAGGTAGAGGAAGGTCAGGCAGAAGAGGAGGAGGAGGAGGAGGTGGAGGAGGAAGGTACGGCATGTGATTTGTGCTCACTGCTAAAACACACATTGTGCGAAATTGCCGAATGAACCCCATTTCATAAGGGGCCTTCAAAAGTGTGCAATCCTTTGAGTCAAGCGTGCAGTAAGTGTTATTGAATTCCACCATATTTCGAAATGTACTTGACACACATGCACACGCTTACACGCCCACGCACACACACACACACACACACACACACACACACACACACACACGACTCGTTTTGGAGTGTTACGTGCTTTGAAATACCAGAGGTGGGTAGCTCATTGTTGTTATCTCTCACGACCTTGTGTTGAGATCAACTTTTTGTTCTTTCCTGGGTTCCATGGGGAAAAAAACGGATCACTATTTCTACACTTTTAGGACAACCCATTTCAAACAGAAAAGTTTGCTCACTAGTTAATTTGCTTGTAAAATGTTATTCATGCTCGAAATAAGCGGTTTTGCATCACAATTTGTAAGGCGAAATTAGCATTGAAGAGCAAAACTGAGACCTACTGGATCGTCCCCAAAACTGGTCTGCATCGCTCACGTTACCCACGTCAGAGGTTGAGGCACAGGTTTTCCCCCGTTTTTCAGGTTGGGGGTGGTATTATTTTATGTTTGCTTCTAGACAGGAAAATAAGATTTGCTGCTACACATAATGTGGATCTAAGAATCAAAATCTGTTGATTATATAAACAATGAAAAAAATAATTGCTCATTCGTTTTTATTGTTGGAAAAAAAAACCTGCAAAAAAAAAATGCTCCACCAAATTAGAAAGTTGTGCCTCGAATGAAGTCATTGATTTGCAAAACTGCTGCGCAAAGAAATATTTCGAGACTTTTTCATCATATCAACTCAAGACTTTAGTTGTAGACTTTATACTTTGTAACTTTGGCTTTTGCAGTGAAGTTATCACATCTGCAGGTTCTATTCTAACAACTTCATGACTGTCAAGATTCTCACTCACATGTGACATATTTTGCCTTGCTAGCAGACGAACCCACTGAACAAGAGCAGGAGGAGGCGGAGGCCGGTGAAGAAGAAGGTATGAGAGGAGAAACACTCTGAGCAGGTTGAGTGTGAACGCATAAAACAAAGTGATGAGACAGACGCATTATGTGTTTGTGTGGATCAGAGACTGCTGAGAAAGTCGTGTTATCTGAGTCAGGCGTCACTTTGGTATGTGACAGACTGCAGTGACTTGACGAGCAGCGTGTGTTGATTACGCCTTTCCACCACACATGTGTGCGCACAACCCACACACACGCACACACACACACACACACGCACACGCGCGCACACACACTTGCACACACTCAGACACTTTCCAACCCTGAGGCGCGACTTTAGTCACCATTAATCATCATAATCTGCTGACTCTATATCATGCCAGTGAGGGGCGTTTCATCAACTCCTTGGGGGCATCAACCCTCTCCCCCTCAAAAAAAACCAACAACAAAAAACAAAACAGGATCATGTTATTGCTGTGTCCGGTGAACACACTGAAAACACGCCCCACTCAACTGTCAATCAAATGCCACAAATAAATGGATGCTGCTTTGTCAATGTTTTTTAATGCCATCACGGGCCTTTTATATGCCACGACAACGAGGCACTCAAAAGTGGCCATGCCAGCCTGAAGCACTGGTTCACATGAAGGCTGTCAAATTGGACTTATTTTGTCGCCCCCTCCTCGCTCTACTGCCTCTCTCTGCATGACGTGCGTGCAACGAGGCACTCTAAGGCAACGACACTATCGAAAGGAAAGGTGTATTTTGGGGGGGACTGGGACCTCATAAATGTTCATGTGGGAAAACGGGACAAACAGCCACTCGAGCTAGAAGGCCTTTCAAGAAGAGTGACAGGTGTTGAGCAAATTGTTACTCCCCTTCTGCGTGCTGTACTCTTCATCTACTTTGCGTTTGACGCGCATTGTGCTTTGGTTACAGACGGCGATGCAGAAGCAGACGAAGAAGGTAAAATTGACAGCACCAATGAGTTCACGCTTGTGTCTTGAACTTTCTGGGAATCACATTTGGCCAACTCACACATAGTTCATTGTCTGGACTTGCTCGCTTGAATGCTAATGAGCGTGCGCAGTCTTGACTAGCTCTCTCCTCTCGTTACATTCTTGTTGCATCCTGTTGCTTCTCAACAAAGAGGAAAGCAAACCAAAGTTCAAGTAAGCCCCGTCCATTCACTTCCATTTCCTTTTATTTCATGCTACAATACAACATTTTGAAAAATAAAAAGTTTCTTCTTTGTCTTACTCTATAGGCCATTCATGATGCCCAACCTCATCCCGCCCAAGATTCCAGATGGCGAGAAGGTTGATTTTGACGTGAGTTATGTGATGGGCGGTGCATGCATTTGCGCTGGGGTGTTCATCATGCAACTTTAAATACACACATGTCATTCACTATTCGGAACACCTACAAGACAACAGTTTTAGTATTATGACTACCATTATTATCATTTATGGTGTATAAGCGCATCCTGTAGCTAAATAAGACATTTTACAAACAGTGCTCCATAAGTGCTACACCACAACTATTGGTACAACACTAATCAGTACATTCCCCCCCACCCCCGCCCCCGCCACCACCACCACCATTCACTTTCCTTTGAAGCGATCTATTCTCACGATTCTGTCAGTATTGTTTGTTTGTACAGGCCCCAGGAAGTGAAAACACTGTTTGCCTCTATATAACTTTTTTGTCCATTTAAATGGAGATTTTTGTACGCATTGCCCTCTAATACAAGACGAATAAAACAAAGGTGGTGCCATATTGTGCTCCCTTATAAAGGACATACATCGTAAACGGATGGAAAAGGACCTGATGGAGCTTCAAACTTTGATTGAGGTTCATTTCGAAAGCAGGAAGAAGGAAGAAGATGACATCATGCAACTAAAGGAGAGAATTGTGAGCGCCCCAACACTCACACACGCACACAACCACTCACAAAGACCAACACCTGTGTTCAAGATGTCTCAAAATGGGAATTCTCTCTTTTTTTTTTTTTTTCTGCAGGAGAGGCGCCGCTCTGAACGAGCAGAGCAGCAAAGAATCCGCAGCGAGCGAGAGAAAGAGAGACAGAAACGTTTAGAGGTAGACAAACTACAGAATAAAATCCCACCAAGCACATCATTCAGGATTACTCTTCAGATGCGCTGCTGACCTGCTCTCAGAAAAATTAAGACACATTTTCAGAGGAAAAGATTTCTTTTCTGTGTGTATATGTTCCAGTACCAGTAATACTGTAGATGTGAAAGCATTTTCAGTAGTGTGTAAGGCAGCATTTCAGTTGTGGTGTGAGTGTTTCATTCATTTGTGTGTGTGTGTGTGTTTCGTACAGTATGTGAGAAAATTAGGGCACAACAGTATTTCAGTAGTGTCAGTGAGAGTAAAAAATAAAAATTTGTGTGTATATTGGAAAAAAAATCAGTAGTGTGTGAGAGCTTTTTCAGGAGCGTTTGAGAGATAATTTCAGTTGTGTGGCTAAAACAAAACAAAACGGAAAAAAAACCTGCGCATGTGAAAATGTTTCCGTCATTTTGAAGAGAGCATTTCATTCGTTTGTGAGAATTTTTCAGCGTGGTTAACAGTGTTCAGTTGTGAACATAGGAACATTTCAGTCGAGCGTGTGAGAAGTAATCCCTAAATGATGTTCTTTAACTGAATTATCCGTCGGCGGCCATTCAGGATGAGCGCACTCGCAAAGAAGAGGAAGAGGCCAAGAAAAGAGCCGAGGAGGACGCCAAGAAGAAAAAAACCCTGACCAGTCTGCACTTTGGAGGTTATATGCAGAAACTGGTGAGAAAGTGGTGGCCCCAGTGTAAAAGCCGATCAGAAAAGTGCCCCCAGGTAACTTCTGTCATGAATTGGCGCTATCGAAATGAAACAGACCTGACTGTCTCACAGACGGAGAAGCGCAGCGGCAAGAAGCAAACAGAGAGGGAGAAGAAGAAGAAGATCTTGAGCGAAAGACGCAAGTCTCTTGATGTTGACACCATGAACCAGGAGCAGCTCAAGTGTGTGGAAATAAAAAATTAGATTGTGCTAGTCGCACGTGGGCTATTCTCTAAAAAGTACAAACACGCCTTTCCTTTGTTTGCTTTCCTGACTCACAGAGCAAAAGCGAAGGAGCTCTGGGAGTGGATGAAAGAGCTGGAAGCCGAGAAGTTTGAGCTGCAATACCAGATCACGAGCAAAAAATATGAGGTATGCGTGAATCTGTATTTTGTGAGCGGGTGACCTTGTTAACAATGCAAAAAAATTAAATACCTGCCCAATCGAATGAGAGCAAGACAGAAGTGGCAAAAGTACTCACTAAGTAGATATAAACATACTTGTATAAAAATGACTGATAAAAGTACAAGTACATATTTAACACCTAACTAAGAAAAAAGTACAGTATAATTCCTGTTTTGAAAACTTCTCTGCTCACAAAATAGTTTTTTATTGTTACTTTTCATGGCGGTCACAGGATATATTGACATAAAATATTTTTCTGAATTATATTGACAAAGTATGTGGTAAAAATGTTTTGAGTATGTGTGCGGAGTGATGCTGATCTAATCATTATTTGACATTACAGTATTTGATTGCGTGTTGTCTAAGAGCTAGCTAGCATTGGCACGACGAGCTCTCAAAACGTGTTCCCATTGCTTTGCTAAGGTTGTGAACTGAGTGACTAAAATTCTTAATGAGCTAATATAAGACCCTACTTGTGGTTTTTTTCAGACTAGATGGGAAAAATTTAAACATAAGAAGCTTTGGTGGGCAGAAAGTACAGATAAAAGTTTTCAAATGTAGGGAGTGGAAATAAAAATCATTAGAAAATTAAATACTCACATAAATGTACAGATACCAGCAGAATCTAGTTAAGTACAGTGCAGTACAAGTGCAGTAACAAACATTGTAGCCTCTGAGGGAAGCAAAAAAAAAAAAGTCAGGAAAAGCCTGCTAGAACATTTTAAAATTGTTTGGCGTTAATCAGGCACGCTAGATGGCGGCAGCTGTGTACTGACTTCCATTTGACATGAGTTTGATTGTGATTGGTTAATTGCGAAAATCCGCCACACCCCCAGTTACAAGTGGATGTGCCCGCTTGTGTCACCACATAATCGCAACTGTTTTTTTCTTCCTTCAAAGAGATTTTGAAAATTCAACTGCGTTGCACAGGAATGGTGGAAAAAAAGCCGCGTAGACTTTGTGTGAAGACTTTTTTTTCCTATCCACTCTTAATATCAGTCTACAATGCAGATGTACCTGATGTGAATACATAACTTGCCAAAGTCAAACTTTGACCTTTTCTCCTTTGCAGATCAATGTACTCCGGAACCGTGTCAGTGACCACCAGAAAACGTAAAAACACCTCAAATTTCATTTCATACAGGTCCTGCCTGCAGCCTGCATGTCATCTTTCTTCAAAATTGACATTCTTAAGTTTTTTTTTTTCTGATTAAGTGGAATAGCAACCATAGAACTAGTATCTTTTTGAGCAAAACCCATAACATCTCGCGTTAATTTCCAAAAGGAGCTCGTCCACTGAATTGTGCATGTCTTTGCTGTGTAAACTCCCGCTTTGATGATGCAGCAATGTGACCAAAAAGGGAGTAATGGGAAGCATTCCTGTTCTGATTGCTCTAACTGGACGAGCTGGCTGCATGGTTGGGTGTGGCGCAGCTGTCAAGAGTCCACACCTCCGGCACAGAATGTTTCACACAACGTACTGCTAACTGACGTGTTATTTTTGGAAAGGCAGAATGATGAGAATGAGAGCAACAAAGCCTGTTTTGTTAATGCTCTCTGTGTTTTCCACAGATCCAAGAGGACCAAGAGAGGCCTGAGGAAATAAATGAAGTTGGACTAAGATAGAGGTTGAAATCAAGCAAGCTAAAAACCAATCCTCACTTGCAAATCTTCTCCTCACAGGCTGCATCATGACTGACCATTACCGTATTTATGGATGTTAAATAAATCATTTCAGGGTTTTTTTTCCCTTGACTTTGTGAAAAGTCAATCTGGGCAAGTTCACCTCTTGATCCAGCACCATAGGAATGAAAAGGCCAAAAAGCCTAAAGCAAAGAAAAGATGAGACAGGTTCCTTATGAGAGACAGGCACTGACTTGACTGGGACTGTTGAAATGATCCCAAGGTCACGAAACTGACACAAAGCAGAGGTTCAAGAAAATGTTGGAAGTCTTCATTCAATGATCAATAAAAACCATGAACAAAAAAACGGGAACTTGAGGTGTAAAGATATGCAAAGGAGGAAATACATTTAAAAAACAAAAAAAAACCCCAAGATTTGGATTTCAACGAGTTTGAATTGAATTGAATTCAACTTTATTGTCAAATGTGCTGTACGTATGTGTAACATACAGCACAGATGAAATGTTTTCCCCCTCAACATAAAACAAGATGTTTGCACCTTGTACCAGGCTTTCGCCTCTAGTGAAAAAATGTGACGGTGTATCATTACATCGTTTGTTGTGCAAAAATATGACTAGATCACCATTGCAGATTTGGTGTACAGAAAAAAAGCACAGTTCTTCTGTGACTGAGTTTTTTTTCCCCCTTTATGTAGATTCTCAGTCACACAGATAATGATAACTCGAGGAAACCAGACTCGCCCATTTTGTTGTTTTGTCTTGTTTTCCAAAGATGACTTGAGCAATAGAGCTATTAGAGTAACGATGTGTTCCATCTTTGTTCCATTTGTTTGCTTAAGTTTATTCATTACACTACGGAATGATTGGGCACAATAAAAAGAATTCCCACATACCAATTCTGTGTTTTGAATTCCTCATTTTATTCAGAAACAGAAAAAAAAAAGGTTAAAAAATAAGCAAGGTGTAACATGAACTACAAATCAATTAATTTGCCTGCCTGTAACATTAACAGAAAAGGAACATTTAGAGTTAATTGTACACATCGGTAAATATACTGTCGCGGTGAGTTTAATGAGTTGCCAGTAGCGGGTTAATATAGCAAACACAATGTAACCGTGTCACATGTTTCCACCGTATAACATGGTTTGTACTATTTTCATGTTTCAAAATATACCAATGAGTTAGAACATTTTAAGTCGTGATCATTTGAAGGGATCCTAATGTCTCCTCCTGATTTAAAGGCTAATGCTAACTTATACCAAGCCAGGCTAGGCTAACTGTCTTACATGGGATAGGTTTCTCCTTTAATATCATTTTGGTAAGCTAAAACAATTTCCCCGTCACTCGGTGTTTAGCAAAAACTTAAATTAACAAAGCACACGTTCCCTTTTTTCTTTCATTCATAATCATCATCATCTCCTGAGTCCTCAAGGTCACAAGAAAGATGTGATTGGAAGTGATATATTTAACCTTTTTCACGACATACACATACTACTCAACAGAAGCCATAAAATAAAAACCTCACACGCAAGTTAACCAAGCAAAAAAAAACAACCAAAAACTAAACACACTTGCCCATTTCTATACACAGATGCAAACCAATCCAAATTAAATACATACAACACCGCAGGATTAATTAATGATCATGTTTCAAAGGGTTTGTTTTTTTTCTTCCAACATAATATGTAGAGCAATGATAAGATTCATAATTGCTAAAGCCTTTTCAGCGCGCCGGTTGTGAAGGCGGTAATTTTACCCTCCATGTCGCAAGGGTGTGGCCTCAACAGTGTCTTAACTTGCGGATTTCCATCTAGACGCACACACAAACATCCATGAAAAGAGGCAGAGGTCAAATGAAAGGAGGATTTAATCCCACTGCTGTGCATTTACCAACCCTCAATTGTGAACACACAAGCATTCCAATGGTATACCTCTGGGCAAACGTGGCGTCGCTCCCCAGCTTCCACATCACTCGATAATCTGCACGGACCTGTACGCCGCCGTTGTGCTGTCGTTGACGAATAATGACTTGCTCATTCCTAGCTGTGGATCAGACAGTTCAAAAACATGAGCAGTTAGAGGAAGTCCACCTTGACAAGACTCTCATTTAGCGGTTGTGAACATTCTCAACTGCAAATGTTTACAACAAATACAACCTCCAAAATAATAAGCTACGCTAGCACCAACATCGTGATTCATGACTAAAACTGAAGACCTTATGGTGGAAACAAAAACGTCTTATAAAATTGGCACGCCATAGTGGAGAGTTTGCTAAGAAGCCTGTCAAATCTGAATGGATTGAACAATCAGCAAGGATATAAAATTAGGTTTCAAAATTGAGACATTCTCTTGGCTATGTGAGCTAGTCCGCAGAAAACGCTGAAAACACTCCACGCTCAGCTTTCAATTCTCAATCAAATACATAATGAATGTACTGTATTTGTCTATTTTTTTTTCTTATGCCTGCACATCAAGACGTGTTTGAGCCATGAAAATCTCGACGTTTAAAGCCGGTGACAAACAAAATTCCGGTGCTGAAACATTGAGTGCTAGCCACCAGCTAGCTAGTGGGCTAAGAGGCTTCCGGATGTCGCAGCCCAGCAGCATGATCATTCAATCTTAATTCCCCATAACAGGGACACTTTCGGGGAAGTGAACCGTTTATTAAAGACAGTGGCAATGTTATTCAGCCTGCGGCTCACACCACAACAGACATTAGAGCACATGCTTTCTGCTAGTTATATACACACAATGCTATACGTTTCAATATATTACGATAGCCTGAAAAACACAAAATGGCAAATACTAGGGAAATTAAATTAAAAAAACAAGCTGTTTTATAAGTAGTGGCATCCAGAGAAGATGCATTCTTTGGGGTGTAGGCATAGCTAATTACCTAACTGCATGCTGCATTGGTAGAAATGCCGCAAGTAATTCTCATTAGTAAATCATAATTGCGACTGAGAGCACTGATGCCAACAAAGGTGTTCAGCGCTTATGTAACGGGGGAAGGGCAACGCATGCTCTGGATGTCCAAGTGCAACGCTGGGTGCTGTTTTAGCCATCAAAAAATATAGATATAATTGGTGAAATACAGTATGCTGCATCTCTACAAATGACTATTGGACAAGTCTCAGTCTTTCCACATGTTTACAGCAATTATCTTTCATTAACATGTATTATGTATGACGATACAAATAAAACAAATATACTGCTAGGCTCCAGCACCCCCCGCGACCCTAGTGAGGATCAAGCGGTTCGGAAAATGGATGGATGGATGGATAAAAGTTCAATGAAATTGTACTTAAATAAAAATTGTTTAAAATTAAAATGCAAATCAATTGTACTTAACTGCACTGCACTTTAGTAGTTTTTTTGGTACCATGAGTGCTAATTATAACACACTTAAAGAATCACATTTCTCTCTTTATGCAAAGTAGCAGACTGTGCTTGTCTTCTTGATGGCTATATTTCAGAATCTTAGTGTCCTGACCTTTTTTTTAATGTCTCATTTTCCCTCCATTACCCCTCCCACAATAGATGGAGAGTGCTGCGAACCAGTCTGCCAGGATTCCAAACAGACTGTTTCCGTGTTCACGAAAGAACTTGGGTGGGGCTCGACAGAGAAAGTGAATGTGCAGCCAGACGAATAAAACACACGAGAATACAGACTGCTAGCCGTGTGTGTGTGTGTGTGTGTGTGTGTGTGTGCGCGTGTCGCTGTGGACCCAAAAGAGTTAACTGTGCATGTTGCATTGTACTGTTTTTGTTATGTACCTTTTTTAAAATGCTTTGTAAGTTCTTGTCATTCCATAAGTGGTAGAGGAGCACAGAGGCTGCTTTGTTGGCTTTGGGAAAAGAGCTGGAAGAAGAAGAAGAACAAAGAAATTCTCTGAAATGACTACATATTTTAAGCCATATTGTAACCTTCCAAATGGAGTTTCACAAGATACATTACTGTTTGGTTTCCAAATGTCGACAAACAGTTTATTTGAATAAGCTAACACTTTGGCCCCACCGTACACCAAGCGACGCGGCCCAAAGCGACTCAACTGTCGCTCAGTGTGGAGCATTCTGCTCCATGTTTTCAAGAGCGGCACCTAGTTTTCATGCGATTTGAAATTTTGATTACACATGAACAGCATCACAACAGTCAATAAAAATGCCATGTCGTATCACGTGAGTTTTGGTTTCCAGTTACAAAGTGAGACTCATCTAGCTTCTACCAAGCAAGCTGCACCATTACAGTTTATACAGTGTGTGTGTGTTTGTTTATTTAGATATATACAGTATATATAAAACACACACACACACACACGCACACTTAACTACATTTATAATGGCACATGTATGTACGGATGGCTAAAAAGTGAAGCGTGGAGAGTCTCTGTCACTGAAATGCACATAATACATTCAATGAATGAGGTCACACTCCCCTTTATTTCTAGCTTGTTTTCTCTTTTTGCATTACTACAATAAGCTAGAACGCCCATGGCATTAAATGAATGTGGCTCACAACAAAGTACCATTGTCTTTGGTAGTATCGCCTTGGCCTCAGTTTCAAATATTAGAAACGCACCCATTCCCACTGAGGTCGGCCAGTGATGACACCAAATCGGCATCGATAAACTTCTTGTTGACCTCCGTGTCCGCCATCATGAGATTGCGCACTGTGTTGCAAGCCGTCGCTATACTTTCATCAGAGTTACCCAGCTCTCGGGGGCCGGCGGCGAGGAGGCTGGTGAGCTCTGGCAAAACCTGCTTTGCTACATAAAAGACACGAGACACTCAGCGCTGCTGCCTGGAAACGAGTCGACTTGAGATCGCGCTTAGTGCTGCATTAACATGTGACGCTTCTCACCCATGGTGGCCTGCAAGCCGTTGGTTCGACCAATATTACCCAGCAGGGACACAGCGGCCTTCTGCAAGCTTGACTTGGGTGACCTCAACAGAGGGGCAATGTGCATCAGAGCCCCCAACTTCTGGACTAGAATCTGGCTCATGGCACTGGACCCCTGGAAGAGACGGACGGATTTCATGAGTTGAAGATGCGTCTTTCATTCAGCTGTCTTCCGCAAAATGTGCATATTCACGCTTTTCTCCGTAGTGTTGACAATACAGTAGATTGTCAGTTGGAATTGCTTCCCAAAAGGCTTTCAAATCCTGTTCGTGCTTTGCCACAAAACACAGCTGCCACACTCCAGACCCCGGGGCCAGATCAGATCTGCCACATCGTTCTACATTGCCAGCTAAGGCAAATCATGTGTGTCTACGTCCATTTATTTTTTTGGTGTGTGTATGTGTGCATGAAAATCTGTTCCAAAATTATCTTCACTTTTAATACTGTTGAGATATTAGGTATTTATTTGACAAAACCTCTTTGGAAAATGAATTGAACAACAAAACTTGAGCAATCACTAAGACTAGCTAAAAGGGTGGCACATCCCTGCTTCAAATGACATGATTTTGTAATAGCAACACAAACAAAATTAAGACCAAGAGAAACCATCTTAAAACTTGTTTTCCCTTTAAATCTCACAGCCTTGTGGAAAATGTGCATGATCTGATGAAACCAAGGTTGAACATTTTGGCCTTGATTCTAACGTAGCAAAAACAATACTTGTCATCACTAAAAAAAACACCATCCCTACAGTAAAGGGTGCTGGCAGCAAAACGAATTAGGCTGGGGTGAGGGGGGGGGGGTGTCATTCAGGCAAAAGTGGGGCCTTAAACAAGTTGGAGGTAATTATTCACATTTCCAAATATGACTCACTGTGATCACAAAACCTTCAGACGTTTCTACAAAATCAGAAAAATGTCAGGAAAAGCCAACTAAAACATCTAAATTTATTTTCTTTTCTTCATCATGAAAACCTAACAATTGAAGACAGGTGTGTAGACGTTTTATGCCCACTGTGTTCTGTATCTACCAAGGACTTACAAGGTCTTTGCTGGCAGTCAGGTTCTGAAGCGCACCGCAGCACGCCTCCAAGGTGGCGTCTTTCTGGGACGAGCTGAGCAGAGACAAGTAGGTCTGCATGGCTTTGGGATGGCACAACCACTTGGCACCTGTCGGGTCACCTTCCTTGAGCATTCCTCGAACGTTATCAAATGAAAACTGAAGAGAAGAAGAGGAGGAGGAGGACCTGGTCACCTTTGACAAGACTTTCCAAGGGGCTTCAGTAATTGAATTTTTGGGGGTTGTTATCGACCTGCTTTTGAACCTTGCCGCTCTTGGGACTGAAGCATCCGACCGTCGGGCTTCTCCTGCCAGATTGGCTCTCTGTCGTAGGGATGAAGTCAGCAAAGCACTTGGGGGACTCGGTCTCCAGTTGGTAGGTCAAATTATGGAGGATGCATGCACAATTCTCCACAGACTACATGAAGGGCACGGACAGGGAGAAAGTTCAAGTAAATCCATCGGTTTAATATTTAGGTTTCACTTTTTGAATTGAACTACTGAATTGGATGACATTCTAATTGATTCAGCTGCGCCTGGACATACTCGAGAATTCCCTTCATGGGTGACTAAAGTTTCAAGCTACCTTTCCTCGTATCCATTTCGAGAATAACAAAGGTTGAACACTCTCAACTGTGTACAGATGCCGAAGGCTAGATTGACAGGAAAAGCCAGTGCAAGGAGTTGCTTGTGCGTGCAAATGATCTGAAGCATGAATTCATTACATAAACTGTGAGCGTCGCATGAGGCATGGCAGTGCAGTTCACGCTACTGATCATTCCAGTCAGACAGCCAATGAGGCGAATGTCATAACATGATCTTGACGTTTTTTAAACATTATTTTACGATGGTTAATAACACACGAAGAACGCTACACATTTCCTTCTTTCTATTGCAGGTTTCTTTTATGGAGACGTGAGGTCATCAGAGGTGACGGCTTAGGCTATGCAGTTTTCGCAAGCAAACTGACATTGGTGCAGTGTTGCAAAATTGCCGCCTGGCAAGAAGTTTTGCTGTCCCTGACTGCAGTTCAGCGCCAGTTTGAGAAGATTTATGGCCAACACGTCGCTCCGGCGGGGGCAGAAAAATTTCTTGCCAGTCAGCAATTTTGCAATGCTGCACCAATGTCAATTGGCAGACCAAGGGCAAGGGATTGATAAAAATGACTTGTCTGAGCACTGACTAGCACCCATTTTAAGCTCTGCCACAACTGCATGCGGGGCTTTCAGAAAATGAGCTGGCCAAACCTTGTCATCGGGGTTGTTGTCAGCCACGCAGGACTGAAGATAGCACATGAGGGAGTCGACAAGTCCACGGCAGTCTCTCATGGCCGTCCTCTCTCTCACTTGAGCGCAGCTCAGGTTGCTGCAAACATTTGAGGCTTTGGCTCAATGAGATTCTTTCACAAGAACGGCAGCTTTGTATTCAGTTTGAAGTCGACAGAAGTGAACAAAAGGGCCATCCTGCTGTAAAAATCCGATGAAAAGTCCAAAATAGTACACTCTTTGTCCTTCACAGGTAAGTCAATTCGCGACTGGATCATAACAGTGCACTAGTTGAAAACGACAGAAATTTCCCAAAATTACTCGTTGCGGTTTGTAGTTTTGCCTCACTGTGTAACACGTAGTTTGTCTCACTAGTATGCCCAAGTTGTCCGACTTGTAAGTATAAAAAGAGCGTCCTAAATAGTCCCTGGGCCTTCAGCTGGGTAACGAATCACTTTTTATTTGAGATTCCGCTTTCCACTACTTTATGACAAGCCTATGGGCAAAAGTGTTTTCCATAATATCCTGAAGCGCTCTCACCGCAGGCACCCGGTGGTGTTGTAGAAAACCTCAGGGTGGATGTTGTTGGTGACGCTGTCGTCTGACCAGCGGGTGAACGGCACCACCACGTTCTCGGTCAGGGCGGGCAGCGCCGTGGCGATAAGTTCCCCCTTCAGCTCGTCGGCGGAGGACAAGTTCCACAGCAGGCCTAACATTGTCGGAGAAAACCTTTGTTTTTCCCCTCGCACTGCGTGATATTTTGCCCGTGTCCAAATACGGCACCTGTGATCTGCTTCTGTGTCTCACTACAGTCGGTTTCCTTTAGTAACTGCAGGGCTTTGGCGATACCGCCGCAGTGTTGAACCTGCAGCTTGTTCTTGTGGTTCTTGAACACCAGGTTCCTCAAGGCTCCAGCTGCGGCCTGACTCACAGCAGGACTGGGGCTGCGCAGCAGAGTCACCAGAGAGGGGATCCCGCCAAGCTGGAGAACCTGATTGAGAAACATTCTCATTGGGCTATGGCAGTGCAGACACTAATCTAGTCATGTTAACATCCAACAGAATTTGCTCAGAATTTGGTTTGAAGAAAGCTGGACTTTATTCAGGAGATTGCTTTGCTGAATAGACGAGAATTTTATCGTTCTTATTTCTTACTTCTTTTGCTGAAGCGACAATAATCGCAGTCATTGCTACCCACAGTGTTGGTGTAGAAAGGCGCGGCTATTTTGCCTGTTCGGCAGACACAATTGTGGGCACACCCGATTCGTAGATCAACTTCCACACATAGTGTCAAAAACACCAATTCTTTACTAATAGACTATACAAGGGAGACTTGTAAAGACACTTCACTCGCTCCAAAATTCAGCTCCATAATTCCTAACAAGAACCAGTAGCAGAGATCATATTTGTCCTCATATTAGTCATACCTTGACGAGCTTGTGCTAGTTTAGCAATTGAGGAGAAGCTGACACTCCAAAGACTTGTGGTTCCAACATTTCAAAAAGGCGCTTCGGAGTACAAGGCGCACCTTCAATGAATGGTCTGTTTTAAAACGGTTTTCATATCGAAGGCGTACGGCTTTATAAGGCGCATAGAAAAAAGTTATAATAGTGGCTGCAGTTGCCTTATGCATCCACTAGATGGAGCGATGCTAATGGGAATACAAAACAATACGCAACTGCTGCAGCTGTAACAAAGCACTTTACAGATCCAAGAAATCAGAATATTGATCCATATATAAGGCGCATCGGATTATAACGTGCTTTTGTGAAATTAAATGCTTTTAGGTGCGCCTGATAGTGCGGAAAATATGGTACTTGCTTCAAAGAGCCTGCTTTTACGCTCTGACCTCTTGTTTGGCACGATCGTCTTTAAAAGTGGTTTGCTGAATGATGGTGGCACCACACTGCTGGAACTTCTCCTCAGGGTGAGACAAGAACTCGACAGCTTCCTTGATTGTCAAATCTGATGCGTTCAGTGAACTGTTGATGCTGCAGACGCACACATTTAGTTTAGTCGGAGCGCACGTTTCTTCTGTTGCATCCCATATGGCTACAAGAAACAAACTCACGCTGATTGCTGTTCCATCCTGGACGTTTTGATAAACTGAGATTGGTCGGGAGGCGCTTCCAAAAACCGCTGTTGGCCCACTGCCGTGGGGTAGCCATTGCTCGTGGAGTACGTGCTGAGTCTCTTGACTTGAGTCTGGGTGGTTTGCCCTTTGGCTCTCTACCAAATAACAAATGCAAATGAACTGTAATGAACGATGAAAACATGTCAGCAACTTCCCAGGAGAAGAAGTGATCACCCTGATGCTCGCAGGAGCCAAGGCGGGATCACTGCGACTGGGTTTCATCCCGGCGGGACTTTGAGGCCAGTTGGAAGCATTGATTTGTTGTTCCCATCCACCAGAGGTGCTGAGGTGTCTTGCTCCCAGGCTTTTTGTAGACAGAGACCGACTCTTTTGGGCATATTGCTACAAAACGGGGGGGAAGAGAAGCTCTGTTTTATTTGGAGAAACAGCAACGTGAAAATGGGCTTATGTGCTGAGTTAATGTGGATAAAGTTCATTTTTCCTCATGCGCACAAGGTGGGAGAGGACTCAGTAGCAAGGCTGCAAGCTTTTGCTTTTCTTTCACTCTTCTGTTTATGTGGAGGGCAGCAGAAAGCACAGAACAATCACAGAGACCAAGAGCAGGAAACATAATAGCTGCAACTGGAGACTGCCCACAAGAGCAGCTGAAGACAGCAGTGCTTTGTGCGCAGCGCTGGCACAACCTGAATTCACAGACCCGCTGCAATTAAAATCGCATCTAATTACAGATTGTTGCGTCATCGGTTAATTTTTGTTTGTGAATGTCTCGCCGTGTCCCCTGAATGACATCTCAGTAAATATGCCCCATAATTAATCACTGCAAATGATTAATGCCGAATGCAAAATTGCTGTTACCTAAATGGCGTTGGCCTTCTGCGTCTTGTTTTTTTCCTTGACTTGCTTCAAAGCACAAAGGTCTTAAATTTTACAGTTATCAAATGTTACTGTAATTTCAAATGTAGCAGTTACTGTATGATGAGGGGAGGACGATAAACATGGACAATGTGTTTATCCCCCCCCCCCAAAAAAAAGAAAAGAACGGCTTGTTTGCTGTGTTTCAATAAGGTTAATTGCAACTCAGTGCACTTTATTTGAAAAATAATTGTATTTGATCTCTCTCTCTCTCGTTCTTTCTCTCAAATTGTATTATCACCTTGCTGCGAGACAAAGCAAGTTGCATGAAGAAGATGAGAACTGCCTGGTCATGAGTGTATACACTCAGCAATGTTCATACTCATCATGAATCACCAGAGGCTGGCAGGCCTTCCTATTAAACAGACACACCTTTCAACTGATGCTTTGCATTCAATTGCCCAGACATTAACTGGGGAGCAATTCGGCATTGGAACTGTCTGGGAATATTGGTTCTTTCCAGTGTTGCGTGCTCCATAAAAACACACATTAATCTATGTATGTGTCATAATTAACGAGTAACAGATAAAGTTGACAGCCAGTAACAAAACAAAACTTGGACATTGTCAGCAAGACAAACTTTTTGGTTTGGTGAAGTCTTCCTGTGTTTGCCTGGCCAATCGATAGGCAGTCACGTAACTTGCCGTTTAACTGCAATTGTCCGTTTGTTTAACCTGCACTGACCTCGGAACACAGCTATGTTCAGTATCCTTGTTTAATGGATACCATTCGAAATCAATAGAATTCTTGCCGCAACATGAAACAGTAAAACTGTGGTTCGGCCAATGTTTTGCTTGGATTTACGAGCCAAAATTTGGGATGCAACTCACGTCTCAGCTAGCAGCGGTTTGTCACATATACTGTATTGCAAAATATCCTTCAAAAGGAGAGGCTTCAAGTAGCATTCTGAGTTTAAGTTTACTGTCAAAATAAACATCAAATCAAGTGACTTTGAACTTGTGATTTTAAAACAACTCCAATGCTTTCAATGTCCACTTGCTTAATGCTAACACGCAACGCAAAATACCAAATAGGGGATAAAGAACAGCATTTATGTTACAGCAATTATAAAACAATCACAGACATTTTTTTTATCCTCTGCAAAAAAATATAAAATAAACTTTGCATGTTCTCCCCGGGCCTGCGTGGGGTTTCTCCGGTTTCCTCCCACATTCCAAAAACATGGATGGCAGGCTGATTGAACATTCTAAATTGTCACTAGGTGTGAGCGTGAGCGCAGATGGTTGTTCGTCTCTGTGTGCCCTGCGACTGGCTGGCAACCGGAGACCGAAGACGGCTGGCATAGGCTCCAGCACCTAACCCTTGTGAGGATAAAGCGGCTTGATGAAAATAAAATAAAAGAAAAATAATAAAAAAGAAAAACAACAAATATGACTGCAGCAACTGAGTCACTTTGTTGTGAAACTCTTCTTCATTTGTGTCTGGTTTGTGTCTGGGTGGCTATATTTATTAGATTGCCCCCCAGTGGCCAAGGTGCGCAAACCAGAAGGAGCACGAGGGCTGGATTATAAGCATTTCCAGTCCTTTCAAAGGGGGAGAATAATTTGACAGTCCATCTATCCATTTTCCATGCCACCTATCCTCATTAGAAGTGGAGCCTATCCAAGCTGAATTTTGGCAGGGGGGATACATCTAGGACTGGTTTCCAGTCAAACGCAAGGAGCATACAGACAAGAGTCTTGCTCGCATGCAGGTCATGTCAGGAAGCCTAATCCAATTCATTAATGATTAATTACAGAAGCATGGAAATGTTTGAATGACTAAACAGAAAAACATTCAGAAGAATGTTTGGCTTTGTTTCTCTCAAAGTGCAGAAAATGCAATGGGAGTGTTCCACAGGAGTAACAATTACCGCTTTGTTGTACGCTGCCGACTTGGTGGAGACGCTGCGACCGAAGGTGCCATTGGCTTTGGTGGGCAAAAACTGGAATGTCCCAAACTCGTCCAGTGGCGACAAGGGCGACACAGTGGGGCCTGTGGAAAGAGGACACTGATGAGGGTGGGAGGGGGAAAAAAAAAAAAAAAAAAGTACACTATAACATGGCAGCATGCCACCGGGACAATTGGTAAGCATGTCTGTCTCGATGAACAGAAGGAAACAAAAGATCCACTTAATGAGCATCAAAGGTACGTATGACAGAATGAGGCCATTAGTGGAACTTGATTGTTTTCAAGAGGAGTCATGTTTCCACACGGTGTGTCATTAAGTTGGAAAAAGAATAACATTTAAAAAAAAAAAAATACAACTGATCCAAAAGGTTCTCTCATGCTATTTCCACATTGGTGCTTGAGTGTGAAAGAAATGTGACATCATGTCACCTGCATGAACTTGTTTCAGCTCATTTGTTTGTCATGCATGATTCATAAACGCATTCTAATCATGGCACAAAGACCGACGAAATCATTAAAGGATAATGGTGTTTTTGTCTCCCTGTTTCCAGTGTTGAAGGATATTTGACCAAGACGGTTCTCTGCCACGCTTTCTGCTCTTTGTATGTTATTAAAAAAAAAAAAACTAAATGAGTCATACGAGCAATACTTTAACCCAGGTGACTGCAACCTGCAGCTCCAGAGTCACAGGTGCCTCTTTAATCTGTCTTTTGTGGCTCTCCGTGTCTTCGCAAGGCAAGGCAGGACAACTCAATGTGCTTCACACAACCAAAATCACTTAAAAGTATTTCCAAACAAAACAAGTGAAGACATCCAAAGGCAAAGCAAACAAAAGTAGCTTACTAAAAATGACTGAAATTAAGTACACTCACGTAACGTTAAAAATTAAAAGCACCGTACAAAAATAACTTAGAGTAGCTTAAATTGACTAAAAGACCGTATGGTGAAATTCACTAAAACATGCTTAAAAGACCTTTCATCAAAGGAAGGGGGGGGGGGGGGGGGAGCATTTCAAAGCATTTATAGTTGGGATTGACTTTGCTTCTGTTGGCAATGTATTCCATCTGGATGCAGCATCACAGCTAGATGTCACATCACCATATTTGCTTTAAAACCCGGGCTTCACTAACTGACCTGAGTCTGCAGATCTATGAACTGTGACAGCTGCATTGTTATCCTCACTTTAGAAAGGTTTTGTAGGTTCTAATGGGGTTTTTTTTTCTCCCTTGTCTGTGTGAGCTCTTGGAGGTTTTCCACCCCTGCTCTAACATGCCCCATTCTCGGACATGTACACGTAAGCTCTTTCTGGCCGATTGAACTATCCTATGCTGAATATTTCGTGTGTTAAAGACTGATTTGGGGGGCTGGCTGGATGTTCCAATCTCTCTGTTTGATCAAACAAACTACAGGAAAAATTAGTCCATAATGTCAGGAAAAATAGAATCAATAGATCCACCCATGAAATGATATTTGTCACATTGGACTGAAGAGCAATCAAACAGCTTGTACTGGATAAACCAGTAATGTGCCAACATGTGGTAATGGGGAATTAATCAGCATGGTTCTAGTTGTTGTGGTTACGCCTATCTTTCTTTCTGCACTCGTGTTGTGCATTCACTAGGAAGCCTGAATGTACGACTGTTAGCAAGAAGACTTCATGAAACCAACCTGGATTTTCAACCTAAAAAAACGTGCCCTACTTTTCTGTCTTGATCAAGCCAAGCTCGAGACGAGTGCCAAATATTTGTCAAAGCCAAATATTCCAATACTTTTTCGGATAGGCCCGAAGTGATCTTATCGACTGCACACCACATTTCACACTCATGATCATGTGCCACAAGGGGGTCCGCAAATGATTACATGCGACTGTATAGAAGCTAGCCGACAGCTTCTCGACTCAGCTACACAGAAGAAACTTTTCTCAAGGTGTTTCTCTCCGCTTTTTCTTTCTATTCAGGCAAGCAGTCAAGCTGAAAAAGCTTGTGTCTGAGTATGAGGGGTCTTCTAAAGCCACTGGCCTCTCTTGGTGGGAGCAAAACACCCCTGCAGGGAAAGTTGGACATCAAGTCGTTGAGCGGATGCAGCCACAGATCACATTCACATATTGACCCAAAAAAGGGTGAAGCCGGAGTGCATATCATGCCGTCTCTCTGTGCACGACAATACCTCAACTGAACTGTTTATCTTTCTCAGGCCCCCAAGAGCAGTAAAACTCAAGTATCAAAAGGTACTAAAGTAGCAGTTTTGAAAGTGAAGATACTTTTAGGGTGTCAGAAATAGGGTCAACCAAGACTCCAGCGTACATATTGTGATAGACTGTAGGTTGCATTTGCTATATACACACAGCCTAAAGTTTCCCAACCTTTTTTGAGACCAAGGACATATCGTCGCTCTACTAAAATAATGGACTCGTTTTTTATTTCTCAGAAAAAACACACACACAAACTCCAGGACCAAATTCTGATTTGATTGGATTCATTCATTTCAGGGGTACAAATAAATAATCAGTTTAACTCAGGTGTAGCCGATTTTAGCGGAGGTGGCCAGCATTCTGAGGAAAAGCTGTCAAGGCAAAACAAAAAATATTTTTTGTCAAAATATGACTTAGATCATCATGACTTTAAGCCTTTCATACACCATGTAACCTGATAACATGTAAACTGTTGTAACGCTTTCCCTGAAAAGGTTAAGAGACGAAAGATATTTAACTTTTGAAGAAAAAAAATGATGGCACAACTACAAATAAAAATCAAAAATTATTTTATGGTGTACTTTCTGTCACCTAGTTAATGGGTCTGCCTTGCACCATATACCTTGCTGGCACAGAGAGATGAACATAATATCACTTCATGCGTTGTCAAGAAATATTTATAATTTAAGGACCAATTAAGTGAAATATTTTTTCCATGACTCCTTATGTCTAAACCAAACTGCTGAAATACATTCCATCCATTTGCTATATTGAGTAGCTATGAGGTGAAACATTTATGATTTTCAATCATAATATCCCTTTTTTGAGAAACCGAAATGGCCACGCTATGAAAACAAGTTAAGGGAAAAGCACCCACAACAAACAGAAAGAATCAAACTAATAAAAATGTATACGCAAAGGTCCTAGTGATAATGTGTTCTAAATTGAACCCAAAGAGTTTCCTCTCCGCAGACGAGACAAATTAAGAACAGTATTTGGGTACTTTTCAGTGTTGCTTAGTTGGAAGAGACTGTTTTCCAACTTGCACCCGCTCAGGATTATTAGTAGCAAAGTTGTTCCATACTTGTAGGAGTGCCGTTCTTGCCGTGCTTAGACTTGCTCCTCTTGATGGTCTGCACTTGATCCAGCACGCGGTGCGCCCCAGTGTGCAGCCTGGCGTCGGACGGCAGAGCCAGCGACGTGTCCTCGACTCTCCCGATCGTCATGGCCGAACGCAGCGGCTCCGCAAGCATCATCTCTCGCTCGGTACTCGGTCGATCGCTCGAAACGCTCGCTTGTCCGAACCAGCAGGCTCCTGAATTGAGCTGAGCTTCGAGCGCGCGGCGGACGTGCGCACAAAAACACGAGAGGCGTGGAATCCGCTCCACCCTGGTCTTGCGCCGCGCCCAGTCGAAGTGGGAACGCACGAGACAGATGACACGATGACGAGGACTGGCTACTGCAAAACATGCAAACGAGGGCACGCTGCACAGTACCAACGATTTAGACACGACAACGGAACGCGTATTTCAAAATGTGTTTGTATTTCAGGATGAAGCGACAGAGAATTTTAGTTGTGTGTGAGGGTTTGAGTAGTCGTGCATGAGCACACTACACACTAACACTAGATACAGTAAGAATAGTTGAATGTTTCGCTTTTCTTATTTCAATTGTGACGATTCTAGCTTGAATGCCAAAATTCACCACCGCAAGAAACAAAGTTATTTAAATTTATATTAGGTAAGAATAAGCACTCTATCCCCCCCCCTCTCCCCGCGCGCGCGCACACACACACACACACACACACACACACACACACACACACACGCGCGCACGCACTGAGCGGTAATGCACAAAATATTGAATTCAATGGTCAGTAATCAGTAATTACGCGAACACTGACATACTGTACACTCATGTGCCAAATTGACTCCGAAATTTTATCTTTGTGAGGAAAAAAAAGTAAGGACAGGGTTAAAATATATTCCGCGGTATTTAAGCAGTCGCTTTCAAATTCATTCTCACTTTAGGGCCTTTGTTTAACGCAAGCATGCTTTACAAGTGGCTTAAGTGTTGTCAAACGACGCCTACTTTAATCGCTTCTCTCCTCTCAACGTGCTTTTCTTTTCCCTTGTGCTGGGCCTTCTGCTCAACACGTGATCGGTCTAGTAGCAGTTGATAGCGACTTGATATGTACTGTATTTTAAGACAAAATCCCCAAAAGGTGCTGGACAAAGGTTGTTAAACAATATGGTGTGTTTTTAGAGCATGCCCCTCGAAGCAGCCACAGAGGAACAGTGGCAGGTCTGAAGAATCTTACTGAGGGGAGCCGGGTGGAACAATTCAAGTCTTTGTTGGCCAGGATTCTGTCCTTCCCCACATAACACTTCAGATTTGGTTTCTTCGGTTGTGCACAGACTATTAGTGCTGGCGATGTTCTTTCTGACCTAATCACCTTAGAAAAGGGGAACCACAGGGGTCAATTTTAGGACACCTTATTTTCTTTTTATAGGTAAATAACTATAATAATACCACAATCATAGTTAGTGACAGATTAAATATTTGTTTGATTGCCCCCGCCAATCTCAATCCACATTTCCACTGAGATTCATCACAAAGTCAGCATGTTGAACACATCACTTTGTGCCCCGTAGTTGTCTGTTCCTCGTGTGCCACATCCAGGCTACAGCATTGGCTTATTTTTATTTATCCTTGATACGCTTCCATTTTATATCTGATCTTATTTCAAATATTTCACACACTCAAAATTCCACAAACTCAAATGCAGTACCTGGATCATCGTAAAGTGACATCTGGACTGAGGCCTGTAAAAGAAGCACATTTTAAATTACCCTTCGTCCTTGAATGACCTTCAAAGTCAAATCAAATAGGCCTCACTGGTTTCTTCGTATAGTTTCCCGCTAAAATTTGCTAAACATGTGCTCCCTCTTACAAGTACCAGTCAAGAGGCCAGCAGCTGCATTATGGACCAGCTGGAGACGCTTGATGGAGGATTGGCTGACTCCAAAGTAAAGTGCATGACAGCAATCGAGCTGTGACGAGATGTGACGAAGGCGTGAATTACTGTCTCAAAGTGCTCGTGAGAAAGGAGGTCTTACTTTAGCCAGCTATGTTACTTTAGTATTTGGCCTTTGTTTTATCAATACGTTCGAACGACTTTGCAACACATTCAAACAACATAACCCAAGTTAATTCCACATTGGCAGGTCTATACTTCCGTGGTTGTGATTTCAGTTTGTACATTTGGTCAGTATTTAGTGCTCTCCGTTCTGAGTTGACATTATAGCAGATTATTTTTTTTTTTAATTGTTAAATGTATACTGTGGTCTTTTATGCATGTTTTGTATTGTGACATTAATTGTGCGCCACCTTCTCACTCACACCCACACCCACACAGACCTGACTTGACTGATTTCAAAACTAACAAACCATCAATTAGTTGTGTACAAGTAATATGATGTGATGATTGAACATGTATTGGTGTTTCACTGTCGTAACGGCCCTCGTCGGGATGACAGAACTCCAAAGTGGCCCGCGACTTGTTTGCTTAACGGGGTGCTTGGTGTTCCAATTCAGAATCTTTTCTCCAGTTAGATAAGAGCTGGGGTGTGACAAAGCTTTCTCGCCACTGTGATGCTATCATTCGGCCTCAAGGCTGATTCCTCACATTTCCTTTAAGTTGCTGGTTCATACTTGTAACGCTGAACATTTTTCTGCTTGCTGCTCCATGCCCCTTTGAGTAAAACTCTTGCGGGTAGACAGATGTGAGGTGACGTAACCTCTCTGTCATTGTGAGGCTTGTTTTCCACCTTTTGTTGCGGCATTCAACCTCTTCACCCCATTTTTTTGGTCTCTTAACTGAAAAATATGACACATAGACCTATTGTGTGAGAAGGTGTGTGTTTGGGCAGTTTCATTTGAATTCAGATAACGTGATACTATTTGGATGAGTAAGTTGAGGCATTACTTGTTTGGGTTGGGCCTCAGTTACGATAGATGCTTGGAAGATTTAAACGGCAGACGTTGATTGCGTGTTTAGGCTGACCTTTGGTGTTATGATGGGTCAATGTGACTCACTGCTTTGTGAGCATCTTCTCCACCCATTTCATTTTGCTGGCTTAGGTAGTGAGCGAACAATTACTCACTGTGCAAAATTCAACAAAAATGTTTCTGCTCCTTTGCAGAAAAGGTCAAGACAGTTAGGTTTCCGTTACGTTATGTACTGTACTTCAATCTCAATCCAGCCATTACTACTGCTCGAACATTGAGATTAATGCTCATATTGGCGAAGTGCCTGAGCGAAACAGGCCATGACACGAGCGAGCCTACCAAAGTACATTATGACAAGGAGGAGGAGCTAAAATTAAGTAGAGTAATGTGAGCACATAACCGGATTGCTTTGGCTACGTTTATGCAGGTCTAAATTTTTCCCACCACACCCTTCACACCTGCAACGCAACAAAACTGAATGTTTGTAAAGTTTCAGTGCATTAACAATGGTAGTCATTATCGGTGCTGACAATGCGTCAAGCCAAGGATAAACTGTGATGTTACGATGGACAAATGTGCTTTGTTTTAAACGAACAGAAACATTTATGTTTGCAACAGTGATTTTAGCGTCTCACACACCCACTAAATGGGGTACGTGGGCTCTGTCTTGTGGCACATAAAAGAACCACTGCGTGATTCAAGTTCAGTAGTTTGATACATTGGCATTTTACCTTTAAGAACAGTTTTTATATATATATCACTGTAATTTATGCAACACATTTGAATAGATGTATTAAAATTAATGTTTAACTTTTCTATATTTAAGCATAGTGTTAATATTTGCACTATGCATAAGGTTTACGTAAACATTACTTATACTTGTTAGGCTTTATGATCAACTTGATTTGATTTCGATACAACTTGAGGCACTGTCCTGTGCTAAGACGGGGATAATGAAATACAACTGTCTGGGGAAACGACTCGGAAAAATACAGACGATAATAGGAATATGTTGTTAAATTTAAGAACAATAACGAAGCTTTGTACCTCCAATGCATCTCATGTATATTTCCAATAAATTAGTTAGCGAAGCCGCACTGCATAAGATGTACTGTACTACCAAACTACGAAGTCTCATAAAACTGCTGCAACACTGTCAATTAATGACGTAGGCTATACTGTACTGGTGGGGGAGGGGGGCACAGCGCAGTAACACTTCACTCAACAAATGAGTCGCGAAACCAGTGAATTGTGTGAATTCCGTCCTTTGAGATGACATGACCCAGCCTCGACAAAGTTGCTGGTGATGATGGTTGCTGATCGCTCACATTGCAGCGCTGCGGCATGCGGGGTCTGTCGTAGAAGAAATATCTTTTTCACATACTCAACATATAATCATTGAAGTAACAAACAATGCAATCGTAACATCAAATCTCAATTTAGGCACATATGACCGGAGAAGTCACACACATTCAAGATGGCAGATGATTTAGTCATCAAGGGATGCGCCGAGTAAAAATGGCGGCGCGGACACCCGCAGCGGATCCTTTTGTTTTATGTTGAGAGTGAAGAAATTTAATCTGTGCTGTATGTTACACATACGTACAGCACATTTGACAATAAAGTTGTATTCAATTCAATTAAAAATCTGACTACGCGACCGTGTTTTGTTTACAACCAGTAATACGGTATATTACTTAGCCGACTCTTTAACAAGTGGACGGATTTGTGTTTAGTTGAGTTTAGATCACGGTGCAGGAATTTAAAAAACTTCCAATAAATGTGGCAATAGTGCCACCTAGCAGCTGTAACGCGCTGCACATTTATTGCAAGCTTTGTTTGCTGCACTTAAAATGAAACGGCCTCTTTCACACACATGTGGTGGCATTAAATAAACGATATTTTCGTTAAATTTGCAATCCAAACGCCATCTTTAATAACAAGAACAGTACTCATTTGGTCCTGCAAACACCGTGAGTGATTTTATTGGCATGGCCTAAAAGGCACACATTCAACGTACTGAGCAGATGTGAATACACCGACAGAAGGAATATGCGCAACCCCCCGCCCAAAAAAAAAAAAGAAAATGCAGAACGTGGTTCCACACAGTGAATGCGTTACAAGTGAACGTGTCGGCTCAAACTTTCATGATGAAAACAAACAAACAAACAAACAAACAAACAAACAAAAAAAGCCCCAACAACAAAACCAAAACACATTCTTGTCATCATCCACATGATTGATAATCTTGCTGGTAGATGAGGGTATGACAAGACGACTAACAGGTGTTGCTTAGTTATGGTTAAATGTAGAGTCAAAAACATTCCACGGAGCAAAACAAGTGTCAGTTCGCAAAACAAGTGTCAGTTCGGAGGACTTAACCCCAGTGACCCGCGGGTGACAGCAACATGGAGCGCGCCTGTACCATGCTGGCCAAAAATTAAAAAATAAAATATTAGCGCTAGATGTACTGGTAAAAACATTTGCTTTTACAAAAACACAAATAAAATGAGTATAATGAGCTAATTTTGGCTTATAAAACGTACCATTAAAAATGTAGTGTGTACACGTCCTATATGTCAGTGCTCCTCAGGTCAGGGCTTTATGAAAGCACATTTTGAATCCCAACTCACACAGAGGTAGAAATAATGCAGCAAAGGCAACTAAACAGTCCAGGGAATTTATCTTCCTTTCAGAACGCCGATGCCTTTGTGTGACTTCGTTTGTTGGCAATGACTCATTAACGCTTACTTAAGAATTGATCTTTTCTTACTCCCAATCAACTGCTAAGCAAGACAACTCATCACACTTTGTTTCATTCAAGATATGTTTTCCCATCTGTTCATGTGTCGTCATTCTTGGAACTGGTGTTCATTTGACTGACTCAGAAAATGTCATAAGACACAGGACAGCTGAATACGGTTATTGTGGTAGATCAGTGATGAAATAGAAAATCCAAAATCATTGTATAGTGGATATTAGCCTACACACCCCTGTTCAGGTAATAGGTTTTTGTGATACAGTATACAGTTTAAAAACAACACAAATCTGACAAATTATTTCAAACTTTTTACACCATTAACGTAAACTATAACCTGAAAACTCAAACTGAAATCAAACAAGAGTCACAAGAGAATTGAGCGAAAAGTCTTACATTTCTGCTTCGGTCTACTTTGTACCTTGAATGATGTACAGAAAGCCTTGAAATTGACATCTGGGGGAGTTCAAAGAAATTGGAAAAGACAGAAAATTAAATTCAACTGGATCTTGTGACGAGTGTCTAATCCCATTCTTATTTCTTCTGTAGCGTGGTTGAATAAATTAAGTATTTGAGAAGCAAAAATTGACAAATGAGATAATGTGGTTGTGTTAAGTGTGCACACCCTCTGATAAGTAGGGATGTGGCTGTGTTCATAATAGCCCAAACATTCAAACTCCTGTTAAGCGTTAGCACCACACCTGCCACTGAATGTGCCTCTGATTAACGGCATATAATATTCAGATGTTCTACTCGGCTTTATCCTGACATTTTTGAAGGCATGAGCTATGGTCTGCTGAGCGTTCCCACTGCATTAGTGGGAACTCATTGTTCAAAAGGTAGAAAGTCAAAAGATGGGTGTAACGTAAATTCCGAGGAATTCACGATACCATGGAAAACAACAAACAGTCATCATCAAGTGGAGAACATTTGCCACACCGGTGCCAGTACCAAGAACTGCATATTCATCCAAATTGTTGAAAAGACAAGAAGAAAACTGGTCATGGGGGCTGCCAAGAGGCCACCAGCAACATTGAAGGAGCTGCAGGAATTACTGGCAAGTACTGGCAGTCCAATACATTCTCAGTATCCCGTCTTCCTCATATGTCAGGGTAATGGGGAAGGTTGGCAAAATCCAAGCTTTATTCAAGCCCAGCTACATCCCAAAACAATTACGCTCATGAGGGGAACATTTGTAATGGTCCAGTAAATCCGAAATTGGTTAAAAGTTGTTTGGAGCAAGCAACACTGATTGTAACCAAAGGAAAACCATAGTTACAGTCACACTGGCAATTTTGGGACTGATTTTGTTTTAATTATGAACACTTCAAATCCACCAGGCTAACTGCAAGAAAGCCAACAAATGTCAGGAAAAGCCTACTAGAATATCAGAATTTTATTTGGGGTCATTAGAAGCAGTCAACATGGTTGCAGATGTGTGCTGCCTCCCATTTGACAAGTCTGAATGTGGTTGCGTAATTGTGAACACTGCTAAATCCCAGTTTAAGAGGGTGCGCACACTTGTGCAACCTCATTATCACACCTATTTCTACTCCCCCTCTTAAAATATTTGAACTGTGCTGTGTACTTATCGACTGTATATTCAAAGTCACTGCTGTCAATGACACATCGATTTCGCTGGGAATGATGGGGCTGATCTCTTATGCATCACCACACTGAGACAATTCAAATGCTTCAGAGCTTTTCCTTTGGAGCCGTGTTATTCTTCTGTGAATTTGACTTCAAGAAACTGAAAAGTAGTGAAACCGGATGACTTTGACAACAGAACATGGATGGATTATTTACACTCTCGAAAACAAGACACGTCTTTTCCACATTAGTGTTTCAAATATCGGGATGGGGCCATGATGGTGAGGCATACGTGGTTTGTGTGCTGGTGTCAATCTGGATGAGAGGGCTGGAAATGGCTGACTTTAGGTCAGATAGTCATGGACAGTCTTTGCGTGTCTGATACGTGCTAATCGTTAACTAGTCGGTAAACGTGGTACTGTGCTCCGTGTTCACTGGTGGACACTTCAAACACAAACGCGATGCACAACAGAGTCTCCTGAGTTTCTCTGTTGGACACCACCTGGTGGAAGATAGGAGAAAGCGCAGGTCAGACCACGTCATACAGCCAGTGTCAGGAAAATACAGTCACAAGCAACATTGATACAGTGGAAGTTCTCAAGTCAATAAAAATGTGAGCAATATGGACTCAATGAAGAGGGGTGGGGGGTAAATTTAAATTGTTGCAAAACTCCAGTTTTACATATTCCTACAAAAATTAACGCAAAGTTGCACTTTGGAGTGCTGCGAGAAAACTGTCCACTCTCATTCTTGTTTTTTTTGTTTTAAATAAACATATGACAGGTGAATGCTCTCAATGGCACCCAAAGTAAAGTTTGTTCCAATCACTGATGAATCCTGGAAGACGCACATTCAATTTACTGAGCAGTGCCAGTCCACAGACAAGAGAATGATGAAAATGGATGACCGCAATTGATGTGGTTATTTGCCAGTGTCGTGCTGCCAGGGCCTTCAAGGCCTTTTCTGCTGGCCCAAATTTCCTCAGAACCACAGACCTGCATTTACATTTTACATGAAACGGTAATAACTTATTTCCAACAGTCTTGTCTTCATTTCATTGCGCATGACGTCATGGCCACGTGGTTTCCAGTGGTTGGTGAGTTTCGACCAATGCATTCAGAATCTCGAGGGCTGCGTCGACCACACACTTAAGAGTTGAAATTCACGTTTCTTCTTGACGCAATTCGAGTTTAGATTCACCGCTGTGCGCTTTTACATTTTCTGTCCTCAAATTGGTTCAGCTGCGTTTGACCCTCTGATTGGCTGAGCTTAAATTGCACAGCAAAATTGATTTACGCCATAGGACAAAATCGGACAGGATAAAAAATTCCCTTTCCCTTTGACAATAAAGTTGTATTCAATTCAATTCAAAGTGCACTCTTAAAAAAATAACTGGACTTTTTGAGGCTAAGTCAACCAATACCGTTGCCGGGTGGCTTGTTTCAACCCGAAATTGTTTTGTTTTGTGGAACAGTTAGCTTAAACCAACAAGCTGAGGCAAAAAAAAAGTCTGGTGCCTCTGCATCAGCAGCACTGGTGAGTGCAATGTGATTCATTTAAGGTTTTTATATTGATAAATACAGTTTGTGAACTGCTATATTGTAGTGCAGAGGTTTTGAGGTGTTTGGAGCTGATGCTGTGGAACATATAACTGTGCTTTTTGCTTTCGTAACAATGGTATTTAATCCTCAATTATGTGAAATGTCTTATTTTGTTTTTTTGTACGTTATTTTGTGATGTGATGGTGTTTGTAAAAAGTGGATTAGGTCACCCACTCAAGGCCCAGGTCCAAATCCCACCGGTGGGTTTTACGAGTGGATTAACACACTCTTGTGACCGTTCGCATAATTTCTAATCTTGCTCGTATTAACTTTGCTCTCATCAGGGTGAAAGAATGTAATTGCGGCATTAATTTATCCCCAACAGGACACATTTACTAACCTGTAGTATAGTGAAGTTCTCCAACACGCTATTCATCATATATTTCTCTGGTAGATGTTTGAGTTTGTGGATGAAGTTGATCATATATTCACACATAGGAGAGCGATGGATACGGAAGACGTGCTTTCCTCCCTCCGAGTGCGCGTACTCTGTCTGGAGTGTGAGAGGACAGAGAGAAAGGTGACTCGCATTGAAAAGCTGGCGTGGTGTGCTTTGCTTACCTCGACTTTCTCCACCACTTGCTTGCCAAAGGAGCAGACCTTTGTTGAGACGCTGATGGTGATATTCTCCGTTCCACTGTACTGGCTACTCACGCCGTAGAATGCACTGGAACCTTCCTCAAGATCAGTGCTCAGATCTGCCTAAATAAAGCATTGACAAAATGTGACATGGTTACAAAGCGGACTATCATAGAACACAACCAAATGAAGCTGTATCCCAACTGTTACATTGCTATGGTCTTCCCCCTTGTGGATTAGCAGGGTATAACCTCACAACTCATGTCACTATTTTTAATCGATTGAAATTCCTCAGGATCCCATGTTGTATTTTTTTTTCTCCTTCAGTCCTTTGGTAAGATTACTAACCCAGAACTTGACAAGAAAGAAAGCATTGTGGGGCCCGTTCTCATACAGCTCCTTGAGACCTCCTTTCTTCTCGGAGAACTTGTCGTAAATCTGCCTGACGTCTATGGACTCCAGCACCGGGTCACTGTAGCTGGGGTTGGATGGGCCAATATGCACAAACAGATGCTTATACTGCAAGAAGAAACGAGCAAAGGTAAGAAGAGAAGGGAAACATGGAGAAAAGATGGACCTGAACGTGCGCAGTGACGACTAAATGTACCATGTCTCTGTCTTTCTGAGTCTCCATAAAAGCAGAGTACTCCAGAAGCCGTAGTTTTGCCGAGGCGATGGTTCTGTCCTGCCACACAGGCGCTGCGATTGCTGCCGGGCGAGGGGGAGCTAGGGACTCATAGCCTGCCAAACAGATGGAAATGGGTTGCTGCTAAACTTTGATTTCACGTCGTAAATAAGGTGCTGTCTGAGTGAATCATGTGGTAAATTTGTGGTAAATTTCAAAACAGAAAAGAAGCAAAAAATAGGTCACAAGTAAGAACAAAGTACAGGACAATACATATGCAATTTGTTTCTTTTTCTTTTTGAAAACCCATGATATGTCCTTTATGACCTCTCCATTTGGTCTTACTGTACAGAAAATTATTACATCAAATGGGGCCATTAAAATAATTCTCTCTTCAGTGCAATAATTGTATGCTCTCCCTCATGCCATGCGCTGCTCTACAGTTACTCAGAGTTCTACACTTACTGATGGGTGCAGGAACAGGAGCTGCTAGTGTTGTGTATGGGGGCTGTGCAAAGGGCTTGATGCTAAAAGGAAGAAAAAAAAAAAAAAGACTGATTAAGAAACCGCACCAGTTTCAGTTTACAAGATTCTCCGATTTCACTTCAGCAAGCATGTCATGCAAAAAGGATGCTTACTCCTGAGAATGTCCAGGCTGTCCTGGCACATGGCCCGGCCAAAACTAGACCCAAGAAAACAGCGGAGAGGGGTAAGAGCAAACCTCACTATATAGAGTCTTTCATCCAGATGTGTGAGTATGTTGGTGTGTGTCTTCCTACCCTGACTGGTGGAGGGAAAGAAGCTTGGCTTTTCATCACACTTGCAGACACAATCTGAGCTGATGAAAGGTTGGCCACTGTCTGTAGTGCTTTGTCTTTGGAAACCTGGTCCTGAACATGAATAAAATCGTTGTTGTTGTTTCAACTGGACAAATCCAGACATACTGTACGAACTCAACATTCCAAAGCGTTATCATTCATGGCTACTCTTGACAGCAAGCCAGCCTGCATACACAAATACTCCATCTGACCACTTTTTTTTTTTTTTTTTTTTAACACAGCTTGAAGCCTATCAAAAATGTATCGGTCAGCTTGGCATAATGGCAAGAAACTCACATTCACACCTAAAAGTCTTCCAATAACTGAACATGCATGTCTTCAAATAAATTCCTTCTGCATGATGCAATAACTAAGACGAATTCAGAACAGAGTGCAAAGCAGATGAGATACAGTGTGATGCTGAAGCTGGAGGTGCTAGTAGAGGAAATTACAGCCACCACCATTATTGTAATGAAGCCACTTCAAATAAAGAAACATACATAAGCAGATCTTTTTGATGAAGAAGTTGCACTGCATTGAATGTTAACTGTGAGGCCAACAATTAAGCACAAAAGCAGAGTACTGTAGTATGACCAAAACTTACCAAGTTCATGGCCTACGGCAAAGAAGAAATGTCAAATTAAGAAAAAAAATTAGCATAGTCCCAATTTAGAGTGATGGAGCTGTTTGTCAAAAAAAGGGAAGCATCCTGCTACACTTAATAGTACTGTTCAACAAATGTAAAACTGAAACACATAATTACAATGACAGAATAGGAGACTGTAATGCAAGATTAGAACAGTAACTAACAGGTATTTAGACATTTTTGGCTGAGAAAGAAAGTTGATTACAGGGCATGGTAAAACCACAAGAAAACTCTAAACCAGTGAAGATCTGAAAAGCTGAGGGAAACGTCCAAGAGCATGAACATGGAGAAATGCATTAAAGCAGAAAGAGTTCCCAAAATGCATTGACGACGCTCATGAAAACCTCCCCACACATTGGTGTGGATGCACGCTGGGTCATGTGACAGCAACTCATTCTTATGCAAACAGCATGGCAACACACATACATATACTGTATATGTGTGTACATATGCATATGCAGTCAAACCTCGGTTTTCGAACGTCTCTGTTCTCGACCAAAAATTTCAAGTTTTTCATGCCTCGGATTACGACCGAAAATTGGTTTTCGACCAAACTGAGCGCACTTGAATGCGCCACTTCACTCCTCTCGCCTTCGTTATAGGAGGAAGTGACGCTTCCTCGGATAGACGAGGAAGTGACACTTCCTCGTGTAGCGTATCATCGTGAGCGGACGTGTTCAATAAAGATTTTATTTTCAAAAGAGCACTGGTTTCGGTTTTTGAACAAATCGGTTTTCGAACAGCCTTCTGGAACGGATTATGGTCGAAAGCCGAGGTATGACTGTATACATACATATCCATATATATATATATATATATATATATGGATACATACATGTCCATATATATATGTATACATACCTATCCATATATATGCATATACACACATATATACATATATATATGTACATATATATACATATATATACATATATATACATATAGACACACATACATATATATGTATACATATACATACATATATATACATACATATACATACATATATATATACACATATATATACATACATATATACACATATACATACATATATATATATACATATACATACATATATATGTATACATATACATATGTATGAATACATATACATATATATATACACATATACATATATATATACACACACACACACACACACACACACACACACACATGAACAAACAAAAAATTTCCCACACGCCAACATTCATTCAGAGTGAAGAATTGAGAGAGCGGAAAGAAAACAAGCAGGAGACTCTGAGACATAATTAAGCTGACCTGATAAACTTAAGCGACCGAAGATTAACTCAGCCTTGCTCAGCTGTTAATGCACAAACGCAGAACATACTGAATAACAGTACATCAAAGTATGGAACCCACTTTTCTTAACAGAAAATGTCCATTGATTGCTATCAATGTCAAAGCTCTAATCAGGGTTGGCATTCAAAGTCCAAAAGGTCCAATCATGCACGACCTTTAGTCCCTTATTGGTACATTTCGAAATGTAATCAAGTTAAATGTAGCAAAGAAGGTTGGGATTTGACATAAAGGCATGCCAGTCAGCCTGGGCTGATGGAGAGGGTTAATGCGGATTGGGTTGGCCTACAGGGCAGATCAGGAAGAATTCCAGTGGCACAGAGCATGTACCTTCAGCTTAGAGTGAATCTCACGAGACTTTCGTTTGGCCAAGACCTGCAGGTGACTAGAGACCTGAAGGCGGTTTGTCAAGTTTGGAAGGCAGCAAAGAAGACAGGAAGAAGAAGAAAAGAGAAAGAAGACAGAAGATAAGCTCAGAGGGATAACTTTTATCCGGCGGGCGCCCACCTTGATGCTCGCCTGGTATTCACGCACCCTCTTGCGGGCCAGAACCTGAATGTGACTAGACACCTATTGGCCAGGGTTAACATTAGAAGAGACGGATAACATTTTTACAAGGAGGATTTACTTTTTTCTTTTAACGAGGGTTAGATGCCAAACGACAATGAAAGATCTCTCATAGGTTGCGAAATTGTAACCACCAAGGTGTGCGTACCTGTTTGCGAGTGCGTGTCTTTCCTGTCCGTAGCTTAATATAGCGAGCTATTAGCTCATTTCGACCTACAAGTGAAAAAGAGAAATGACATCACAATGGGACTCCAAATAACTCATTGTTTAAGGACAAATATTGTCAAACGGAAACAATTTGTTTATGTCAAGGCTTTGCTCTGTGTGTGTGTGTGTTTTTTTTTGTTTCAGCACCAGCGGGAATGGAGGGCTTTCCTTTTCAGCGGCACACCTGTGTCTTGTTTCCAGTCAAGCCTTGCCATGTATTTAAGAACTGCCAAGCTGCTTTGTCTCATTTGCATTATTGACCTTGCTCACTGTTTATGCGCAAGTGATATTTTCTAGACTTTATGCCCACATTCAAAGATGCTCTTTTTCTGCTGGATTCTTGCTAAGTATTTTGTTGTCAAGTCATTTTGGACTATATTTAAGTTTTGCATGTTTGGATTTCATTTTGTGTAAATTCGGTTGTTAAATTTAATTCAAATGAAATGATTTGGAAATCAAGTTCCACCTCTCTCTCTAAAATTACACACACACACACGCACACACACACACACACACACTTGAATAATTGAATGCACAACAAAGACAAGATATTTAATAATCAAACTGATTATTATTATTATTTAAGCAAATATTCATTCACTTTGAATTTTATGTCTTCTACATTTTCCCCAAAAGTTGGAACATGCCCATGTTTACCACTGTGTTGCATCAGCTGTTTTTACAACAACATTCAACTGAGAATTCCAAAAACTGTATTTGTGCGTCAAAGTAAACCTGAAGTGAAGACCAATTATGAACATAACAGTAAAAATAGTCTGAACTATATGGAGGATTAATTTGAGACTGCTGCGGGACTTTGATAGACTTGCTTAAATTGAAGTCAAAGTTGGTAGTTGTTGCTGGCGGAGGGCCATGGGAGATGAAGTGAAAAGGGAGGGGAAAAACAGAATGCAGGTCACCGTAGTTAATAGGCTTCCAAAATGTGGTTGGGACAAACCGCCTGGTCAGCTCTTACTCTCACAGTCTTCTCCCTCCATTCCAACCACATCCAAACAGCTGTTCATCTATGTACTCACTGCAGCAAATATAGTCAAATCTCTTTTCAACGGACCCCGTTTACAACATTTCGACCCCTATAACGTATTCCACATACCGGTAATTCATTTTCCATTTGCCGATTTTGCTTACAACGAACACCTTTATAACGTAAACGTCATTATAAAGACCAGATTGTTCCCACAAAATGGTGTAAAGACCTGTGTTACAACGAACCGTGGGGCGCTAACTGCCTCGACCTTGCTTATGATCTAAATGTGCAGCGCGGGATTCCCTTCCATTGCTAAGCACGGCGCTGTCCTGCGCACATGGCCTGAAAGCATGTCTAGTAAACAGAAGCAAATTGCTGTGAAGGCTGAAATTGTCTCTCAATTTCAAAAGGGAGTCTCCCAGACAAAGCTGAGCCGAGACCACGAATTGGCAACGTCGACAATTTTGACAATCCTCCGTAATGGCAACAAAATCACGGCAGAGTTCGAGGCCAACAGAATGAAAGATGATCGTAAACGTCTTCGGGGCGTGGCGCATCCTGAACTGAAGAAGGCCCTTTTCATTAGCTGACTGAATGTTTTCAGATGAAGTGGGAATGCTACAGTTGTTTGCTTCAAATCATTTTCCTTCATACTGTATACACATATTTGCACTTGGCATGTTTATACTACATTACATGTTCATGTTTCTATTTCTATAAATGTTCATACAGTATTATCCATCATAGTTGGTGGCCATTTTATTGGAAATGTTACAAAGGAACTACCGTTATAACGTACAGATTCGTTATGTCCTTCGATGTATGTTGTGACAAGGTTGGACTGTATAAGAATTCAGGAGGAAAGGGACCAAGGGGATGGAATCAAGCCTCACAGATATGATCCAATCCAGGACAAAGCAAACATGCACTGATATCGTCAACATCATCACCACTGTCTCTCCTTCTGGGAAGTCGTGCTGCTGAGTCATTTCAGCTCAGACTGTTTAACAGAACAAAGGAATGCGACTGACTCAGACACTTAACAGTCATCTCCAATTCCCAAAACAGGACACACACTTTGCTGGCCATTTTCTCGAAGAGGAGACTTGCTTTTTTTTCATGTTTGTAGCATAATATCAATGGATAGTGTACAGGAGGCTGCAGGAAGGTAAAAGCAAGGGAAGCGACTAAAATTACGAACCTCCGGTACAAAAATCTTTCCCATACTTTGGGAGGGAGGGGGGATGAAATAATGGAGCTTGCCTGAATGAACTCATACATTGATGTATGCTACTCAGTGTGAAATCTGTGCCATCTTAATTGAACACAGAGGCGAAATACTCACAGTAAGCCATGACTTACTATGTGTGAATGGCAACAGGTGAATAAACAGGTTTACTGTAGCTTTTGACATCTAATGAAAGATCATTTTTTGTTCGGCCTCAGACAAATGCCACGAATTGGATAATAATCTGCAGCACCTAACTGGGAAATCATTGATCTACAGCATGTGTCATGATACCCTTTGGTCATTGTACAACGTTTTGTCTTCACATTTTGGCTACATTGAGATTTTGTTTAATTCCACTTCTGCTAAATAAACAAACAAACAAATACATAAACAGACACGAGATTCCTCCTGGTTCAAATGAATGAGTTACTACAAAGTTTATAAAACACCAGCTTACTATCATGTCAGGCGTTATACCACAGTTATAAGAAAGAGTTTTGGATTTTTCATGAGTTACTCACCAGTTAGTTTTCATTTTGGTTGATTTTTTTTAATTTATTTTTTTACTTCAGTTAGTTTTAATTTGTTTTCCCAAATGCTTTGTTTCAGTTTCATTTTATTAGTTTCAGAATTTGTTACATATAGGGAGCACAGAAGTGTGGAGCTTCCAATGTGGAGTACAAATATTTTAATTGGCGAAGCTGTTAAAACGTACTTGAGAGTACGTTCGAATGTATCTCAATACACACAAACATACACGCACGTTCAAACGTACGTGCATGCTCACTGCGACAAATGTCGCATTTCCTATAAGGCCACCAGTTATTGACTTGCGCATGCATCGTGGGAATAAAATGCCGAACGTAAATCATGCATTGCACCCACAATAAAATAAAATAAAATTAAGAATAAACAATGTTCACTTAGGTTTCAACAAGTGTAATTTGTAAAGAAAGTGGAAACTGGAGTAATTTGCTCTTCCTCACCATACATCTTGCCCTCATCTGAAAGTATAATCTTCCTCCTGCCGCAAGGAGGGTAGATGGCCAGAGCTTCCTGAAAGCTCTGCTCGATGTCAGGACTCCACACCCCTTCAGGGTCGCCGTCCAATCCCCGGTCTGCCCCGTCACCAAGTCCATCTCCATCGCCACCGCCCTCCTCCTGCGCCCCGTCAGGGCTGCTACGGCAACTCCACTCCGACGCAATGATGACGGCTCCAGCCACACCTTGAAAACAGACGACATTTCAAACATTAGCGTTCATTGAGGTCTCTAATGCTTTTTACCCTTTAGTCATGTACCGACATGGAGAAAGGTAATTGCTTAAGGCATGTCAAATGAATGCATAGCACTTGCAGTATGGCATTCTTAAGGCTTCTTTATACTCGCGTGGGAAATCACTGTGGCAATGCAGCACGCAGTTTACCTTTCTACTCACGCAACCACACGCGTTTTTTTGAAAATGTGTTGCAGGTTCCCTTCAAGTCGGATGGTGTCACTATGGCTGTTATTAGGGATGTAACGATATCCAAACGTGACAAGGCGATATCATAACAATGAGCCTCACGATACAATAATTATCACGATACTGTGAGGAAGTTGGCAATATAACAAAATCTCAAAACACCATATAAAATCTCATGATTTTGAACATAAATAAATCGTAGGGGGGGGACACTACTCTGTTTTTGTACATAACAGCAGTGACAGAGAAATAGGGTTTGCCAGGCATTTTATTGTCAAGTGCTCCTACTGGCTCAACGGCGCAAAGTATCATGGTCTATGTGCACTTTGTAGTTCACAATGCTGTATTCGGCTGATAACATTTAATCTTGAGACACGCACAAAATGTGAATCGAGTCAATTTGTGGAGGAACTTGAACGTGTTAACTTTCCTTTGAAGTGGCGAATAGCATGGGTTTTAAACGTAGGTGGCCAAAACATGCCTAATTCAAATTAAACTGCACTAATAAACTAGCCATCAGGGGGTGCTGGAACTGCACAAATGCAAAATAACCTGGCTTATTTAAAAGATGTGGCACTTTTAATATCGTGACAAGGACGACGTTGTGGTAATTTTGCCGTGATCGTTACATCCCTAGCTGGTATTGGCTTGTACCGCAAAGGGTAGGGCTGGACGATTAAGTCCCAAGACTTGTGTATGATAAAAATGGTATCAACGGTGTGGATGTAGCAAAATGAAAATGCAAGAGGATTGAAATCTACATGATAGAAGGTCATTTTGAACTTGACAAAGAATAGTGTTCAACGGGCATGGATGAATGGACACAACACAATGATGATAGTTTTCAGTAGTTCAGTTTGAGCATTAGAAATACATCGGTAATTGCTTAAATAATTATGACGCGAATTTCAATCAAAATAAATATGCTCATTATTTTTTCCATAGTCATCCAGCTCGACCATGGGATGTAGTTTCCTTTGCATCCTAAGTCAAATTTTGGTCACCGCTTTTACTTTGCGGAACAGGGACTACAGCGACAACAATGCAGAAAGCGCGTGCTGGAACAAAGATGACGTGATGAGGCATTTCATTCTTTAGCAGGAATTGATCAACATGACGAAGGCATAAGTGGTATGTGTGTGTAGGCTTCTTTACCCATGTATATACCAGCTACATCGTTGCCAAGTCAGCTTTGGCCCCAACCCAATTCAGACGCCATCATCGAGATCAATTCACTCTTAACACTCCTCAGAGCACAAGATAATGGAAAAAAACTAAATAATTTCCTTAGTCAGGAAGGCTCAAAACCAGGAGAAAGCCCTTTCAATTATTTTTAAGTGTGTACCAGGCATCATGGACCAGCAGGAAAGGAGCACACGTAGAGGTTTTACTGCTTTACATTTCTATGGTGATAATCACAGCTTTACTCAACAATAACTGGTGACATGGTGTCAAAATCAGCTCTAATGTGTAGCCTGATTAGTCTGTTTTACCTTATCTTCACCTTAGCGAACTGCCCTGGTTACAAGCTAAAATCAACTTGATGTTAAATTTAAATCAGAAAAAAAGAAAAGCCTGATCCTTTGTCTGCACAGACCACATGAGGAAATTACACATTCTTGTGTTATTGTTGAGGATGCTCCAAGTCTGCTGAAAGACATGAACAGACATCTGCAACAGAACCCCGGCTGGTGTGTAATGTTTTCCAGAGAGTGGCTAGCATGCTTCACGCCAGTCGAGCCAGAGAGGATCAGTGTGGTCGCGCAGCTTCCCCTGCTGCGGCGTATGCTAGTTGGACACTCTCGGCACAGGGCTTTCCTATTTTCAATCACTGGTGACAGGACTGTGCTGTTGCCATGGAAATCAGGCAGACCCAGAGCGACATGGTTCGGAGAGAGCAAAGTCTTAAAGAACATTGTGATATACAGGGGGAGGGATATGTGAGAGAGTAGTCTTAAAAGTTGTTGTGTAACAGGTCTTTGAGTGGAAGATGCTGTTTCTTCCGGGTTTGTTTGTGCTGCTGCTGATGAGATTGGCGGTTCTTTTGCTGCAGCCATAGAATCAGATTAGCCAAATGATTTGTTCACTGCATCGTTCAGTGCACTGAGGTTCACATTCACAAACTTACTGAGGAGTTGCAAGTTCAAGTATCATAGTATTGCAGAAACCCTTTGAGTACATGTACTAAAATTACTGTATGATGAGCATGAGTCCTGGGCACAGCGCATTAACTGAACATGCGACATTTGATAACAAGAAAGTGTTCATTTCAGCAGTACTTACAGTGAAAGTACTGGCTCCGAGTGTGTGTATGTATGTGTATTCACACATATACATACATACATATACATGCAGCCATCTCGTTACCTCGGCGCCCCGCGTCCTACACGCATAATATTCCCGCAGGACGCACAGTTCCAAATAATGTGCGTTTTTGGGACGCAAGGACATTTCTCAGTCAGAAACAAACAAACAAAAAAAAAACTAGGGTAAATCTTTTTTTCTAGCAACAAACGCGGTTTGACCATCGCCGCTATTGTTGTTTTGATCTCGCGTTAAGTAATCTCGCGTGACGAGATTCCGTTCTCGCGAGACGAGATTGGCGAGATCGGCAGACGATTGCCATTGCGTAACGTTAAAACAAGTATTGCGAAAGTTTATTGCGGAGATATCACAGAGGATGCAGCTAAAGTTGGATAGTTTTTTGTGATAAGTTGAGTTTGAGAAAGCTTTGCATCATAGGAAGCAGAGTAAAGAGAGGAGAATTTATGGACTCAAAGACTGAACCATGGGATGAAATAAGAACCTATTTCCCAGCAAATCTTGTATGCCTGAATTATTTAATTGTTTGCAGCATTTGTTTATAAGGAATAAACCGATTATCAATGTATATTGTTGTTTGTGTTATTATCATATGCAATTGAATAAGTAGACCATTTCAGAATTCGAAATTTGGGACTCTCGAAATGCATAGTGGGATTCATACTTTTCTGATCAGCGAGTCCCTGGGACTCGCTGGGCTCAAACTGTAAAATTATCACTGTACATATACATACATACATATACACAGAGAGAGAGAGAGAGAGAGAGAGAGAGAGAGAGAGAGCGAGCGAGCGAGCGAGAGAGAGAAACGTTGTCACATTATGTTGGTGTCAAATATTACTGTTGCATGTCACATGGCGATTGATTCGCTGAGTGTTACGCTGCCTCAGATCACTTCACTCACGCCATGTGAACAAAACAACATGTTTATTCAGCCTATTTGACTGTTGCAGTCAGTGTTCGTAGTAAACGCATTACAAAACCAGTGATTTACAAGTAATGAAACATAATCACATGAAACTATGGTCGGCTTTTTTTGTTTCATTTTGGCATGTGCTTTATGCATTAAAATCCACATGCACTGGGGCAAAGAAAATGACCACAAATGTCCTACCTCTGTCATCCTCACATACCGGTGTTGCAGAGAGAGAGTGTGTACAGGGAAAAGGGGCATGAGATTAGCCTGACAGAAATATTTTTTTAGTCACTGTCACTATTTAAAATCAAATACTGTACTTCACATTGTGTTGGCCTTAAATAAGATTGTGGCATGTCACATTGGCGATGGGTTCACTGAGTGCTACGCTGCCTCGTATCAGTTCATTCACATCATGTGAGCAAATTGCAGATTTATGCAGTCTATTTGTGTTTTGCTGGCATGTTTGGGAGTTGTAACACATTACAAACCTGGCAATTTCGCAAACATTAAATTTCACACCAACTAAGTAATGCAACCTATCACATAAATCTATGGTCGGTGCGCTACAAACATTTCATAACAGTATAAGCTGTAAGCACAAAAATCCCCATACATGAAGATAAAGCAAATGACCACAAATGTCCTCCTGGTGTCATCATGTCTCTGTGTTGCACAGACATCGCCCTCGCTGCACAAATGTCATTTAAAACGTAATCTTAGCTATCGTGTCCCGGCAAAGGTCGATCAGTTCGCAAAATATCAAATGACAGTTTAAAAAGGCTTTTAAAAATCTTTCCATCGGTTGAAATGGTCCAAAATACACCAATGCAATCCAAAATTGGTCATTTTAGTAATTTCCTGAGGTATAATGCACCCTGCGACACGAAGATCAGCAAATGGTTTATGCCCATTAGTGGTACGTACTTCGCCAGGTGCATTCAAATGAATGGGAGTGCTTTTCAATAATATCCACATTTTCTTCTTCATTCTCCTGCGACACGAAGATCAGCAAATGGTTTATGCCCATTAGTGGTACGTACTTCGCCAGGTGCATTCAAATGAATGGGAGTGCTTTTCAATGCCTTCTTTCTGAAATAACCTGTGTCTTCCACGATTGACGCTCTGTCTTTTTAAAAAAGTGGACAACAACGCACGGGGAGCATCAGAACACATTACATGCTCATGCAGTTGGAAGTCGCAGTGTCCTTATATTAAATGGGGTTTGGATGCATCGTGCAGTGTGAGGGAGTTCTTTGCATTTTTCAGAAAATGCATAAAAACCATGAACATGCGAGTTAGTTTTTAATGAATGACTTTAGTAGGTTTCACAGAAAAAAAGTGTGATTGCCTATGGATGCTGCAAGATGGCGTCTAAGGACAATTTTTGCCTAAATGCTCTTACCAGAGCATTAAAATGCAACCAAAAACCATGAAAAGCAAAATATGACTATACAACAGAAATATCAATAAATTGATGCATCGCAACATTTCCCAGGTCAATTGATTATTGATTCAGCACATTCTCTGTATCGATAAACCTCCTGTGAACTTGCAATCACAAATTTGGCTGCCATAAATAAATTAACCGCCTGCAATATTTACAGATAAAATGCACGCTCTAATCAAGCACTTTCTCAAACAGTAGTCAGCCAACCACCGGAATAGCGAATGCATAATTAACGCATTATTAAACTGCTTTAAAAAAGCAGTGAGAAAATTAAAAAGTGAGCGACTCATATTTAGTCAGTTAGCCCTTGGAAAAAATGAAATGCTTCCTGAACCAATATAAAAGCAAAGCAGTTAAATATCGAATCACAGCCTTAATAATCGAATTGTGAGATTCTTAATGCCCAGATTTAAATAAATCTTAATAGATTATGGAGGTGGACCTAAAATTGGGACTATTCTTAGAGGTTAATAAAAAGTGCAACAGACAACAGAAGAGCGTGTTTTGATCTAGAAAGAGTCTAAATGGTGCAAATACTTTGCATTGGATACTAAGTATAATGTGCATTTGATGCTTCTTGTAATGTCGGGATACTATATAGAGTAGTTCCCTGTAGCCAAAAGGTCAGGTGTTGAGTGCAGTGGGGATCCAGGCTAGCGGCCACCGAGCTAAATAAAGCACTGAGCTCAGCAAACGCTGGCAAGACCCACGCAAACCAACTCCTGTGACAACAAGCTTCTTGCTTGAATGAGAACACCCCAGTATTAAGGATCCATGGCTTTGCTTTGCATGTGCTTTTTACGAGCATTCACAGACACTTTTGGAGTTGCACAACAGGCGGCTAAACGCGGCAGTGAGCACACAGCAAATTAATCAAGTCTGAAAGCAACTTTTACGGAAGGGTGAAAACTTCTTTGGAAAATTAGACTCACATTTGCTAGCAAAAAACAAACAAACAAACAAAAACGCACATTTAATTGCTTTAAGTTGGTTTAGAAAAGGCGGATAGAAGGCTCAAAACAGATAAACAAAAAAGAAGACTAATCACAGAAACGTAAAAAGCTGTCGGGAATTATTTTTGACGGCTTAAATCAATTGAATAAATCAAAACAGGCGACAGCTAACGCGCGGGCATGCTAGGCGGTTAGCTCGTGTGCTAATAATACCGCAAGCAAGTCAAGCAAAGTTGGGAGACGCTTGGGAGGGGGAGTCGTTGGGATGACGGGAGAACACGAAGCAAGCCCTCCAAAATACACGCACACCAAACTGTGAATCATCAAAACACAGGCGAGAACGGTGCCAAATATGCAAAGTATCCCAAAACTTCGCAAGAGCCTTTCGGCCGACGCGCGATGCGCCCTGAAAGTTGCAGCGTACAACAAAGACAAAGAAAGTTTGCTGGGCACAAGTTCTCACCTTGTGACGGCTTAGCTGCTCTGCCGCCGCTGGGCTGTCCCGCGATCGCGTCTTACAAAAAAAAAACCCCACTTGCCGAGAACAAGATGCAAAACAACGAATTTGACAGCAAAGGTGATACTGGCGGGCAGGATTTTGCAGTGAAACGAGAGCGCGTTCGTGCCCGTACTAACAGAGGCGTGGCGTCGCCGACACGCGCAAACGCAAAAGTTTGGCTGGCCCCAGCACTGTAAACTCCTCCCAACACGTCACACAGTCTCTGCGCACATTTCGCTTTTTTTTTCCTCACACCAGAATGTACTACATTTCTAAGCCTCGAATTTCTCGAAATACATGTTTTTCTTGCTATAATCTACGGAAGTGTACTGCTGCAACACCAGGAAAAAAACATGAAACTTAACATGTAAATACGCGTTATTTATCATGTAAAACTTTGAAAATGATCATGTAAAACGTTAGAATTATTGTGTATAAATGTGAAAATTATCATATAAAAATGTGAAATTATGATGCAAAAAGATGAACATGTTAATGTAAAAACTTGATACTTATCATGTAAAAACGTGAAAATGATCGCGTAAAAACGTGTAACCTATCATGTAAAAACATGGAAAGTACAAAATGTGACGAAGTTGGCCCCGCGACCTAGGTCCCATCCACGCCAGGACGCAAAGACGGGTGCTTCTGAATGCAATATGGTACTAAACCGAGAGTTGCTGAGCTTTTTATGAAATTGCGGTCTACCAGATTTCCTCATACGCATGGAACAAAAACATGTAAGTGTATTTTTACATTGCCCATTATTGACAAGTTTTTACGTGATAAGTATTACATATTTCCATAATTGTCATGTTTTTACATGATAAATTTCGTTAACCCCCGCCCAGTGTAGCAGCAATACGCTTTTGTGATAATCAATGAATTTATTTGAGGAGCATCTTCCTAATTATGAAGCACAGTTTCTTCGCAGGTTAATCCCAGAGAGACCAGAAGCAAGGGTTTTATCAAACAAGAAAAACACGACAATATATCGACAGAACAATTGTTTTTTTTGTTTTTGATATAAGCAACGAGTTTCATTATTGAAATATAGTTAATGATTCTTATTGTTAAAGGTAAGATCTCCTGGAATCTAATTATGAAAACATTTGTTGCGTAGACCGCAGAAGTAAAAATCTGAACTCAGCACTCTATATTGTGAAAACAGACAAATAACATGACTGATACTAAAAATATTAACGTACTGTCATTCATTTTGAGTTTCAAGCTTTGGTCCTGACACACACCCTCACGCAGCGGCCGAATGGTTAGCACATCTGCCTCACTGGGGGGTCCGACTTTCCTATGTGGAGTTTGTATGCTCTCCCCGTGCCTGCGTGGGTTTTCTCCAGGTATCCCAGTTTCATGGATGGTAGACTGATTGGCATGTAATTTTTGACAACTTTTATCCTGTATAGAAACACAGGAGTGGTGCTCGAGCTGATCCCATCAGACTTCAGGCGAAAGGGCACACAGAGAGACGAACAACCACTCGCACCCATATCCACCCCATCACTGAGCAGGATCTGATCCAACATTGTCCGCAATACAAGTCAGGCGAGTGTGGTAGGTTAATTGGATGCTAAAAATGGCCATTAAGTGTGACTATTAGTGTGAATGGTTGTTTGTCTATCTGTGCCCTGCAAATAGCTGACAACGGCTGTCCATTGCCCAAAAACAGCTGATATGGGTTCCAGCACACCCATGACCCTCGTAAGGATAAGCAGTTCGGATAATAGCAACTGTATATACAGTACAGTATACATACGTCGAATTACTATGTGAATGGCATGCAAGTGTAGTTCAGTCACATTTATACTAACACTCATTCAATCTGTTACGATGAAGCACAAAATGAACATTTTGTCTCGCAAACTGTGATGGTACCACCGCATAACGGTTCACTTACATTATGGAATGTCCTACCATACTTATTTGTCATGTCCTTGTTTATGATGATACTAGTGCAGTGTGTACTACCGGAGACAAATTCCTAGTGTGTTCTACATACTTGGCCAGTAAAGATGATTCTGATTCTAATATAAAACCACTTATTTCAAGCCTTGCGTTCACTTAGAAATATCCTTTATTAGAAACCACACGGACAAGGAGCTAGACCAGGGGTGGCCAATCAGTCAGAGACTAAGAGCCAATTTTTTTACTGTGTTACTGCAAAGAGCCACATCATACCCTTCTTCGCCCACACACCCACACGCGCACCCGCGCACACACACTTTTTTCCCCAAATATCGACTTTTGAAGCGACCAACTTCCCACAATCGACCCGATCGTGCACGTACAAGCATACACACACACACACCCGTGCACTCGCGCGCATATACGCGCATCTATTACGGCTTCAAACAACAAAGTGTATGCAGGAAAGTGGTTAAGATTGCACAATTGTCTGTGTTTCATGTGTTGTCTTGTATTATTTTGTCATTTTTTTTGGTCAACTTTTCTTTTGATGGCGGCGCGGACACCCGCAGCGGCTCCTCTTGTTTTATGTTGAGGGGGAAGACATTTCATCTGTGCTGTATGTTACACATACGTACAGCACATTTGACAATAAAGTTGTATTCAATTCAATTCAATTCAATATGCACGCACGCCACGATGAGCAACAGTCCAAACGGGCCGAAAATGAACGAAAGCAAACAAACAAATCTTTTTTTCCCCACCCATTTCCTCCTCCCACCCCTTGCGGTCGACTTGGGACCAGTTCGCTGGCTCCCGGTCGATTGCGATCGACGTATTGGGCACCCCTGCCTTAAAATCAGAGGTAATTCGAAGGCTATCTTAGCGCTTAGCGCCGTTGTTTGCGCATGAGCGGTGATGCAGTCATCTGATTGGTTGCCCTTTATGTCAATCAAGTAACGGGATTGATGATAGGCTGATTTAGTGCACGAAGAGACGAACAACCATCCACGCTCACACTCATACCTAGGGACAATTTAGAGTGCACAATCAGCCTGCCATGCACGTTTTTGGAATGTGGGAGGAAACCGGAGCACCCGGAGAAAACCCACGCAAGCCCGGGGAGAACATGCAAACTCCACACAGGGAGGCCGGAGCTGGGCTACCGGGCCGCCCACCAGAAAACATAAAAAACACATATTTGCTTGCTTGATTCATTTTTGTGTGTTTAATAAACAAAATTCAACTAATTTGAAAGCAGCCCTAGCATCCTTTCGTTTTTCTGTATGTGGCCATCAAATTAAATAGTTTCGGCACCACTTGTGTGGTGCTACATTCACTTCACGACAGTGCACGCAGTGTGGGTTCGTTCCCACACAGTGAGTGTGAATGGTGCTCATCTCTTAATGTGCTACTGACTGGCAACTAGTCCAGGGTGTAATCCGCCTTTCGGCCCAAATTATCTCTGACTGGTTTCGGCTCCCAACGAATCTGAACAGAATAATTTTTTGCATTTGTAGACATTGGATGGATGGGTGGATAAAAATTTATAGTAACAACATAATTGAATGATTATACAGAGATGAAAGTGGACTTTCCTGAAGATTCCTGGAAATACAAATCTGAGCGTATAATATATATATTTTATATATATATATTTAAATCTATCTATCTATACTGTATATATATATATATATATGCTGATTTTATTTCTCTGAATGGACGAACCGGCGCAACTCTCGCATTTGTAGAAAATCAAACGCAGCAGAATAAGATGCTCTGAGGCTAGTTGGTAGGTATGCCATGTCTCTCACTGGCCTGATTGGTAGCACAATCACTGACACTTGACAACACTTCTCAAATTGGCACTGTACTGCAGTAGGGGACAGGAAAAAAACCCTCTTGTCAGGTAGAAATTTTGCATGTTAAATTTTGACAGCAAAGAATAAGCTGTCCAATACTGTTGGTCTACTGGCGTGAGAAGCTGAATGGTTTTGGTCCTGAATACATTAAAGAAATGCAGATAGTATAAGAACCTGGAAAGGTTCTGAGGTCTACAGACACGTGACAATTAGTGGAGCCCAGAGTGCAAAGCAAACATGGTGAAGCAGCATTTAGATGTCATGCTGTACGCAGACAGCCAACAGCCAGTCAGCCCCAAGTGATAAACAATGCATTTGTCCCCCAATACCAATGGTGAGGGTCTTTCAAAGCATTTTTAAAATCACTTTCTCCAAAATCATGTCTTGACCTCTTTTGATTGGAAATGCAATTCAATGTCGTACAGCTGTTTTCGATACACTCAAAAATGTATTTATCCCTAGGATATTCTCTACAGATTTGAAATTTGTTGAAAATGATATATAAAAACAATTCTGGTTAATATGTTCAGTTTTATGTGCCAATTAAAGGCAGCAGACATTCAAATAAATATTTGATTTGAGATGATCACATCCTCGTTACATTTGAAGAAAAACAGTGACAAATGTCATGAAGTCATGAAGGCACAGCACAATCTAAACCTGCACAGGACAATGAAACAAAAGAGCCTGCGTCAGCCTTGTTTAATGATTTACATCACATACCCTGTGGTAGCAAGGTGTGGCTAATGAGGAAAAGTGCACGCCTCCACAACAGGCATCCAACGGGGAGTGGATCATAAACAGGGTGGAACAGCCTGTTGGCCAGCTCACATTGAGACTTCAAATGTTCAACCTTATTCTCATATGCAGCAAGACCCATGAAGCAGATTAAAGCCTTGACATCTGATCTGGAGTCTCATTGGTTCTGCTGGGGTCAGAGTTCCACTTTCGGCCTACTTTCCCTCACTGAAATCAGATCAGCACAAGCAGAAAAGTTTTAAAAGTCACGCTGCTGGCTAAGACTTAGTTTATGCGTTTACCAGATGGAATTATTTTAGGATAAGGATAGAAAAAAAAAACAGTGACAGGAGAACAGGGGTGTGGAAGAAAGAGGCCAGTTGAGAAAAGAGATCAAGCAGTTGACATCCTCTCGAGTTGTTTAGCTTACATAAAACCACAGGAGGGCAGCACTGTCCAGGTCATTGGTAAACAAAAGTTACAGCAGACGGTAAGAAATAATGTTCACTGTGGTTTAGTTTTTGTTTCAAGTGGCCTGGGACTGAAGTAAAATATACTGTAAGTTTAATGGAAGTAATTGAGAAAAAATGCTACTCTTTGATTTTACGATGACCATGTCAAAAAGACATGATGAATGTTTTCGCTGCCATGTGAGGTCTAAAGGCATTAGTGGAGATCAGGTTCTTACAGTACTGTAGTTCAACCTCCCCTGAGTATATGAATTCATGTCATGATTTCTTCCAGTTTTTACTGATAAAATGCAATTTACTACTGTTGCACACTGACTTCACGAACATCTTTCCATTTGAATTTGACATGAAGTTATAGGGTCAAAGGATTTTTGTTACAGGCTTAAAATACAATCAATTCTCCAAATTTGAGGAAACCCACTTAATTCTGTTGTTTTTATCATGCTTTCAGTGATCATATAAAGGCGTATTTTTTCCATTGAATTGCTTGTTATCTGGGAAGAACATGCAAAATTCACTTGAAAAAAGAAAGCAAGCATGTCCCTGTGTGAACTGGTTGTGAGCAGCAAAGGGGTCCAGGAATCAGACTATTATTCTGTTTTTTTAAAGGACAAAACATCTGACTTTCCTTCAATGACATCCGACCAAACACACAATGCTGAATTTTCGATCCATCCAAATTCAGAAGGAATGCCCAAACCTTTTGTTTTCTACGTGTATGAATTAGCAACGCTAACTGGCTTCTGAGAACAACAATCAATACTAGTCCAGCTGTCCCCATAGCTGTCCTCCCCGCCTTCTCTTTTTTTGCAGAGGGACAGAAGAGTCAGCCGTTGGACAAGTGCCAAAAGAGGCCGGCTCGCCATGCAGCTGAAACTTTTACAAAGCCATCAGGAAGAGACGCGAGGCAGCCGTCGAGAAAGACAAGGAGCATAGAAAAGTCACTTTTGAGCCCCTTTCTTCCTCCCCCCACGTTCTTCCTTTGCAATTCTCCCTTGTTATAGCCGTACTGTATGCGCCTGCCTTCTTTGGCGGGGAGTAATTGTGAGACTGGAGGACAGGAGGAGAGGAGGGGAGGAGCTGGGTGGGTACTTTGGGTTCAGAGAGTTCAGCTGAGGAGAGAAATAAATTCATAAACAACAAAGGAGATGTGACGTCAGGTCGGAGGGGCTGTCCGAGCTCTTGCCTGAATGTGAGCCTTCATGGAACAACTGGATTGTTAGTTCCACATGTGTGTTTGAGTACACTACAGTTATACGTGTGTGTGTGAGTGTGTGTCTGTGTGTGTGTGTGTGTGTGTCATATCTCCAAGAAAAGACTCAAGTGGAGTTGAAGCAGAGAACCCGGACCATTGCTTTATTCCTGTCATTTCCTGGGTGAGTGTTTGAATGACTGGGAGAACCCAGGGGGGGGAAATGTGCATGTGTTTTGTCGTGAAGTACTTCCAAAGAAGTGCCGCCCTGAGGTGCTTGTCAAAAGTAAGGGGTTAAAAAAAAAAAAGAGTGCTTTCCTGTTTTCTGCATTTTTTGAAATGATGTCAGCTCAGCCGTGAGCTCACATTGGTCGGCCCGTGTGCTTCGTGGCCCCTCATTGGCCCACAGGCAGGCGCAGAGAAGGTGGCTTTCTGTTTTCACCAATGATTGAGATCACTGGCGGGCAGCGCCTGAAATTGGGCATTTCTTTAGAATATTGACTCCATTAATGAATGTCTCTAAAAAGAGCTCTGAGTGAATGGAGGCAATGGTAGCGTGAAACTCGAGTAACGGGCAGACTTGACTGCAAATGTCCATCTGTTTCTTGTTTCTCGCATAAAGCAGCATCTCTAGCATCTAGCAAACATGGCGAGGGTGAACAATATGGCGCCAGCTCGTTTCTCTCGCCATCTGTCCGTCGCTGCGTAAGGACAGAACAAGGCCAGAGGCGTGCATTTGACCATTAACACTCGGGCGACCCAGCTGCCGCGTTCGCGCCACTGTGATGCGTCCCTGCATCTGCTCACGACAATTCATGTGACTTGTTACTGTAACACTTTTTCTTTTCACGCTTCCCCTTTCGCCGACTCCTCCTCTATGTTCGTACTCTCTCGCGACAGCGTGTCCCTCCCTTCCTCTTACTGCGTGTGTACAGCCGCCCTCCCTTCGCTCTCTTTCCCTCTTGGCAGCGGTGCCAAAGTGGGCTGGCAGACGGAGGCAAACACAGCGCAGGCCAGAGCAGAGGGCGATCCAAAGCCTGGCAAAATTGACCACGCAGATGTTTACAATTCGCGTCTGTTGTGTCGTCGTCTCGGTTTCGTTTCCTTGAGCTTGGTTCGGCGCCCTGCCCTCGTTTCTGCGTACGCTCGAGTTGCCGGTGCTCATTTTCGGAGGTGTGTTTCTAGGGCTGTGTGTCACCCTGTGCATGCACAGACACACTCATGTCAAGAGGAGGGGATTGTGGGAAAAAAAGGGGTGTTGCTCTTAGAGGGTGTGCTCCTCTCTTTTCCCTTCTTCCCGCCATCATGGGCCTCTTCTCCTCCAGTCCTCCGTCCCAGGTCGTCGCTCACATACAGGCTGCAGGTATTTTTGCTTTTTCCCCTGAAACACCTCTTGCTGTCTATTTTACTGCCCTGTCACGTTGCTCTCCTACTTCCTCGTCACGTTCTTGGGCTTGTAAACGTGTCGGCCGTCGTCAGTTGCCACGCCGCACGTCGCCATTTTCGCTCGACAGGCAAAGCAGGAGAAACTTTTGTGGAGCTCAGAGGGACTCCGGGACTCCCTGCTGTGTCTTGCGTCCCTTCACACCCTTGGCTCTTCTCCCTCGTGCTTGTTGTCTCCTCTGTTTCTGCTCTGGTACCAAGCGGTGAACAATCTTTCCGTGGTTTTCCGTAGCGAACAGGTGTCATGCCGTCTAATGGCGGGTGCAAGTACGATATGGGTCCGATTGGTGAACTTTTGAAAGCGGTGACCAAACATCAATATTTCCGTTCCTTTGAGGTCCAGTTTAACTCTCAAAGGATCATGAACGCAGGACGACTAAGGTGTTTGCTGGGACTCTTATCACTGTGAGCCGTTATGATAAGTTTCTCATTCCCCCTCAGGGAATGTTTGCACTTTTGCCTTTGAGGGAAAACGTTTTCATTAATGTTTGTATTTTTTTGGTGAAGAAACAAACACGTTGCTGCGTTGTACAATCGAGCAACTTGACAGTCTTTCAAAAGCAGCGGTATGGAATGTCGGTCTTAAAATCATCCGTGGATGATGCCGATCGTTTGCATCATGAAACTGAGGCGGATTATACACCGCTGACACAGAAGAAGAAAAGAGATGAGCAAAAATGCCTTTGGACTCCACTCTGCATGTTTCCAAGACTGATAGTGAGCGTTTGGATGGCTTCTTGCTACCTTAATGAGAACAAAAACAAAGGGCAATGTATATGCTTTTAATGATCTGCATTTCTGAGCGTTTTGTTAATATCTCAATCGCGTTAGGTTCTAAGATGGCGCCAGGGTGCCACGTGTTTAAGATCGCGAGATACGGCCAGGCGCCATGCTTCCTCGCCCTATTTGTCCAGATTGTATGACATCAGCCTGACGTGTTCAGTCTCTGGCTTGTTTAGACATTAGGATGCAAACGAATTCCTTTATCAGGGAGGCTGTTTGTGAGAGTGATGAGAGAAAGACAGAAAAAAAGAGGAGCCAACACGGGTGCATGAGATAGAAAGAGAGATGGGAGAGGCAGAGCTCCCTCCCCACCTCCTGGCATATCCTCAGATGAACTTTGTGAGTTTCCTCATGATCTTTCTCCTTGAGGCAATCTGACTGACTTCCTGCTTGAAGCTTATTGGCTGATGTCTCAGCTGACCTGTTGCTGTTGGCAGCAAGGCGACAGGAAGGTTCTGGTGCCACACAGGAAGCTGCAGCTGTTTCATTCAGTTCATGTCAAAGCTTTGTATGAAATTGCGTATCTGTATGCATAATGATGTGTGGTCAGTGAGAAACATGATGCAAATGTTTTTGAGATATTATTCTTATTATGATTATATTTCTGGATCATTTCTCTCTGAATGTTCTAAAATTGGATTCCAGTGTCAGCCAAGGAAGTAGCCTTAGCGCGGATGCAACAATCATCATATTGACTTTTGTGAGATTGACTCAGCAGCACCTCTGCTGGTTGAAGCCAAGCGGTGCGCTCCAATTGGCCTCAAATCCTCGAAGACAGAATTCTTAGCAACTGATGAATTGATTAAGCTCGTCCCAAAGTGTAAGCGTGGAGCTGATAAGAATATCAGCAAAGGGTTCTCCAAGCGCAATGGAGGAGAAAGAAAGATTCTTCTACAAAACCAATGATGTTGCAAATTAACTTGCCAAGTTTTAGGAATTGAACTATTTGAGATTATCTGTAGCCAACTAAAATGTGATGAGGTGAACCAATTCATAAATGATCTCAATGATTTTTCAGCACCATAGAGAGGTCCCCAACCGTTCCCAAAAAGACAAATTACGACAAACAGGCATATTAAGCCTCTTTTTGTTGTTTTTAAAGTACAACTCACTATTATTGTGAATGTAGTTGTAAATTGTTGTAGCCCTGCGCGTGTTTTTTTTGGGCCGGTCTCATCTTGTGTTCCGTAGCATAGCGGGTTGTAAGACTTTGTATCCTGGTTCCGCAAAAAATTAAGCATTTATCTGTTTCACTGTTTCTATTTTACTTTAGGAGCTTGCATGTTCTCCCCGGGCCTGCGTGGGTTTTCTCCGGGTGCTCCGGCTTCCTCCCACATTCCAAAAGCATGCATGGCAGGCTGATTGGGCACTCTAAATTGTCCCTAGGTATGAGTGTGGGTGTGGATGGTTGTTCGTCTCTGTGTGCCCTGCGATTGGCTGGCAACCAATTCAGGGTGTCCCCGCCTACTGCCCGAAGACGGCTGGGATAGGCTCCGGCACCCCCCGCGACCCGAGTGAGGATAAAGCGGTTCGGAAAATGGATGGATGGATATTTTACTTTATCGCTTCTATTGCATTTGAGGATGGACTTCCATACTGCTGGTCTAATTTTTGAGAAAAGTTGGCCGCATAGTTCAGTTGTATGCCATAATGCGAAAGTGTTACGACATAGTGTCATGTGTTGTCTGATATGAATGAAGTTTTTCACACAGTTCTTGGATGTAACATTTTGGCAATGAAGAATGGCCTTAGGTTCCGCTGAATATTGAATGAATATCTAAAGATGAGTGGTGATCGGAATAGCCGAATCAAATGAGGCTAACTGCTGTTCTCATCTACACTTTTTTTTATGGCTGAAAGAGAAATTTAACTTGGAACAACTTTAAACTATAAATTAGCGTAATTTATGGTAACAATGAGAGTTAACACAAGGAAGCAAATTGTTAGCTCTGAAACAATTTGCTGAGTTGTTTTGAATTCGATCTTCAAGTTGAGGGACACAAGAAGGAATAATTAGTTCAGTAAACTCTTATTTCGTTGTTTTGCAAAAAGGCAATGTTCACAACTGCAAAACGTTAAATATTGTGTTTGAATGGCCCAACTTAAAATGTTATCGAAGTTTGTTGGCTTGAAATTTTGACTTCACTCAACTTTATTTATTTGTTACAGTGCACAACAAGACTTTTGTCACCCCCTTGGGCCAATGAAGATGTATGACTGTCACTTTGTTGGCCCGACATTTCGCACAGAGCATGACAACCCCGAAAGGCCACTCCTAGCTTCTCTGTAAATTGGCCCTTTGGAAAACGAGATGACAGAAACATGTGATTAACGGTCAGCCAACTTCAAGCGTTAAACGTCGATGCTGTCGACCTGTTGGTGCAATCCCAATCAAGCTTCTGCTCAAGCAGCTATTAGGAGTACTGTACCGACTTGTCTATGTTTGAAAAGATGGTGGGAGAGTGTGATAAAGGACACAATGGCGCTTTTAACTGCACATTATCTGCGCCGCTCATGTAGGCGCACTTTTTATATCTCTCAGCCTTCAAAGCATCAGAGGCATTTCTTTGCAGTTAACATGTCGTGAAGTAGGCCCAGCTAAAATGACGGTTCAGGTCAAACAACTGTGCCACTGTGGTCGAGGACATGCATTTGTGTGCTGATGCTTTCTTTTGAGTTTGGGACTGGCTAATGGGGAGCTAAAGAGCATTAAGTGCGAGCACCATGCCAAGCGGGCATTCGGGGAACTCTGTGTCAGTACTATCGGAAACGTAAAAGATTGAGCGAAAGTACAATAAGGAAAATGACTTTGGATATGCACCGAGACAAGCCAGATGAATCCTTTTTGGATCATAACTGTGGGAATTCTTCATTCAACGTATTCTGGAGCGAATCGCTCTGCCAAGTCCCCCGCCTCGCTGCCTCCTTCCTCCCTCATTGAAATTTTGCCAGGCACACAGACATCGCCCATTCTTGGCATCAAGCTTGGCGAGAAACTGTGAGACCAAAAGAGTGACAGAGACACATTCTTTTGCAGTCGTCTGGTGACCACTTTGTATTTGTGCCAAGCATTCTTCATGACTGGGAAGACTGGCAGCCATTTCCTTGACTCTACCTCCTTTGATCAGCTGCTGACTGCTTTTTGGGTGTCTCCTGATTTATGAGTTTATTTGTGTGTTTACATAAATGTGACACACCCAAAACCGAAATAATTTATGTCTGGCTGTGTTCACACCACAGCTCCATTTTTTTTGCCCTGATGCAACACGTATCTTTTTTTTCCATGTAGTAGGTACAATTTCAATTTCTTTCAAATCCGACTTTGGCCTCTTTTGTATGTGGATTTCAATCGGATATGTGTGCGATGCATCTGAGGTATGACGCTCATCCATACACATCAGACCTACACGTCATCAAAAGCGCAGGCATGGGGGAATGCTTGGGAGGGGAGACTACCCACAGTAGTAATTCACCCGCGCAATGACATGATGTCATCTTTAGGAGACAGCTCCAGAAAATTAAAAGATCAAGGAAGGTCGTCTCATATCCCCAAAATATTTCTACTTCCTCCCACCTGGTTGCACGAGCAATATGAGGTGATAAAAAGATGAGTCCCAAGAAGCTGGTCCATATTTCCTTCTTTTAACACTGCGACATGTGACATTTTGTTTTTGTGCAAACATTTGTACAGATTCCAGAATAATGATAAAATGCGTTCTTCTTCTTTTATACCATTTTTTTCCATTTGGATGTAATTTTGACATGTCTCAGCCACTGGTCTGCTAATTACAAAGTGTTTAAGTGATACAAAATCATTTTTACGTGGTTTTATTGTCCACAACAAGTTATTTGATCAGACATACCATTTTGGTGATTTATATTCGATTTTTCAGAATCATAGTGATCATTTCGCATATGTCCCTGAGACTGAAAGGCACCTTTTTGCGTTAGTGACTCAGTTGTTTTTGGTCCGTAATGCCAACATGCAAATTACCCAGAAGCAGAGTATTCAGCCATTTGAGCCATATTTATCTTTAATTGCACCGTCACTGTGTCGTCAATATTAGACTGTCCACTACAGTCAGGGGCTGTTTTCTTTTTGGCCAAACAGAGCTTGCAAATGTGCCATTGGCACTGTTGAAGGGATGGGCACCATGCCGAAGCCCCCCCCCCCCCCACCTCCGCCCTACGCCTGTCTGGTTCTCAAATCAGACAAAAAGAGTCTAGGGACGTTAATGATGGGCTGGTCTGAACCTACGTCAGGCTGTATGCTCATTTATGCAAGTCGCCTACCTCGCGGACATTTTTCGACTTGAATTTATTTTTTTTCCTGTCATATTACCAGCCCGACCTTGATGCGCAACGGTTTCAACTGAATGGGCTGGCTTCGCGTTGCCATTTGGCACAAGTACGAGTGTCCATCACCCGACACGGAACAGCATCAGACGACGCCAGAATGGGGGGAAAAAATGTTTTACTTAAGACCTAAAATGGCCGGTGCAAAAGTCGCCATTTTGTATTTCCTTGTTTTGTTTTGGGGGGCAGAATCTCAGCCCTGTATTCGATCCGAGGCAGCTGGCGACAGCCATGTATTCGATCCGAGGCAGCTGGCTACAGCCATGTTTGCAAGTGTGCTTGTGTGTGTGTGTGTCTACATTTGTGTGAGAAGCAGCACAGGGATAGCCCGCTGGAATGAGCACCGTTTTTGGAAAAACGGAAATGAGCTCCTGGCATAGAGGCGATTCATTTTTTCTTTCTTTCTTTTTTCTCTTTTGATCACATGCTCGAGTCACAGGAAACAAGTGAGTGTGTATTCTGTTTGCCTTTCACACATTTCTCCTGTCAGTGTGCTTATGTCTTTGATATCTTTGAACTACTATTTAAATCAAAGACTTGCTGAAATCTTTGGACATTTCATATTACTATTATTCACATTAATATGTCAGGTAATTTAGAAGGAAAGCATGATGGAGTTTATTGTTCGGACCTGAATGCATTTAAGCAATTGATAACTCTCATGTGTGTTTCTCTTGTAGCATTGCAGGTGTGTGACCTTGATGGCGCCAGCATGTGAGGCAACATGAATGCTGCCCTTGGGCCTGAGGTAGTAGATTGAATAGTTGTGAGGGTTGTGTAGCCTCTTTTTGAGATAACTATACAATCTACTGTCTTTCCCAAGGAGACAGCTTACTCAGCCAATCATCACCCAAGTGACAACTGCACTGACCAATCAGAACACATGCACGCAACGTACCTGGACGGTTGTGACCATTTCTGTGTTTGCTCCCAAGTGTTGTATTAGGTTACCGGTACTTGCCAGGCGGATGTGTATTTGAACTGGGCTTTGTCAAGGTGAGGTAGTAGGTTGTATAGTTTGGTGGGTGGGTCTACACCCTGCTCAGGTGATAACTATACAGTCTATTGCCTTCCTCGAGAAGCTCACAAACAACTGAATAAATACGACACAGTTTCCCAACCGTTATTGAACTGCAGGACACATTTTACATTTCAAAAATCTCGAGGCGCAGCACCCAACAAAAATGTCAAAAAATGTATATAATTCAAACAGGATGTTAAGTTGTCCCAGTATACTAAACTCACACATTTGCTTAATGTGAAACCTGGCCCTGTTTAGTTGAACACAAAGCTACTATTTTGTTGGATGAATGGCAACAGATGGAGCACAGGTTAATTTTGCCTTCTGCCCTCTTGTGGAAGCAATTGTTTTGCATGTCAATATACATTTCTGGCATAGATTGATGGAAAAAAACATTAATTCCGGTGGATGAGGAACAACGAGATTACATACAGTATTGAATAATGCATGTAAACGTCTTCAGGTCATTGTAAGTTTCATGTGACTAACATTCAGGTTGTAAATGACAATAAAGTTGTTTTAAATGAGTCGACCTTACTTCCAATAAATAACTCAATTAATAATTTTGTCTTTATGGGGAGTTGTGTGTAGAATTTTGAGATAAACAATTTATTTCATGTTGGGATGAAGCTGTAACATAATGAAATGTGAAACTGCAAATACTTTCTGGCTGTACTAGTATGTCACGAATAATTGCATGAGTCTTGAAAACACCAATTTATGTAACACTCTGATGATTAGTATTGTAATTTTAATATTCAAAAAAATCAATCGGTGTAACAAGACCTTGAAACGCAGCTATGAAATGTGGGCTTTCTGAAAAAATAGCACTAACATTTATATTTAACTGATCTTGCGTAAATGTTTTGACATTATACGATTTATCGATTTAACTTATTACAGCAAGGACTAGCAGAAAAGCCTTACCTTCTGACAACAGTTACTGTTTCCTCTGCCCTTTGGGAAACCTACGAAGTGTGAGAAAGGTTAGTTAAACAACCAACAACAGTATTTACAAAGGAGACCGGCTTCACGAGGGGTGTTCGTAATGTTAGCCTCAATTAGGTAAACAAAATGTTATCATAACCAAGCAGTTGAATACAATTCAAACTCATTGTTAGATCTTACCCGAGAAAGCTTAACTCGTGAGATCTGTTTTTCAGGGTTAAACTGTTTATAAATGAGGATTCGACATTGATCACTTCACTTTTCCACATCAAATATGGCGACCATATCAACGTACGATTGTATTTATGTACAGTATAACAGATTTGCCTGTGGTGGCGACTCTCGAATTGATAAAGCCGTCTTGGGCGCTCTCCGGTGGAGAAAGCTTGAAAGTGTACTTTGTCCTTGCGTCGCCTGTCAGAGCAGAAAAAGATTCAGCAGCCTATATGACAATTACGTCGTTATCAATGCTTTATTCGTGTTGACATGATATCGATAAATTTGTGTTTTAAAATGCCAACAACAGCCACAAACAAAGCAACAAGCAAAATCATTCTTCGATTTGACAGTAACTTGACATGTGGGCATTTATTTTACTTCCGACAAGACGAAGGTTGAACAGGAAAACCACAGAATTCAAATTGTTTTGAAAACTTCTGCAATGGTCTTGTGAAGATGATTTTAAAAGACACTGCCATAAGTTGTACATTTCTTTAGGAATTTGTCAATGTAGAACTTTTGCTGATCTTTTATGAACCTTGAATTCAAAATAATTGGATATTTTTTAAACATAACATTAATCACTTAATTAATTTAAAATACAAATATATGTAGTTCACTCGGTGACACCAATGATATCATGCTTATATTGTAGATGTAGAGTGCACTTTTGTCAGATATAAAATGAGGCCACTGAGTGCAAGTAGCTGCACAAACACAAATCTGCACAAGCAATTCCAAAAATATTTAGTATAATCATTGTAATTATTAAAAGAAAAAGAAAATAGCCACAAATATTTTTAAATTTTAGACAGACACATCTATATTACAGAACCACAAGAATGATTATCAGGAGTGTAAGAGTTTCTACTTATAAAGTAGATATCTGGCGACAATCTATCAGATTTACATTACATTTCTCATGTCATAATTTTTGGTGATTTTCAAATACTCAGTATTCATATCTTGCTCCTTGTAGACTTTCCTCTCTACACCTTATTCGTGTCTCCTTGGAGGCCTCTCAGGGTTTTCTCATCAAACCGATATGTGAGTTTCCGTTTCACTTTTTGGATTTCGCCCGTGCGAGCGTAATTCCTCAATGCCCGCGCCATTTTCTGGTAGGTCATTGTCTTGCGGTTCCCTTTTCGACGCCCCCACATCTCCGCCAGGCACTCTTTGTTTTGGGAGGAGAACTGAAATGTGCCCGAAGAGGACTGGACCCACCAGATGCAGCTTCGCATTGACGGCGTCTGCAGCATCTCGAACAGGAACTGGAACAACCGCTCCTTCCTCTTTCCTGTCAAAGAGGAACGGGATGTTGTTAAATCATGAGGGGACAATGAGTATGACTAAATCAAAGCTTCATACCAAAAACGGAGGGCTAGAGATTTGCACAAGAGAAGTGTTTGTACCCGAGAATGGAGCAAGAAGTAAGGGGTCTTTGCCTCCGCCATTAGAGGTTGGAGAAGGGGCATCGTGATAGTCGTGGTACTGCGAGCAACTGGACTGAGAGTCTGAGTCGATACACATAATCGCCTGATCCGAATAGGCATCGTGATCCTAGAGCAAACGTGTACAATCACAAGTCAGTGGTGGGTTTTCCGTCACCAGCAGATCATTGGCAGAATTTACAATATGCATTTACACAAGGGCAAATTACCTCCACCAACAAGTATACTTCTAATATGGGATGTCCATTAAAAGTTGCCATATTGAGGCCATCATCAAAATATGTAGATTGATGCTCTCGGGCTGAATCATCATATTTTCGAATATGGTCAACTTCGTTTTTCTTAACAAATATGTAGAGACTAAGGGTCTGACAACTCAAGATTTGAAAGTGTATATTTTGAAAGAATTGAAGGTGTACACTTTGAAAGTGAGTTTGGGAAGATGATGTCATTACTGAACTTAGCTTTTGTAAAGTAATAAAGCCTTTAGTTTTTTAGGGGGTGCGTGAGCACAGAATAGGCTGCAACGTGTCTGTAATTTTCCAATCATTGAAAGCAGGTGAGTATCCATTTTGTAGCAAATTAAATTTGGTTGATGTTAATGCACAGGAGCACACGAAAAAAAAAACAGCTGGCAAAATTTCAAGGTCACAAACTTCAATAAAATCCTAAAATGGGCAATTCAACTAAATATTTTAAGCTTTGCTAATGTGAAAATTGTCTTTCCTGCATTTTCTGCAAACAAATAAGAGTTTACATGACCAGTTGTCCCCTTTGTAGTTCCCCAACTTAAAAAAAACCACACAAACACACACACACAATTCTCTCTCTCATATATACTATATATATATGAGAGAGACATTTTCTGAATTGCTTTATCCTCACAAGGGTCGCGGGGAGGGATGTGCTGGAGCCTATCCCAGCTGTCTTGGGGCAGTTGGCGGGGGACACCCTGAATTGGTTGTCGGCCAATCCCAGGGCACACAGAGACAAACAACTATTCACGCTCACGCTCACACCTAGCAACAATTTGGAGTGTTCAATCATCCTCCATGCATGTTTTTGGGATGCAGGAGGAAACCAGAGCACCCGGAGAAAACCCACCCAGGCCTGGGGAGGACATGCAAACTCCACAAGTGGAGACGAAGTGGAGGTCTGAGACTTTGTCCTTACCCATTGGTTCTGATGTGAGCAGGGCCAGGCTGGAGGTGGAGCTTGCTCCTCATATTCCTTAGTAGGAGCGCCACAGTGCCACTCATAGGCATGCTGACCTGACCAGTTATTCTCTGTGCAGAAGCAAGTACATGAAGCTACACTGACACACTGTCCCATAAATTCCTTTTCATGAGCCAGGCGCGTGCTCACCTATGATCCTGGTGCTGTGGTGGGAGTGGACGCATTGCACCACATTGCTCAGAGGCGAGGCATTCATGTATGCAGGCTGGACTTCTAGTGAATGCTCCTGCAGATACTCTTCGATGACCTCCAGGTCAACCTCCGGACAGGATGAGGGCGTCGCTCCACCCCATGAGCCCCGACCGCCGCCCAGTCTGAGTTCAGTCACATGAGCCATCTGCAAAAGGGAAAGTGGGACCATGAAATTGAAGCTGTCATTGAGCCTGGAGGTGCTTGTTTTCAATGTGCTGCCGGAAGCCATATTAGTTGTTGATCCGCGCTGTGCTCTCTTAATATAACGAATGATTAGTTTAGTCAGCCAACCTTAGCTGAGTGTGCATCTTTAACGTTACAGATCATGAATGTACTACATTGTCCACGTGAAGGGGAAGTAACAAAGTAAAAGATCGTATTTTCTGCACTATAAGGCGCTTCGGAATATAAGGCGCACCTTCAATGAATTTTAAAAGTGTTTTCATACATAGGGCGCACCACATAGAATAGAAGCCACAATAAGGGCTGCGGTTATGTTATGAATCCATTAGATGGCGCTGCGCTAAAGGGAATACAATACAATACAGCTTTATTTATATTGAGCTATCACAACCACTGCAGCTGCAAGAAAGCGCTTTACCGAACATTCAAAATGCTACGCCCAGGAAATCAGAATATTGATCCGCATATATGGTGCATCGGATTACAAGGCGCACTGTCGGCTTTTGAGAAAATTGAATGCTTTTAGGTGCGCCTTATAGTGCGGAAAATATGGCACTGTACTTAACTCATTCAGTACCAGTCAATTCTGGACCAAGTCTGAAAAGACGTTTAATAACGTCTTTGGGAGTAAATGAGTTAAGTAGGTTTTTCGGTTACAGTATCTGTACTCTACCTGCTCATTTTCATCTGTCTGACAACATTTTGCCTCTACTCTTTACACATGAAAAGAAAGATTTGTTTTTTTCCTTCATAGATTGTCAAAATGGGCTAGTTAATTTTTTCAAAAGATGTGCATGACGATGCAAATAGAGAGATAAAATTTCCAATGGTTGAAATTAGGGCCCAAGAGATGAATCATCCAGCAGATTAAATCGGCCAATCATGGCCCTTCAAACATTGGCCAAACTGACCAAACAAACCTTTATGTACTCACGTCAATATTTACAGCAGTTGTGTGCAAGTAACAAAGGTCTCATTATTTACTACATTAAAATCGATATCATAAACTTTTATCCTTAAAAACGTATATAAATGAAATTTGTTAAAGTCATTCTATGGACCTGTCACTCAAAACAAAGTAAATCTGATTTTTTACAAGCAATACTTAGATGACCAAAAAAGTTGTGCAAGGAAGTGACCTGGATGTCACTCTTTAACAAATAAGTTAAAGTCATGCTTTGTTTAAAAAAAAATTTTTTTTTTTAAATGGTGCAACTTAAATCAAACAGAAATGTGTTAAATATGACACACAGTATTGACAACGCAAACACACAAGGATTAATGACATCCTGGTAAGGAAATTGGCACCAGCATTGGCATAAGAAAAAAAATATCAGTAAGGCCCTAGTTGAAATCCAGATTGATTACTGATTGACGTGCTGTGGAAATTATCAGTGAACCAGCGAGCTGATGATGATGATGATGATACACTAGATTTAGAAAAGCGAGATATTCCTCGCTGATGATCTTACTTAAGAGAATAGTTTGGCGCAGGTGGCTCCAAGAATGTTATGGGTGTCGGCCTAAAAAGTACCAGCTTTTGGCAATCAATTTGTTTTGTGTTTTTTTAAAAAACACATACAGATAACTTGTATTTTGTCAGTTGTTATCATTAGGTTGTTAAACCTTTTTTTGTTGTCATTAGCAAAGCTAAGGGGAACACATTGTTTTGAAAGCAGTCTGAGCCAATGTTAGCTTGAATTAAAATAAATGGGGGGGGGGGGAATATATATATATATATATATATATATATATATATATATATATTCATTCAATGTATTTTTGTCACCTCCGTCCACATATAGTAGTGAGCGTGTGTTGCATCAACCTGGTCCAAGGTTTTGTTTGCTTAGTGGCTATTTGCCAGCCAGAAACACTGCAACCATGTTTATTTTAATTTGACTACCAAATCTGCGTTATTGCATCGCTGCACCCACCAGGCTACATTTAGGTAACTGTGTTTGTAACTGACACTCTTTCTCTGTACAATCGGCATATCAAATTACTGTATAGACCTTATGATCACGACAGAGAACTTTTGTTTTCCTTGTCCTAATATGACTTGCAAAAAAACAAAAAAAAAACCAAAACATGCATTTAAAAAATAGAACTCACTGTCTCCATTTCAGCCAACAAAATTTAAGGTTAGCCTGGAAAGAGAAAAGGGGAGTGAGCGCTGCTCCAGTGATTTTGTGATGGCTCAACAGTGATCTCACATCAGAAGCCATACCTTTTCACGCCGGTAGAAATGTCCTCCTCTGATGTGTTGTCCTCATGTATCAAAAAGTAAACAGTCACCTGTATGATGCGCCACCAGGGCGGCACCTTTCTTATAGCCTCGGTAGGCCGATCCTCCTTCACTTCACCCACTCGGGCCAATCACGTTTGGACAAAAGAATACACACGGGAGGGTTTCGACTAATTAAGGCTCACTCAGGTCACAGTGAGGTCCAATGAATGATAGCTTGTTTGTGTCTTATTTAAAATATTTTTCATATAAACTGACCGGCCACAGTGTTAGGTTCCATTGCACACTGAAATCCAATGGCTTTCGAAAAACATATTAATTAAATTAAAACCTCTGTGAAAATAAAAATGAACAATGGGTATAATGTTAGAAAGGTTATAAGATTCATAACGGAATAATATATTCCTTAAATTGATACCCCAAAAAACCTGAACGGTGGTTATCATCTTCTTCACGTTGGGATTTTGGAAAAAAAATCAAGTGGACTAAATGTTGTTCCCAGTAACATCTTCGTCCCTCAAGTGGGTGTAAATTAGATGACATTTCAGGGATTACACAGATCAAGCCTTCCTGTGTGGAGTTTGAATGTTCTCCTCTTACGCATGAGGGTTTTCTCTGGGTAGTCCAGCTTCCTGCGAATCATGCAAGTTAGCATCACTGACAACTTTTAAATAGTCCATATAGGACAATGTGGTGCTTGCATGTCTACATTCACCTTGTGACTGACAAGTGAACAGTCCAGGGTATTCCCCTTTCCTTGCCCAGAGTCAGCTGGATCAGACCACGGCACGCTCGTGACCTTGCACAGCATATGCGCTAGAAAATGAAAGGATGGATTTTACAGACCAGTTCACTCTGGGTGTGCTATCAAGGGACTTCCCCAGTCCGCTTACATTTAAAGCTGCCGTTGTATGGCTAGCCATTGCAACCGCAATTCATTACCTACCGCCACATCGTGCTCTCAAATTAATGGAATCAAGCACCTGCTTAGGGCAGCGTGACCATGCAGTGCATGCAAATGGACTGATGATATACGCTATGAAGTGTATTGGGAAAGGCAGCTGGTATTTACACAGTGCTTTTTATACCCAGGCTATTGCCCTCGGCATGATAAAAACTCAACAAGCAATGATGTCACGAACTTTCCAATTTGAAGTCATCCAAGTTTAGAGCACAAATTCATCACATTGAATTATTACCACAGATCCAACTTTTAATGAGTACATACATGGGACACGAAGGTCTGTGCACTTCAGTCACAACTTTACAATGATAGTAATGAAATATGAATCTACGCCGTGATTTAAAATTATCTCAATTTTGGAACAATCATAAGAGTACAGTGAAAAGGAAAAGACTGATCAGTAAAGCAGTATAACATACAGTATAGTTCTATTTCATATTTATTGAAGGAAAATGTTACTGCCAATATTTAAAAGCTTCAAAACCAAAACAAACAAACAAACAAAAATCACTTGCAAAACATGTCCGGAAAAACCCTGAGTGCCACCGTGACTTGAACGACGGTTAGAGTTGCAATAGTCCAGATTGCACCTGGAGGCTTGAAACAAGAGATAAAGCCAAAGCTTCATTCGATCCTTGTTGTCTGAAATACACACACACAAAAAATCTGACTTTGTATTTTAGGAACAATCTACTTCTAACCAGCAAAGTGATTAGCAACAAACTGCTTTTGCCATCTTCACTTCCCGTAAAAAAAGAGTTGAGCAGTAACCAATTCACAGGGACTGAGCCCCGCCGTAATAGAGCGAAAAATTGCGAATGATTGATGCCCCCTAAAATATGCAACTCTCCAGAAGTTCATTGAACGCCCTAAAATATGCAACTCTCCAGAAGTTCATTGAATGACCCAGGTTAAACGACAGACATTTAAAAGCAAAGATAAGTGAAAAAAACAAAAAGTAGCTTATGGATAGAACGTACAGCGCAAGAACAAGATATTTGAAAAAAAGTGCTTCATCATACGAGTGGGGGGCGGAAAGCATAGCATTTAAACTCGATTTAAAAGCATTTAGCCACTTGAGGTGGCAATCGGCACCACTGAAGGTTCCATCACCCACATATTAGTCATTATCACATCCACTTATAATTCATTTAGCAAAAAATGATGGTAAAAAATAATTAAATTTGCATATTTCTCACGTTGTGCAGTTGTTGCTGTGTGTCCGACAGATTTTATCAGCTGCCGGGCATTTGAGACACTTCAAGGTTAACGGTCTCCATTTGGCAGGTGAAATGGAATCATAATTACCACCAAACACACCCATATTGTTGACCATTGGCGTGTGTCATGTGTTGAGGCACCTGAAACTCCTCTGAGTGGGCTTATCAACATGGACAAGATTTGTCCAAGAAAAAGTGGCTGAATGTGTGTGTCCAGGTGTAGTAGGTTAACAGTTATACTCAACGCCCCCATCCTCCCCCAGGATTAGTGAACATAAGCAAATCACCTGTCTGTGTGCAGCTAACTGGAAATTCCCCAGAGATTGAGACAAAGCATGTTGCTTTGTGTTGTGTGGGCTCGTTTACGTGTGTGTAAAGTGGTCAAAGACCAACTCCAGCCCCCTGTGAAGAGGCCAGGGGGCTGGAGTATGCACGCGTGTGAGGAGACAATCAGTCATGCTCTGGTGTTGGTACTGTCCTGTGTTATCCGGATCGCAGATGTGCATGCAAATCTTGAGGTTGGCGTCCAAACATCACCATCGGCTCTCTCCCAAGCTTGCTGTGCTGTTCTTCCTGGAATCTGCTTGTTTGGTGGGCACAGACGCCAAAGTACAGCCATAGAGAAAGAGAGACAGCTGTCGCACGGTTTTACACCACTGCAAATTAAAACCACAGCAATAAACATGTTAAATAACACCTCTCTGATAGTGTCTGAAGAAAAAAAAAAGGACAATGTTTGGAATGTACCCTTGACAGATTAGATATATATTTATACTAGTATATATTCAGGGGGAATTTATTTGCCTGAACTTTGTAGTATGTAGAATGCTGATTCAACTGAGCAGTGATAGATGTGTTCATGTCGGGGAAGGGGTGGGGGCATACATAATTCATACTGGAAAAGTTTGAGATAAGGAAAGGGATTGGGAACTAGTGGGACTTTGCATTCCCACGGAAGACTGTTTGGGACCATCAGTAGGCAACTCTATAATCTGTGGTCTCAATAAACACTCATAAACGACACTGGCACACACACGTATGCCTTATCAGAATAACACACAAAGTCATGCAAAGGCTGCACATAAATCATCCGTTTTCACAGTAAGATAAGAAAAAGACGGTCGCACACAATTTGGCAGCGAAATCTACGGAGCCCCTAAAGGGACAAGGAAGAAAAATATAAAAACTTTGCGAGATCTCGGAAAGTATTGCGTTCCCTCGCAAAGATTGCGAGAGCTCGCAATCTTTTATTTTTTTTAATTCCTGTTGATGTGCTTCCGGGTCAGTGTGGCGAATGTTGATTCGGGTGCGCGGCTGATTTGAGAGACACTACACGGGGGAGGAGAGAATCATGGAGGAGGACTTGGAACACTTCTTGCGATCAAGAAGTGTTCTCTCTCTCTCTCTCTCTCTCTCTCTCTATATATATATATCCATCCATCCATCCATCCATTTTCCGAACCGCTTTATCCTCACTAGGGTCGCGGGGGGTGCCGGAGCCTATCCCAGCTGTCTTCGGGCAGTAGGCGGGGGACACCCTGAATTGGTTGCCAGCCAATCGCAGGGCACACACAGACGAACAACCATCCACGCACACAACCATACCTAGGGACAATTTAGAGTGCACAATCAGCCTGCCATGCATGTTTTTGGAATGTGGGAGGAAACCGGAGCACCCGGAGAAAACCCACGCAGGCCCGGGCAGAACATGCAAACTCCACACAGGGAGACCGGAGCTGGAATCGAACCCGGTACCTCTGCACTGTGAAGCCAACGTGCTAACCACTGGACTACCGGGCCGCCCATGTATATATCTATACACTGTATATATATATATAGATAGAGAGAGAGATATCTATATATATAGAGAGAGAGAGAGTGCGAGTTGAAGCATTTCATTGGCTCTGTTGTTCATTTGCACTTTTGAGATGTAAAACATCTGGCATAGTTAACCACGTGATGGGCAGTCTGCAGTTGTATTTTCCATTTGTGTATTGTGCATTATTACAATGCAATTGATTCCATTATAATTCTCCATTCTTTCTATTTTCTGCACCACTTATTCTCATGATGGTTTCAGGTATAAGATGGGAGTTTTCAGTTTGACCCAAAGGTTTGAAGTTGATACATCATAAATGGTTACTAATATTTGCACTGTTAGAAGAAAAATAAGTGTTTTTCTAGTTTGTATTCCATTTAAATGTTTCAGATTGATGTTTGTAAGAATTTGTCAATGTGAATACAATTTGTTCCAAGTTTTTTTAACAAAAGACACCACCTGCTGACGAAAGTGATGAGTGACAATTACGTAATTATCAGCAGGTGAAAATTCAATTGGGATGATGTACAAGTATGCAGGAATACTCTTCAGCATCCACGTTGGTTAAGTATTTGTGGATAAAGTCAGCAACCAAGAAAGAATGTTTATTTACACCAATAATGCTTTGACAAACAAACATTTTATATTGTAGATCAAATATGTTGTCCTTATACAGTAAGAAAAACAGCAGATAAAGTGTTGTGATGGTGTTTTAATTATCCATTGAAAGTGTAGTGATTCAAGAAGAACAAGGGGTTGAAGAAATGGCAATGGTCAAATTCAGGCTTCAATAAATGTTACTTCTCACACCAGTTGAGGAGCCATAATATAGTTTGGCCCAAACACCAAGCAAAACATAGATGGCTGTAATTTATATTTACATTTTGAATATAAAATACAGTCCAACCTCGGTTTTCGAACATCTCGGTTCTCGACCAATTTGGTTTTCGACCAAACATTTTGATTTTTTTATGCCTCGAATGGCGAACAAATTTCGGTTCTCGAACAAACTGAGCGCACTTGAATTCACCATTTGACTCCTCTCGCCTTCCTTACACGAGGAAGTGATGCTTCCTCGGATAGACGAGGATGTGACGCTTCCTCGTGTTGCTTTCCATTGTGAGCAGGCGTGTTCAGTAAACATTTTTATTTTAAAAAGAGCGTGGTTTCGGTTTTCCAACAATTTCGGTTTTCCAACAGCCTTTTGGAACGGATTATGGACGAAAACCAAGGTTTGACTGTAATAGAATATAAATACTATTCTAATGGTTGGTCTGCGGAAGGAAAACTACTTTCACCAACAGTTAATGTCTCTGAACCCTGAAAACATAATCTTTCTAACTTAAAGAGTTGCGGTGAGGGCCTCTCTGAGGTGCAAATACAAGTTCACAGCCTGATACGGATCTTTTGGTGGCATAAGATCGGACTGGGCCATTAAGAAAGCACACAATGCAAATACATCCGGATCACAAGGCATGGTCAAACGAAAGACACACTGGCTTTTGCACAGTTGAACTTGTTCATTGTCAACTGGGGAGAGGAAGTCCCTTGTACCATAAAGTTCAGGTAACGTACACATCACGTTGGGCCGACCACTGGGGACATTCATGTTCTTTGAGGGCCTGATGAGATGGCTGTTCCAAACGAGCGCCGTGTCATCCAACTCATCCTGTTGAAAATAATATACAGATTTAGAAAGAGCTGCACAGTCATATAAGCTTTTATGAGCAAGAAATTATAGCATGAAGCTGCTTTTTTGTCTCACTCCCCGCCTCTCATGTGTACCACATCTCCCCACTCCCCACTTTTCCTTCATCTTTATTTACCTTGGTCATTTCATCTTCACCCTGTGACCCCCCCCCCCCCCCCCACACACACACACGCACACCATTATCTTCTTTCCTTCTTTCTTGTCCCTGTCCACTTTCCCATCAACTCACTCTCACATCCAAAAATACACATTTAATTAATGAGTCTATCAGAATGTATGAACTCACCTGAATAAGTCCCATGCAACAAAATTGTAGGATGCTTTTGTCCAGAAATCCACCATCAAAGAAGCCATTGTCTCTGAGGTCTGTGAAGAGGGATAACTAGAACTCCATGCACTGGCTGCGAAGAAACCACCACCAATATTCAATTCTTTGATTGGCGGTGCTGGCTCCATCCAAGTAACTGTCAAGGGTGCTGCCTGGCGGTATGGGCACCAGGAAACGCTGGAAGCCTTTAACGTGACCGTTTTCAGTCCCAAGATCAGCTCGAACGGTTCGAGGACAACCCCCCAAACGGTGCACAACTTCGATGTAGTAACCTCCAATCAACTTCGGGTCACTACTTGTTGTGTAGGCATTGAGCCACATTATTTTCCTTGAAAACCCATCAATAGCCCCATTGATACAAATTCCAAATGGTTTCAGTTTGTCATAGGAGTCCATGTGCCATGTAAAATTTGGGCCTTTGGAGAAGTAGTTTCGTCGTCTCAGACGTCTTGCTTGCCTTAACGACACTCCTCTCGGATCCAACTCTTTCAGGACCAGACGAACATCCTCTTTCCTGACAAGAAGTCCATATTCTCTGCACTTACTGTACATCCACCTGTAACCGTGTAGTTGTCCGGAATGCTGCATTTGGTTGCGAATGAAGTCAACCAGGACCCCCAAGTCATTGACCGTTTTCCGACGAAATAGTCCTCTTTGGTTCAGCACTCGCTTCAAATGTCTTTCGCTTATTTGGAAACCGTATTTAAGATCAAGAACAGATTTAATGTCTTTGTATTTCAAGCCAATTTCAAAGTAAAATTCTATTAAACTCACGAACGGTTGAACACGCTCCATGATTGTTGTTTTCCGTTACACGTACGATGACCCGGAAGCGCATCAACAGGAATTAAAAAAAATAAAAGATTGCGAGCTCTCGCAATCCTTTGCGAGGGAACGCAATACTTTGCGAGATCTCGCAGTTTTTTTTTCTTCCCTTCAATCAAAGTAGAAATCAAATCGCAGTGGATCAGTATTTCCCAAACTTGACTGAGACAAGGCATCCGTTTTTCCGAAAGGAAACCTCAGAATTCGTGCCACTGAACACACAAAAAAAAAAAATGCCACAGAAAGTATGAATAGTTGAATACTGATGATCCCATCTGAATTTACTCATACATCTCCTTAATCAGCGTGAAGTGTGAGCCTATTTAATTGAACACAAACTTGACACTCACAGGTAGCCGTGACTTCTTCTACTGGACGAATGGCAACAAGTGGCTACACAGGTGAATGGTACGTACGTTCTGCCATCTAGTGGAAGAGCATTGCATTACCTGCCTATCGCGAAACGTTCCAGGCGTTGCTCGATCAATAATAATACAGTAATTTGTATAATACGTGGAGTGGAATTGGATAATTTTCTGCAACAATTCTGATGTTCTCTCCCGGGACACCAGGGTGCCACAGTGGATTTGAGGAGTTCCCAAGTAGTGGCAGGTTGTTCTATGTTCTGCACATGATCGAACACAGTAAATTCTGATGGTGTCATCTTTGTCCGTATAACTAACTGAAGCGTTACCGAAGCATTGTTTACCATGATGTCTATGCGTTGTCAAAATAACAACACACACAGGAATGTGTCATTTGTTGATGAACAGTCGATGAATTTGTATTATTTATTTTGAACAACACTATATATTTACCACACACGAGAACACTATGTGAGTATAGGAGAGCTCAGCTAATCTAAATTGTAGCTGCCAAATGTTGCTAGAGGGTGATTTAATGGTTTCCAATGTCACTCACTTTTATGTCCTTCTGTCCTTTACCCATGAATTGTTGCAGGGGTAAGTTTACTGTGAACGATAACGTGTCGAAAAATGATTATGTAGATCCGTGAAATTGGACCGCTTGTATGCTTACATCAATCTCCACCGAGAGTTTTGCAGCTAGTGATGCTGTTCTGTGTTTTGGCAGAAGATGGCGACATATTGTCGTCTAATTCTGACATGATCTGGAACCCGAACAAGCAGGTTACAAGTTGATGTACGGTTTGATTCTGATCTAACGAGGGGAGTGTTCTGTCTTTTCTCTTCTCTCTGTGTGTGTGTGTGTGTGTTCATGGTTCTGCTGCTGGGCATTAGTCAGATGATTGGAATTTTCTGTGGCTAATGTGAAGCCTTTGTGTTGCTTTTCCTTGAACCCCGTTTGCGTCCTGCATGGATTGAACTCCATGGAGACAACCCAGCACTTTCAGTCACTGTTAACATTCCTCATCTGTCTTCCTCCATTCTGTCATGGCCGATACTACCATGCTAAAGTGGGCCTGACAACAAAAGCGGCTCACACAATCATCACAAGCGTTCACAAACACACACGTAGTTTGTGATAAGAATGTAAACAGATGATGATGATGCAGCCTTTGCCACAGAGATCTGTCTACTCAATTAGGGTCAATCAACTTGTCATAGATCAGAATTAGAGTTGCAACATTCAAAAGCAAAGGACACACCAACCGAAAACCACACACCGCTGACTGCGGAGCCAGTCCAACAGCATCAAAGAGAGTGCAGCATCTAACTCTCGTAGTTGTTTGGCAGGTGTAGACCTGTCGGGTTTATTCGACTATTTCACCGTATCATAATCACTGTCAGCCATTTTTGAAAAAATAAAAATAAAAATAAATAAAACACACAAAATGAAGCTTTACTCTGGGTACAGTAAGTTGGTTTTACCACTGCACAATATTGGGTTATTTGTTCCTGAAATTGCAGCCAAATCGTTCAAAACCTTTTCAGTAATACAAAAGGAAAAACAGAAATATAATTATTTTATACCCCCTTCATTTTATTTTCCTGTTGTTAATTACAGATAAAGCCTGAGCATCAGTAAATGGGGTGTACAGGACTGTAATGATCATTTATTCACGACAAATAACGTGTTAGTGTTCATCTGTCAATACCAGGGATGTATTGTGACAGAAAACACAATTAAATGCTTTTCCACTACATGGCAGAAGCTGAACAATTAACCTGCCGATCTGTTTTCTTCTCTTTGCTGGTGTGGCGTTCGATTTGAATGTGAATTGCGTGCCTTGGTGAAATAAAGGTTGTGAAATGCACACATCTGATGCAGTGACGGTTCTGTGGATGCCTGCCACTGACATTTACATAAGAAGTTGACTGCCGACAGTACGCAGTCATGGAATATCTGACTGAGTTGTCTAAGAGAACGTCATTCAAATCCAAAAGAATAATTCTGCTGTTTCACATTGCAGAACTTGACAGGCTTCCAGCTGAGGTGATGAGTTCAACACTCTGGCCTCTGATGCGAGGGCTTTACTGAACTCCATGACTAATCACATCTCTGGAGGCCCACTATTGTCCGCCCCCCTGCCCCCCCCTCCCCCCGTCCCCTTACCTCATCCCACCCACCCCCAAACCCCACCTTTCTTTCATTCATTCCTTCCCCTTTGTACTGTGAGATGCAGAGAGGAAGAAAGTGATGGGGTAAAGATGGAGGCGGGGAAGATGGAAGGTGCGCAACCTTTTGTTGCCTTTCAGGTGGTTTCCTGTGAAAAGCCAAAAGAACACACCTGCCGCCACAGGAAACGCGCAGTGTCTCGGTTTCTTCCGCTGAGTCCACACACACGCACGCACGCACGCACGCGCACACACACACACACACACACACACACGCACGCGCGCATATGAGGTCGGCTTGCAATCGTCCCACCCTGAAATTCACATATAGAGTCAGAGACACAAGAATGATGACACACAAACTTAGATTGGGTCAGTATTGGTGCAACAAATGCAAAGAGGAGAAGGAGGTTTTGTGGGGTTAGGGGGCAGGAGTGTGAGGAGGTGAAGTGGTGAGGCGGTGATTGAGTGGCAATCTACTGAATGGCCTCCTCTTGCTGCAAGGAGCTCAGGTAGCAGTCCACGGTGAGTGCTCTCAAGTTAGTGTCAGGTATCAGGTAGCTACTTGTCCGTGTCTTCAAGGCAGCCACTGCTTGGATGATGTTTGCAGTTGAAGGAGCGTAGCATAGACGAGGAGGAAAGGGGAGGGATCGGTCGGTGCCTTTGATCCGATGCCGAATATTTGAGCAACAAATAAAATACATTTTGTTCGACAAATGAATCACCTTTTCGGTGTACATGTGAGCGTGAATGATGCGGTTGTCCATATACACCCTGCCGGTAAGTGCAGGAAAAATGAAAAGATGGATAAACCAAACCCAACCGTTATGTAAAAGCTTTCGATGCCACCTCAATTTTTAGGCACTTCATTTTCCCTTGCTCATTAAATTCTGTACAACTTGAAATGAAAGTGTCACGGTTTTATGGACCTTGCTCACATAGCGTGCAGTAGACATTGGAACAGAAATGCAACGATGAAAGTGCATCATTTTGATGGTTTCCATGATAATGCCAATCACTATTGGTGGATAGTGTGCATACATACATGTTCAAGTTACAGTGGCATATAATTATATTTCAGAATATAAAGACATTTCAATGATTAGTTTCTAAATGCATGAAATATGTTTGAACATGAGCAACAGGAGCAGAGTACAGCTAAAGACTTTTGTTTTTTTGGAGCTGTGACCTGATCATATATGCATGCTTGTGTGCGTCATTCTTCATGATACCATCCACAGTCAGGGTTTCCTGAAATGAAATTTGCAAAAATCCAGAACACTGCCCATCACACATATAATCAAGCAGGATTTGAAAGCACAGACTAAATTTAATCTGTCAGATTTATATTTTCATTGCCGTGGCTTTGCTTCTGCGTAATATCAAACTTCTATATAATGCACTGATTTGCTCGCTGATAGCCAATCAGAGTGGCCACAGAAATCTGACATCATTTTTCAGTCAGTAGCTCAATCAAATCATATCTAAAAAGCTCAATGAGAAAAAATGTCTGAAGTCTTCACAATTCTAAATGTTGCTCTTTAGTTAGGTTTGTTACTTTGTTTGTTACGTCGGCTTGTTCCTGCTTGTAAAATGTGTGTGTGTGTGTGTGTCCAAGATAGTTGCATTTTTAAAAAATTAAACATTGACTGTGGATGGTATGATAAACAATTACTTCTCAGTCATGTTGTTTTCCTGTTTTAGTCTGAAAGTAAGATTTTGGTTGAGATTCATAAAAGAAATTTTTTTAAGAAAGACCCATGATTTTAGGATTTGCATTCAGCTCATATGCACATTTATTCTTTATGTAGTGATTATTAAAAAAATGGCAGAACATCAAGGGGTCATAGAATACTTTATTCATGTGAACATGGAAGAAAAATCACAGACTTCCAAATGTTCCCTTGGGTGTGGAAGAGGGTGGCCAGAGAGCGACAAGGTCATAGCCAACCTTGACCATGGCGTAGCTCCACCTCTGGTGAGTGAAACATGCGCAAAGACTGAGAACAATTTCGTACATCATTGAAGAGCGTTGGCTAAAACCTAAGCCCAAGTACACTGAGCCCACTACAGCATGCAGGTGGCAAGCAAGCCATTCCGACAAAACAAAAATTGCATGTGTCTTCGACAGAAAAGATCGGTGTCATTTAAATTCCCCAGTGTTATATCCTTTGTGCCGTTCAGGTTAATGTATGAAAGGTTGACACGCAAAGCAATTATGGGCTTTGTGACGAGCAGGATGTATGTGCTCAAATGTCTGTTGGTGTGAACCACAGGCTGAAAAAACATGTACAACTGTGTTTAACAAACAGTTCACCTTCCCTCAAGTGTCTCTGTTATATGGTCCCACACACCGGGAGCAAGGCGGAAACCTACAGTATTAGATGACACATTTGCCCGTCTCCATTGTTCTGAAGCATGATAAGTAGCTTGCTAGCGGCTAGCCCAGCACTTGAGTCAAACATACTTGAGTGTCAGTTAAAGGTAGAGCGAGTTCAGCACATTCAGTGGAAATGCCTGCAGCGTTCAAAAATTGGAAGGAGGGCACCTATTTTTCACAATTTTGCCGCCTGATTTCATATGACATATTTTTAATTCATTCAGATTTGGCAGGCTTGTTCAGACAACTCTCCTCTGTTATGAAGACATTTTATATTCCCTCTAATGGGACTTTACATGATTCTTAAGGAGTAAAATATCTGCCATGTTTTTGATGGACAGGCCTTCTTCGTGACTGTATTTTAGGGCAACTTTGCCGAAAACGCCCGTGGAAAGGTGCACCCAAAGTCAATTTTATTGATTTATCTATTCTTGAACCATTTGGAGTATCAGCATAGTTTTGGTCACGTTTTGACTCCCATACAGTAAGACTTTGTGTAAGTGCTCCTGTCACTGAACTATGGATGTTTGAAAACAGAAGAAAAAGGTGAATCTTATGTTCGTCTAATTTCACAATATCTGCCTTGAAAATAGATTTAGAATGTTGATTAGGACTTGAAAACACTACAGGATCAACGCTTAAGTCTCCCCAAGCTTTGGTTCAAATTTGACAATTGTAACATGTAGGGTACCATTCAAATCTCCACAAACTCAGCTTTTAAAAGATGGATAAGATGTTCACACATGACGACGTGCATCAGCGATTTATTTTGACAGATGACAGAGGGCCCTTGACGGGGCCCTCCTAACTTTTCAATAGTGACCACTTTGGTGGTACTTGGAGAGGCCCATTTATCCATTTATCTATTTATTTGCTTGCTTCTTTATTTATATATATTTCAAGGTGGTCGAAAATGTTTGCGAATAACTGCTATTTAATCATTCATGGACAGACACTACTAACTTTTTTCTGGAGGGAAAACAGGATCAGACTCGGGCTTGAAAATGCAGAAGACAGTGAAATGAGTGCCTACTCTGGTAGTAAATAGACAAACATTTGCATTCAACAGAGACTTGCTGTGCTCACTCACATTACACATCTACTGTAGCTTTGTACGATGCACTCATGATACCTGATGATACTGTCATATATTAACTGGGTCAGATCATTGTCAGATAACATTTTATGACGTAGCTGTCGTAGCAGAAGCAGAGTTTGACCGAAAGAATACTGACAAGGTAGGGGTGAAAGCAATCATGAAAAAAAAGGATGAAGCTAAAGCTAAAATAAGAGCGAGGCAGATAGAAGCAAGACTTGAGACGGGTAGAAGACCAGACATGCACACGTTACAGTGTGTGTGTGTGTGTGTGTGTGTGTGTGTGTGTGTGTGCGGGTGTTAAAGCAATCGCCTTGGGCCAGACAACTAAATGACTTTTAAAAGATGACAGAGCTCCGCGAACAGGAAGGGGAAAGGTGGAGAGTGCAGGGAGTGGGTGAACGTGCAGGTGGATGCAGTTTGTGTGCACGCCAGTGGTAAGGACTGTGTGTGTTTGCATGTGTATGCAAAGGCTCGCACCTCTCTTGAACTGTCAAAATATTTGCTCAAAGGGCTTTGCAGTAAAAGAGCGTATACATAAAGCATGACTTGATACCACGGCACACAACGTATTTAAAATGACAACAGATAGAGGGAGCAAAAACAGACATTCCATTACAGAGCGGGAGAAAAGAGAGAGGGCACGCGAGTGGGAGAGAGAGAGCATGAGAGGGACTATGTGAAGAACGGCTCTGAAAGAGGTTTTGTGGGGCCGTAACAAAGGCCCCTCAGAAAACACGGTGACATAGGAATGTTAATTAATTAATGAGGAACTATTGAGCCTCCAGAGAATGGTAGAGAAAGAAAGCCAAAGATGGAGTGGCAGAGACACAGGTTGGAGCTACAGACAAACACCAAAAAGTTGTATTTTTACGCTTGTGTCTTAACTTTCTCGGTGAATTTGGTGGCAGAATGGTATAATCCTTCCTCAACGTAACCCCGCATGTGCACATTTGCACGTGCGGAATATATACCAATACTGTCCTAATTGCAAGGGGGCACCTTTGACATTTCTTTCCTAGTCCAATTTTCCTGCATCAGACAAGCAAAAAAAAAAGGTTACAATAAAGGTCACTGGAATCACAGTAACAGGGTTGCAAATACGGACCAATGTTTGCTTTTCCTCAGGAGTAGAAGCTAGCTTTTTAGCTCGCTGTTACTGCTCACCAAGAGGACACATTTACTTTTGTAAATAAGTCCAAAAAATTGTTTTTTTAAAACAATTGTCTTACTCGGATCGTATGCATAACAGGGTTGCATGAAGTAGAGCGAGACATTCAATCAAGGCTAACTCTATTTAACAAATGTGAAAAATAGAAGCGTCGACATACATTTGCTCGACCAATATTTTTTGCAAAACTGTTTGATGATCTCAAGACCAACATATGATGTGATTCACTGCTTTCCTCTATTTGTACCCTGCTGAAAATTTAAGGATATATTTCGGATAAGTGGTTTGGAAAATGGATGGATGGATGGATGGATGGATGGATTATTTAAAATTTCATGGGTGGGACTTCAAATGTCCTCTAATTCTGGAATGACCCTTTAAGCTCCTCTCCACACAAAACTAGCAGCATTTTCTGTGTGCGCTTGAACACATGCTGTCACATGAGTGGCCTCTCTATGAGTTCAAGATCCCAACAATCCAGCAGCGGAAACCCGAGAAGGTGCAACTTACGAAACCCCACATTCTAATCTTTCTAGTGGCGGGGGGGGCTGGGGGGGGGGGGGGACGCTGAAGTGTCAGAATTGCAATTTCCTCCAGTCACAGTTCTTTGTCATCTAACTTTGACACAACAGCCAAAACAGACTGCCCAAGCTGCTGTCCTCTCCTTCCAAAGTTGTCTCCTTTTTTTTCAGCTATAAATGCTCTCTCGCTTCCATTCATAAGGTCCCCCGTTGTCTCACACCACAACTGTATTGCCCCCCCGCCCCCGCCCGCTTGCGTGTCCCTTTCCCAAACAGCCATTCTCTTCAGAGTGAGCCTCCAAGCAAAATAAAACAAGGCAAAGCAAGGGAGAACGAGAGTGGAGAGTTTTGGACTCAGGGGCCCCTCCCACCTCTGAGAGATGCTCCAGCCCATCCCTAAATTATGGGCCAATGAGAGGACCTCATTCAACACTCATGCGCTCCTTCTACAATAGGTAAGGAGTGGGAGGCAGAACGAGAGAGATATATTTACACGAGAGAAAAGGGACGACAGTGTGCATTTTCTTTGGGGGGTATAAATGATGAGAAACTAGAAGGCACGTGGGAAGGAAATAAAGTTTGGAACTATAAGCGAGGATAAATGAGATGAAGAGTTTGTGACAGCAGCAAGTGCAGAGCTCCCGGAGAAACAAGCGTGTCTCAGACGTTGCTTAGGATCCATCATTAACACGACAAAACAAAACAAAGGAAGCCCAGAGATTGCTTATTTCTCTCCCGCACCCCAACCATATCGGCTACAGCGGAGAGACAGATCAGAGGAGAGAGAGGCATTACAGGTGTCGAGGCAGACAGGTGGACAGTCCGACATGCTCGCCGTGCTTCTTCTTCTCTGCATAGTGGACGGAGTAGGAGCATCCACACCTGGAGTCTGGGCTTATGATCGGATGCAGGACAGGCAAAGAGCGGCAGCGACGCTGTGCCCGTCGCCATGCCAGTGCGAACAGGACACTATCTTCATCATGGTGGACTGCTCGGAGTTGGAACTGCCGTCGGTGCCAACCGACATCAGCCCTCTCACAACCTACCTGTGAGTAACATAAGCTTGAAAAGAATGCACTCCTCCGTTATCTTCTCCATATTTTCGTTGCACAGGTCCGTTATCGCTGAGGCCGAATGTTTGCATTTTCTAACGCAGCGCTTGTGTGTCACACTGTTTTAAACACACAAAGACGCACACTCTGGAGGAAAAATGTCAGTGCGAGCAGGCAACACTAGGCTGCAGGTGTCACCTGGGATGGCGACATGAGCAGCTTGTTGATAAAAAAAACGTTGAGTGTGTTTGTCTTGACGGCTAGGAAAAGATGAATGGACCACTTTCTTCAGCGTCGGGTTTCTGAGCACCAACTGGGGACCAGTTGAGGCAAGGTGCATGTGACGGTGAATATCCTGTGCTTGCACATAATATCACATATGTGGTGTATAAACCTATGACTACTGTGTATCTTATTTGTACTCTACTATTCAGGTGATATTCTAAACCGCAAGCTCAGTTGGCAAAATATGTCAACGCTTTGATCTTGAATAGGAATGAGCTGCTATGTTTTCTGTCTTTCCTTTTGGTCGAGAGATTAATGACTCATTTCGTAAGCTTTCTGAAAAAGTTCAGATTTGACCCCCAAACGCGCATTGGAAAGACATGAGACATAAAGTGAACTTTAGGACTATTAGCAGCCAAAGGAGCCGCTTCCCACCAGGAGTGTCAAAGTGAGAGCAGAGACGATGTACAGAATGCGAACGACTTTCTTCCACAGCTGCCAGAACTTTGAAATTGCTTTTCGACACAGGCCTCTGAGGACAGATTAGAGGCATGCCTTGATAACTGATATTGAGGTGACTGAAGTAAAATCCAGGAAACTGTGATGAAGCAGTCACTCACACGGGCATGGACAAGTTTTACAGTGGGGGGGGGGGGGGGGGGGAGTGTAATTGCAATGAGTAAGGAAAGATCAAAAGTTGATGTCATAAAAAAGGCAGAATCCATTGGATCACTCTGCGTGAATGATGCCTGAGTCCACATCTGTGAAGGTTGAGTCCAATTTCCACATATCTCACGTTGACTGGGAATCCACGGGGTCACATCTATTGAGGAATGGCTCAATGAAGCACACCCACCAGCGCTGACCTGAGACTCTTTCAGTGCACTCCTTTTTCCTCCATGCCTTGAACCGCTCACACCCGCGCCTCCAAAGATACACCCACGAACGCAGCGCAGTCGCTACAAACATGAGAGTAATTGTTCATTTCCCTTCATTACCTAACACTGGAACTGGACCAATTAGTGAGTTTGAGGGGTGATTTAGAACAAGATAAATAAACTCAGCAACCAACCGCACACGCCCACACGCGGTCACATCAACACATGCTTACTACAAGAGGTAAAGCAACACGATGGCCAAGTGGGGACAGTGTGAGCGTGCCACCAAGTGATGAGACACACACACACATACACACACACGCACAAGATTCACAGATTGCCATTTTGCTTTGGTGATAAACATCAAACCACACAAGCGAAACATCCTCTTTGCCTGAACTCCATGCAAACACACGCACACACACACGCACGCACACACACACACGCTCGCACCGTCACACATTTACATACATAGTGGACGGAAAGAACACGGCATAGAAAAGTACAGTTTCTCATGTTGCATTGGCCTGTGAAAGATGACAAGAGTGACAAGTGAGCTCTGTCTGCAGAACTTGGATCAGCCTCCCGGTACAGAATGCTGCGCGTTTGCAGGTCACAAGGATTTGTTTGGGAACGGTCCACATGACGAACCTGATCCACATGAGGTTGTGAAAGTGTATGACATCATACAACCATGTCAACAGAGAGCGCTTCAAAGTGTGCCCAAATGTACATGCCGGAGGCCAATCAAGCAATGAATCCCTCGTCCTATTTTCTGGTGTTTATTTGCACACTTGGCCGAGCTCTCGGTAAACAGGTAGATGCATGATTTAATTGTAATCACTTCAATATCCTATTATGCAGGTAGACCCTGGAGAGGTATTTCAATGGTGCCCGTGTGCAACTCCGAGCAGAACGGGCTGAGATTTCTGATGAAATTCATATCTGGGGGCGATGTATGAAATGAGTTGTCATGTGAGACACAAAAAGCTTCTTTGATACGAGATGAGAGGAGAGAGCTTCGGGGTATGCGTCTCCTTGTGTGCGCTTTAATAGGTGTTGAGCTTGAAGACATTGCTGATGGGGCACAGATCAGATGAAAAGGAAAAAAGAGACTTGGGCATGATCTCAAGATGTCACTTCACTCAGTCTTGTCCACAGAAAATCAAATGTTCTCCACAGGGAAGGGATTGTAACTACGTCGGGGCCTGTCTGTGACTGGAATTGAGCAGTGATTAGGTGCTCTTTTTTTTTAATGCTGGTGGTGAATTTCTAATGGAAACTGCAGCAAGTACAGTACCAGACAAATGAAAACCATAGTGTGTGTGTGTGTGTGTGTGTGTGTGTGTGTGCGTGCGTGTGAGTACATGCAAGCGCACGTGAAGACCACCCAGCCTGCTGAGGGAATTGTTTTCCAGCCAGTTGAAATGAAGCAGGACAATAAAATGAACAGGAGGATGAAAGGAAAAACCTGAGTAGAAGAGAGGTGAAAATTAGAGTATGACTGGAGACCATTTGAATGCTGCCAAAGAGTCACACATCACACACACTTATTTATATGCTCTCACACACACACACACACACACACACACACACACACACACAAGCACACAAAACTTCCTCCCGCTATGTTGTGGCAGTAAATGAAACTGTCATGTGCGTGTCATTTTGTTATTATCTTGATGGAATGATTCCTATCATGAGTGACCGGGGTCACACTGTAAACATGATGTCTGAGACAGGCAAAAAAAGAAGGGAGAGGGAGGGACAGACAGAGAGAGGTAGAGAGGTGAATGGGGGTGGATTGTGCGAGGTACAAGACTTTGCAGAAAACAAACACAAAAAGAAGAAAGAGCAGTCTGTGCGCATTTTTTGGGGGGAAACTGTCAGCGGAGGGACCTCTGACTCACTATCAGCTCCAGCATCAGTCTCCCTGGCTCCAGACAACTGCGTATAGTAGCCTCCGTACTCATTCACACGCCTCCTTTGGCTCACCCAAATGCCCTTCTTTATTTACCACATTCATTTACGGGACATATGGCTGGACTTTATAAGCAGGTGCAACAAGTGTCGGTTTGCTGTCTTTTTTTTTTCTTCCTGTACTGTAAAAATGCTCCAACAAAACAACAGTCAAAAGGCATCCCAAATTTTAACGCCATGCACTGGAGTTACATGGACAGCAAAGCCTACGATCAGATAGGAAGGATAATGCAACGCTGATTTCAAAAAAGACAGACAGGGTAACGAATGCCCTCACAAAGAAGGGGAAGTAATGCTATCTTTTTCACTGTCACTTCTTTTGTTTCTTCCTTCCTGGAAAAGATGAAGAATCTGCACAAGTAATTCCTCATTTCTCTCCCATACATTCCCGCAAAGAGTATGACAGCCACTTCCGTCGGATAGAAAATGGATATTTGTGCCTGAGGGGGTGTTGGAAAGGAGTGGGCAGTTCGTGTTCCGGCTTATGGTTTCCTGACATCAATGTGGGAAGCTCTTAAATATCTCTAAGGGACAGACGGCAGGTAGATGAACAATGGACTCAATAACATTTCTCCAGGGGAGTGGTAAGCAGAGAAGAGACAGTTGCCACAGTGTGCTCTGTGGTAAAAAAAAAAGAAGAAAAAAAAGATCTCAATCGCAACATGGCATCTTGAATGGGAACTTAAGTGAGGATGTGGCACAGGGAGGTCAATTTCATGAGCTGATTGTGTGTGCACCTGAGCTATGGATGGTGGAAACGATGGATACAAATGTAACAGTTCCCTTTTGGACTTTGAGTTATTTTTGGTCTTTGGAAACATGCTCGATTATAGTTTAGTTATTATTTAAACAGACTTCGTATCGGTCTGTTGTTTTAGCTCTCGATTTACCGGTCGATCTGCGTACCTACCCTTACCTATGGTCACGAGCTATTGGGTCGTGACCGATGAACGAGATCACGGAGGGGTCGATTCCAGCTCCGGTCTTCCTGTGTGGGTTTGCATGTTCTGCTCGTGCCTATGTGGGTTTTCTCTGGGTTCTCCCCCCACAATACAAAAACATACATGGCAGGTTGATTGGGCACTCAAAATTCTCCCTAGGTGTGAGTGTGGGATGGTTGTTTGTTTCTGTGTAACCTGCGACTGGCTGGCAACCGCTTCGGGGTGTCCCGTGCCGACTGCAGCTGGGATAGACTCCAGCATGCCCTGCGGCCCTTGTGAGGATGAAGTGGACCAGAAAATGGGGTTTCTTAGACCATTGATGGCAAATTTGTTGGTTTCAGTTTCTTTTTTAAATGTATTCATTTCAATTTCCTTTATTCTTTGAAACAATATTTAAAGGATTACACACCATGAGGTTCAGCCCAGTTTTTCTTTATAGTCCCCTTTGTCACTAAAGAAAGAGAAAAGAAAGCCTTCAAATCAATGGCTCCCTCTAACTGGAACACTGTAAATGCTAATATTTGGTTGTTGTTTTCGCACCATGTCTTTGAAAATACTGTAATTATTAAAAGCCCAATTGTCAAATTTTACAATGATAATTGAATGTCTGTCATACTACATTATTTCATTTTGATCTTAATCTTCCATTATCAGGAAAACAAGAATTACATAGTCATACTAATGTATTGGATGGAACCTTTTTAATGAACAGCCGTAAGTAGTTTTAAAATAGTTGATATTGTAATATCTAATCGGACCAACAGTGTTTTGGGGATTTTGGTCTCAAGCTACAGCTATAGAGATCCGCGGTGGACAAAAGTGTACCTACTGGGTGACTCCGTGCATGTTTAGAAACACAGTAGTGTGACACATGTATGATATGGGGGCTTGGAATGTGCTGCCTGTGACGTGAGGATGAGGGGTGCCTCTGACTGAGAGAATTCAGAAGGCCGGCATGGCCCAGATTCCAATTGTGCCCCTTTGCAGGCCTTGGAATTCATGGGAATGTTTGCACGTGTGAGTGCTTGCATAAATCTGTAGTCCTCACTTTTCCACTACAGAGATCCCATTGTGTTCTCCAGCAATGGAATAAATGTTCAAAACTGTCCTTAGCTGCATACGCGGATCTCCAACAAATACACCTGTAAGCTGTACAACTGCCAATTGTAACTCTAGATGGCATTTGGGCTGGACAGCACATCAAATGGATTTTATGGCCGTTTTACAACCTGTATCCAATAAAGAACAGCATTTCCTAAAATAGGCAGCGTCACGGTAGTCCGGGGTTCTACGGACAGAATTGGATTCTTCAAACAACAATTGACAAAAAGGTTTTATTAATTCAAAAATGCGTAAGACCGACAAAGTACAACAAAGGATGCTGGTTACAATAAAGCAGGAAATCACAAGAGAAACCACAAAGGCTTGCAAGAGGCAAAGATAAATATAGACAAAATTTGCTTGTCGTAAAAGGACAAGAAAACCCAAAGTGCATACAATACAAACCGAGACTACAATTCTTAACGAAAATACTACTCACACGGAACAAAGAGAATACGAGGGGAGAAACTATGAGGCACGGATATGAAGCATCTAATCCGAGCAGTTCGATACCGCGCCGCGAGCAAGGTGAATTTTCCGACAGCAGTAGTGGGCGTGGCATAGATTTTTTAAAAGCAGTCGGTAATGAGGCCAGATACGTGTCAGGTGCGGCTCGTGAGGAAACACCCACTCTCCATTTTGAGACTTAGGAAACTAAGCAAACAAGAGAGGATCATGATAGGCAGAGGGCAAACTATAACCACAATCTTACGCTCTTGCAAATACCCAAACTGTTTAGTTTACTCATGTGAAAGATTTATACGCCAATCATTGACAGGAAGCAAGATTGATAGAATAAGGCTCCCATAAACCACGCCAACCACACATTGTGATCGAGGGATGTCTTACATAGACTATCTAGATTTCCTCTTCCCTTTGCTGTCAAAACACAATGTTAGCTCAAAACTGGACTTTTGTGGCTTTTCAATTTATTGGAAACAACTATGCACAAAAGCGGGCCACGTGTGAAGGATAGGATGTAAGAACAAAAGGTTAAGGCGATCATTTCAAGAATAAAAAAATTGGAGGCAAAATTAGAGAAGTTTGAATCATATAGAAGCACCTATACAATGGTCACATCACAAAGTGCCACACGTGTGTTTTCCATCGGCCGGGAATTGTGCCACTGCGATGAGATTGACATGTCAAAGGAGGAGGAGGAAAAAAATTCAATTGCTGCTTTTAACATTCATGGCACTGAGCCAAACTAAATATCTTCAAAATGACAGCAGCCACATGTCTTCAGCACTATATGGCAAGATTTCCTTTAATTGTACATGCTCTATACGGAGCAGTGAAGCGGATCAGTGAGGGAAGCGTTAAAGCAGCAGTGAGCCCGAAGTGGATTTCAAACTAGATCCAAGTCTCCTCCTGTTTCTGCCATTCAACTCAATGAAGCCATCGAGTCCAACACCAAAACGCACACACGCACAAAATCAGGTTTCATTACGCAAATTGCGCCTGGGAATCTGCATCACATGTGCCGGACAGAACCACCTATCAGGGATAACTCCCGGCTATCTTTGCATAAGGAGCAAAATTGTAATTGTTCGGAAGTCAATAGCTTCATAAGACACAAAAATGAGAGGAAGAGCAGATATGACATTTCATGTAAAGACCATGAAAATGTTAATGAACTACAAAGGCTCTTTTTGCCGACCCACAACAGCTGCCTGTCAGTCCTGTCCACATGTCAGAGGCAGTTGTATGTCATGTAGCTCACACTGTTCCAACACTTCCCTTTTCCATTACTGAAGTGCTTGACCTTTCACCCCTCCCCCGTCCGTCTGATGTGTGGGTGGACAAGAAGCCGACATAAAAGTGTGTTATGTGCCCCGTGCGCAGTCTACCAATCTATGAAGACTTCCCACAGGGCATGAACGGGTTTCCCATGACATGACCCCAGACTGAACAGCCACTTTCTCCACCCGGACATCCGGCTGTCATTCGGCCCAAAACGACAATCCCTCCTTTCTGCCTTATCGCTTCTTTTCTCTTCCTCCCTATCTGTTTCCTGTGCTATTTTGTATCCGAGGCATCCCTGTGGACATTCTTGTCCAGGTGAAAGACTTCCTCATCCTCTCTTTTGCTCTTTGTGGCCCGTGAATGAGACACAAAAGAGAATAAGAGAAGGCCGGATAAAGAGAGTTGCTTCTGACACAATGGGCAACACACCCCTCTCAGGAAGTCGAGAAGAGAAAGAAAACATCTTTAGAGGAAGGGAGGAAGCGAAAGACAGCCATTGTAGCCTTCCTGCCCTTTTTATGTATGGCCGCACATGCACGTGTGCGTGCAAACTTGTGTGAGCACCAGAGGAACTGAAAATCAATGTAGTTGGTCTATTAACAAAACAAAAAAAATGGTAAAAAGCAAACAGACCCCACCCTCACACACACAAACCATTTAGGCCCCATTGAAGGCTGCAGGCACCTTAGCATTGACTAGCAGTCGCATTAGGATGGGATAAAAGAGCCTCTTTCATTGTGGCTTTTGACTGCGTAAAAGAGGTAAAGCAGAGACGATCTGACAGGCTGAATGCGGCAGAAGACCTGACTGTCATGGTGACAGTCAAAGACAGCCAAGGTGTGGCTCAAAGCATTGCAAATAAAGAGAAGTCCTGGCCTGTAGGCAGAGATCTTTTTGCTTTCGACTAGACTTTGATATGGCCACAAGGCCCCTTGCAGATAAGCTGCTTTAAAAGGAACACATCTGATGGAAATTATGAGCCGTTTCGCATTTGACTCAGTATGACCCAAATGATGATCTTAGTTATACTGTTTGGTGCTCTCTACCGTCTTTGTTACTGATTTGTTGCTTTGCTCTTGTATTTGTTAGTTGCTCCATGTACAGCACTTTGTGTGCAGCGATGGCTGTTTGAAAGTGCTCTACAATACAGTTGAGTTGAGTTTGTTGGATGAAAGACAAGGGAGTCATTTATTTATTTGCTGGGGTGTTGGGAAATAAAGGAGATGAAGGCCCGAGGGGATGGCTTTCGTAACGCTATCAGGTTATTTCTAAAAGTATGAGATCAAGCGCAAGAGCAACGTGCATATTTGTAGGAATGCCAAGAGCATTGACAGTTGGTATTGCATGTCCAAAAAAAAGTCATTTTAACTACTGTACTTGAAATGTTACCATACAATAGACATATATTTTTTTTTCATGTTGTTTTCAACTTATGTAGGTAAGTGAGAGGTCATGGTTTTGTGCCTTGTTCAAGGGCACAGCGGATGTTGTTTTATGTTGAGGGGGAAGACATTTCATCTGTGCTGTATGTTACACATACGTACAGCACATTAAAGTACAATAAAGTTGTATTCAATTCAATTCAATTCAATGTGCTGAGGAAGTGGACGAGCGTGTTTACCAAGCACTCCCAATATCTGCAGCAGTTTACCAACCCCGCGATCAGAAAATAAAGTCCTTCTGAACTGAGCTATTGCTATCCTGATTATGATTATGATGCGTGCTTGTTTTAACTGTCGTGGATCGACGGATGTAAATCACTTGTTTGCTTATCGGTTTGTCTCAAAGGCAAACAGAAAATCAATGATATGGCCATGGTGACTTGACATTGGCTTCAAGCTCTTTCCAAAATCTCACGTCAGATAATTTTCACATTATCCGAGGTCTTGCCTCCTCATTCTTGGCCAGCTTTGTCTGCCTGACACATTTCACAACCGAAGCAAGGCAAACACCTGCCTGCTGATCCAATCTGAGAGTGTTATCCACCCACCAGGGTGGTCGGTCCTGCATGCTGTAAAATTTCTAATTGTAGTGCTGGTGGATGTAGCTCAGGTGAAGCTCCCAGCATGAGTCTGGCCGTGTTTCATATGGCGTAATCAGTTGTTTTGTTGCGCTAAATCATCATACTTGTCAAGGAAGGCCACCAGTTTGAGATTGTCCACAAAGGAGCTATGGGCGCATTCACACCCGCACACAGGGAGGCCGTTGATCACAGGAATGATAACATACTTTAGTGGTTCTGCTGACGGCAAAAACGGAAATATGATAAATCACACAATTGTAACAACCGCTTTACGTAACTCCACGCCTGGGATGAAATTTGAAGCAGAGATGGGAAGAGAAGCGGCACAAGATAAAGGAACAGAGGGCCCGGGGAGATGAATGGAAATTCCACCCTCAAGACAAACACCTTGCCACGGTTATCCAATAAATCACTTTACAAAGTCTTCAAATATCCAGAACACGTACCTGCGTGCACACACAGACTGAACAAAAGTGAATATCACATGGCAATGTTTATGTGAATATCAGAATGGATCGCGTGTCCTCTTTCACAGTACTATTGGCCTCGGTCGTTACTTAAACAGGGAGACATCAGATGACAGCTTTTGACAGTCATTCAACAGTTTGTGACGGGATGAGCAAGTGTCTCCTTGTCTTCAGGGCATCATTCAACATTGGGCAGAGATCTGAGGGGCTGATATTTTCTGTGTGCCTTTGCAAAATGAAAAATGTATCAACCTAAAGGAATAAATCAATTTTTTTTTTTTTGGTGGCATGATGCTCCGAATGCAGAAAAAGGCAACCTTCAAAATATGCATAAGAAAAATTAAGAAAAAAAAAAGTGTCCAACGAAAACGTATTTATTTACGGTCTTTGCAAAAATGCATTCCATGTGCCAGTACAAGAGTCGAAACACAGTACAGTACTATGATTATTCATTCATTCATTTTAAGATCCGCTTATCCTCACAAGGGGGTGCTGGAGCTTATCCCAGCCATCTTCGGGCAGTAGGCGGGGGACACCCTGAACCAGTTGCCAGCCAATCGCAGGGCACACAGAGATGAACAACCATTCACGCTCACACTCACAGCTAGGGACAATTTGGAGAGCCCAATCAACCTGCCATGCATGTTTTTGGAATGTGGGAGGAAACCAGAGTACCCGGAGAAAACCCACGCAGGCCCGAGGTGAACATGCCAACTCCACACAGGGTTGAACCGAAGACCTCTGCACAATGAAGTTGACGCGCTAACCACTGGACCACTGGGCAATACTCTGATTAATATTGCTTTATTGGAATAAGCATTAAACGGAAGGATTCATCAATATAAGGTGGCCGTCATGTTCCGCGAAAAAGCCCTGCACGTCAAACACGACGATGTACGTCATAAGTGAGTAGATGCAATATTTTAAGCAGCAGCTAATGAAGATATGCGCAAAAGTTTTGACATCTCGTGTTTGAACACACACAGAGCCACATAGCAATATTTTCCATGTATGATGTGTTGGAGTTGAACCTGCAATTTTACCAACCGCATTTGCAGGCTTAGTGAAAAACAAGATTGCAGGAGGTGTGAAAATGAATGAGAGGCATCTCACCACACAGACCCCAGCCTCCAACAAACAGCAATAACATTGTCCAAGCTACACCTACACACAGAGTCACACACAAGAATCCTATAAAATTGGAATAGAGAAGCCACGCGTTGTAACTGTCGGACTCCTTCGTACATTGCCGAAGCTGCAAAATATTTGAGCTCTTTTTCTGTTTTCTGTTGCGGCCGTTTACTCGCGCTGAAAGTGTCTGCACGCCGCAGCGCCAGCCGAAACAATGCACATGTGGTAGTCATCAATCATAATTATCATGGTTTAAAAAAGCCACAGCTGTTATTTGATTTTAAAAACAAGCCATAGCGCAGCGCCTTCCAACGATATGTCAAGTTGTCAGCAGAGGCCTTGGCCTGCGGAGGAGAAAATGTCTCTGTGTCTCTCTCTGGCTTCCCGGCGAGCTCATTGGAGAGCAGAACAAACTGAGCCACACTCAACCTTTCCCTCTGACTCACCGTTGTGTCTTTATCTTAAAACATTTTCCCCATTGCGGCTTGTTTATTCGGTCAGGGCGAAGTCACCGTTATGGACTTTTTGCGCGACGTTTGTTTATGGCTTCTTTAATCAGGAACAGATAATGGAGAGTTGTCTTCATCTGTAGGAGCATCCTCAGAAGCGGAGTCAATTCTATGCGTGTTGTGGGTGCGTTGCTTTACTGTGACAATGCCCTTGAAACGTAGCAAAGCAAATCAAATACATATTTATCATCTCATGTTACGATTAAGATGCGTTGGCATGTAACTTGAATGTCTGTATCATTTATAAGAGAGGCCGGTCACGTTGTTACTACTTATTTGCCGTTGCCACGGGAACTTTGTTATCACTTGTCTTTACCGGGTCTTCAATCAAGAACAAGTTGACTTTGTTGCATTCATTTTCAAATTGGTGAGTGGGGCTTTACAGAAAAAAAGAAAAGAAAAGTAAAACACAGGACGAACATGTAGCATGACATCACCGGGGTGTTATTGCAATCTACTTAACACTACGGGTTAAATAGAATGTCTGGTATGCTCATAGAGAAGTAATTAGAAATGCAATTAATAAATATGTCAATTGTTGAGTGACTACAGAGGGGAATGAACTCGTGTGGCGCGAGGCTTTGGCTCTGATGGAGTTCAGTCTCCAGATGGGAGCGATTGAAACAAGATTTCAACTTTTTACTCATGAATTACAATTGAATCTGATCACATTTTCGATACGCCCCATTTCACTTTGAACTGTTTTTATAAACAGTTAGACGCAGAGCCTGTTGTTGCCATGTGAGAGATGAAAAGCACTTCGAATACAATTTGTAATTCTGTCACTTGCGGAGGCTTGCAGCTTTTCACGACTTATTTCTTTATTTTTAATCAGACCATTGCTACCTTTTTATGGCACATTGCCCCAGCACGTCAATGTGCATTTGCACTCTGCGCTGTTAACACAAGTCTGTTATGCCATTCCAGTATAAACAAAAATTTCAGAGACTCATTAAAACATAAGAACGGAGCATATCAATAAGTAAGAGCCAAGTTGAGCGGAGTAATGGTAATGCCATTAGTGCAATTGGAAGATGAATGGCCTACTTTGCAATGTGACACAATGTCATTAGAGAAACAGCTACTTTTCCTATTAACACTGGCTGATTACACTCAACATAGGTGTCCTTGAGTGACACCTTGAACACCTCTGAGCTCTATTGCGCACTTAGACTCCGGGGTGGGGTGACTGGAAGTGGGGTGGTTCATAAGGAACATATTAAATGTCAGAGCAGCTATAAAAAGGCTATTTAATTACAAACATAACACACCCCTTGGCAAAAGGATCTGCAAAATGTTGCAAGCTCATCATACGGCAGGATACCCCTCGCCCCATGTATCCCACCTGCTGAGTGTGGAACTGACTGCTTCACATTAGCTCTTCTCCTTATGGTATGGAGTTGTCAGATTAGTTAAATAGCAATATAAATCAGATTTCCTTTCCCCACATGCCTCTGCAGGGGAATATAAAGATCACACCAGTGTAACAACGCATTCAAGCCAAGTTTGGCTCACTTTGCAAACAAACAGCCAGCGTAGTCGCAAGTCAAAGCTCCAAACTTTTGAGGGGCTTCCTGGAGCACAGTTCACACTTGCTCGCCTGGCGGTCTGGCTTCATCAACAATGGTTAATATCACGGCCACAAAGAAACCCGCATCAGTGTGCGTCTCCGTCTTGAAGACTCAAGCAAGACTCTGTGGACTATCAAGGCAAAGAGTGCTGACGTAACCCCGTTTTGCATGGTGTTTGTCAAAAGGCCCGACATGACTGAGGCACAAGGTCAGACGCGTTTTCTTCCACACGCCTGACCTACACGTTGTCACTGTATAATTTCAAAATGTTGCACTGAAGGATCTGAGCGTTCCCCTCCCTAACCCCAGTGACTCCCCACCTGCGTCAACATCAACCCCCAACAAATGCTTAAGTTGCTGAGGGTGCCAAAGACTCAGAGAGGTGGAGTGTGTCTCCTTTATGGCAGTGAGCAGAAAGGTGGAATGACATCGCCTCGTTTGGGGGGTGAGGGGGAGGCGGCACTAGGTATGAAAAGAGACTGAGGGGTCAGATCAGAGGAAAGTTGGAGTGAGACATCTGGAAAAGCGAAAGAGTCATTGGGAAGAGGAGGAAATTAGCTGCCCAACAAAGATTCACTGGGGAAATGTCCTACATTTCCCTCTCCTCCTCCTCCTCCTTTAACCTTCACCGAACCTCTGACGCTCTCTGTGTTTAACTCCCTACTATAGATGATTGATCACCATCTGAAATACAGCTCTTCAACATATAATTTACACGGCCTGACAATCTTCAAAGACCATTGATAAGTTAGCCCGTGCGTTGATTGATACTTTCATTCTGTTGTTTCTCTCTCCTCTCTTTAGGGATCTGAGCATGAATAACATCAGCGAGATCCAGCCGAGAGCCTTCCACCGACTGCACCTGTTAACTGAACTGTGAGTAGGGAATCCTTCAGCTCAAATGCAGTTAATAACCTATGCTCACAACTCATACATGACAAGGAAGTCATAGCCTGAGCGGCTGATCTGCGCTTCCCTCAGTGACAGCGATTGATGGTTCTGGCCTGCCTCTCATCTCTCCTACTGAGAAACTGCCTGGAGCAAAACCTAGCGCGCTCTGGAATGACTGCTCAAAGGAACCTGATATTCATTTTGAGTGAATATTTTGTAGCGTGAAGCACACCGCAAAAATCCCATGCTATGTTTCTGTCCCGCCAGCATAGCTCACACACACACACGCAGGTCTGAGTTGATGCAAAAACAGCTACACGAGCATCATTGTGAATACTTTTCTTGGAGCAAGTCATTTAAAGACTTGCTTTATATATATATATATATATAGCATTTCCCGAGGTGAAATGGTAAATTACCAAGCAGCAGAAAGTCTCACTTTAAAAAATAAAAGACCCTGTCACTTGCGTGCACTGTGGGGGTTATCGTGTGTTTATAAGTGTATGGTTACATACCCCAGCGCTGTTTGTGGAACGGGCCGCTGTTTTTTTTCCCCCCTAACATGCAATTGTAGCATGTAAAGCAAAGTTCGAGCTAAGGATGAGGAGTACTCGTTTACCTGCTGAAGATCTTGTTGACTCTAAATCACTTTCCAGCAGAAGAACATTGGGCCCTGTTATCAATAAAACAAGAAGACACTTTAAGGATCCAATGACATAAATCATGTGACTTGTTATTTGTTGGCTGATAAGGATCCTTTTTTTGTCATAAAAAAGGAGATTCATGATTGATTTATGTGGGAGGGAGCATGAGGACTTGGATGCAGCAGCACCAAAGACAATTTTTACTGTGTCATTGCATCTTCACAAGCTCCAAGGGAAAATTGAGACAATCTTAACAGAAGGAAGAAAAACACTTTGTCTTAAAACATGTTCTTCTTTCAATGAAGGGCTGAACAAACATTTGTGGTCAAGGGGAACATGGGATTTGGAAAACGGACAGATGGGCCATATCATTCGTAAATGAGGTTAACTTCTTGGATGTTTTTGTAAAATAAGCTAAATTGTTTTTATTTTATTATGTCAAACAAAGGAATTAACTAATTAGGTTATTTTATAAAATTAAAGTCCATTTTATTTCCAAGCACCGATTCATCCATCCATCTATGATCCGAGTGTCAGGGTCCAGTAGGTGCCGGACAGAAGTGGACTCTTAAAACACAGACTCAGATAAAATGTACACAACAAATATTTATTACAGAAAAAGTGGCGCTAGGCCGACAAATTACAAATAAAGACGCTGGTAAACACACCAGCGTAAAACGGGAGAAACAAAAGTTGCTTTCAAAAAGCAAGGAAAGCATAAACGAAACTAGGTTGTCACAAAAGGACAAGAAAACCAATTCAGGACCATTGCAAACCGAGAATAACTCACCAAAACCTAAATGACAACAACTAGAAAACGTAGAGAAAATAAAGAGGAACAGGAAAAACGGAGCAAGATGAGGAACATCTAGAAAATTACACACAAACTCTAAATTGTCCCTAGGTGTGAGTGTGAGCGTGGATGGTTGTTCGTCTCTGTGTGCCCTACGATTGGCTGGCAACTGATTCAGGGTGTCCCCTGCCTACTGCCCGAAGACAGCTGGGATAGGCTCCAGCACCCCCCGCGACCCTAGTGAGGATGAAGCGGTTCGGAAAATGGATGGATGGATGGAAGTTCTGGTTCATAAAAGAAAACCAAATGAACCCCACGTGCACAAGCACAGAGACAAGGGAAAACGTATTCTAAGGAGTTTTGCTTTCTGTCGGTCTGAGTTGAAATGGAGAACTGTAGTACGGAGAGCCTGAGGATTAATTAAGAGAAAATAAAAATGATAAAGGTTGAGTGGCCAGGGGAGGGACGAGACTACAATGGGTACAACAACAGCTTCATTAACAACAATAATACTCCCATGATGACAGCAACAATGGCAGTCATGCTCCATCCCCAACAACAGCGTCCCCTGCCTTGCTACTGCCAATTACCAGCACATAAACGTGAAGGCGCAATGGTGCCCCACCGCCAGTTGCACCTCATCACGCAGGCAATTGATTTTCAATGAGATCAAATTAAATAAATAAATACATCTTCACTTTTTTTTTTTTTGTTGCAGGGAAACACACTCTCCACCTATTGTATCGAGAAATGAAGCATGGAAGCTCATGATACACACATTGCATTTCCCAATACACACGGCAAAGAAAAAAAGCAAACCTGGACAAGGTGCGAGAGAGGAGCTGATGTGTGTGCGTAGTATTTGCTGCTAGCGCTAGAAGAAGGCAGGACGAGGCACGCTGTGACTGCTGGTGTGATTAATTGTTTGATGTTTGGTTTTACATCTTTGCTTTCCCACGCTCTCCGTATACACACCTCCATTCCAATTCATGTTAAAGCACTTCACTGCTATTTACTATTCACTACGATTGCACGTCGATGTTATGTCTTGAGATACTCCCCCTTGATGTTTTTGACATCCGTTTTGGGGCAGTGCAAATCAAATCTTTCACGCCACATACAGCAGTTGCCTCAGGTCCTTATTCAAAGTTGGTATTATATTGCATTTTATCTCTGTCAATATTACCTCTCACTTTGTGCATGCAGCTGATTCTTATGATATGACATGACATTTATCACGATTTCATCGAAGATGAAGCATCTCTGTGGTTTTAATGTGAGTGTTCAGTGGCCTGCGGCGCATTCTCTACAAGTTTAGGTCTGACTGATACCACACTCGTCTCATTAGGACGTACTTCTGAGTTGTTTCATGAAATCAAGAAAGGACTTTTTACTTCAAACACCTGCAAGGAACTGTCAACCGAAGAGAGCAGTAAAGGAGCCAGTTGCATGTCTAAAGACTGAGATTGAATTTGATGCTCAACGTTTTGACTATCTATGATTATTTCATACATTTGTATCTCATCAAGAGGTATTGGAATTCAGTTTCTATTCCAGTCACTCATCTTGCCTGAATTTAATGTTCCGGTTTGACAAGAAGATTCATGGGAGTACAAGTGTTATCATACGGAGTTAAAAAAAAAAACAGCTCTGTGAACACAACACAAAGGTTATTATATTGTAGTATTGGCCATCGTAGTCCTCCAGGTGCAAACAGACAACTACAGCATCCAGATCTGATTGTATTTTTCCTTGATTCTGCCAAAGGCAACCCTTAAATTCCTCCGCTTGCATTTGTTATCACATAAACTTCCTGCTGATAGTTTTACAATACTTAATCTTAACAAAAACAGTTCCAGTGGTTAATGCCAGATTAAGTGGTTGACCCTGAGACTGGACCTCTATACAGAAGGCGAGATCAAGTTTCTGTTGATGGATAAAGGGTGTTAAAATGTAATATTACATGCTTCTACAGACACTACAAACCACAATCTTTTTTCAGGAGAGTGTTTCGTCCTTATCTTAAAGAAAGAAAGACTATTCAATGCAAACTGAGATATCGAGCTTGCCCATTTGCTAATATTGAGCAAATTGAGGTAGGTAGGCGTGATACAACTTGATTAATTGGTTAGGTCGAACAGCTAGTAAAATCATTGTGGTCTATTTTGTTTAATTGAGGAACCACTTCACTGTGGTGAACCATTCTGAAGTTTTGGATTTAAGTTTTTATCCATGCAGCTCAAGGGCCAAGAAAAGTCCAAACTATCCTGAAATCAAATTAAAAGAAAAGAAAAAACAGCTGTGACAATGCTTTGACAAGAGCAAGGTCGCTTTTCATTAGAATGAGATTGATTTAGAATGATTATGAAAGCCAAAGTGCGGAACATTCATCCATATGCACATATGCACATCTAACACAGACTGATGTCATGGAAACTCCGTGTCAACAGAGACCTACGGGTGCTTTGATGATGTCGATCAAGACCATCAAAACATATTTTCACTATCCGTCTTTACTTTTGATGTAATAATCCATTTGACAAATAAAGTATCCAATGAGCGCTCAACTCCACTCTGATGCAATTTTGGCATCGGTGCTGCAGCTAATGGGGAAAGGCTGGCTGGCTGAGATACTTGCTAATCTTACCTATAATGGCCGCAACTGCGTGTTTCCAGAATCGGCAAAAGACTTCGTCAAACCACCATTCAACCTCGACTACAAGGACCGTTCTTAATGTTGCCTTTAGTGCAGACTACTGTAGATCAGCAATACATCTGGAACTGATCCTTTACTTCAGCAGGAAGATGCCTGAGGACAGAGAGAGAGGCTTAGATCACATTTATGGGGCCTCGAACGAAACCGTTACTCCTGTTAAAAAAAATAAAAAAAATAAAAATAAATTGGAATTGTCTCTTGTGGCCATCTTGAGCAACAGCAAATAAATAAAACCGAGAAGGGCTTTATATTCTGTCATTGAACAATACGCAATACGAATAAATCATGTACTGAAAAACCTGCACTCTCTCTCTCTCATATATATATATATATAATTTATTTATTTTTCAAAGTCATACTGTGCATCCGATGCACCTGAGGTCTTTACTGCGCTTCTATCGATCTGACTCATCAAGCTACAAGTGAGATTGTGTCTCTATTCATGCTGATAAACACACACTTGAAGAGTGTGAGAATTGGCGGATGCATGTGGGGCCAAGTGGTTTGCCAGCGCAGTGAGTCTCCCTGACACATATTTGACAGGAGTATCAGATGTCAGCGAGAGTTTGCTCACAGCCCTTGTCTGTTACCATCTGGGTGATAGTGGTGATGGTGGTTTGGAAGGGCTGCCAATATTCTATCAGGATGTAATTTGCACATCAGGGGCGTCCGCCTGAAGAGCAAGAGTGCGGGGAGGAGGAGGAGGAGGATGCCAGTGTGTAACATTGTAACGTGTGCTTGTGTGTTTAACAAAAGTGGGTGGTCTCAAGCTGTGAAGCGCAAATCTGTGTTTAAACGGCGCTTGCAGCTTCTGACCTTGACAGTTACACTGCTGGACTCAATGCTATTTATTTGGACATCTTATCCACGCTCACAAATGACCATTAGGTGCTGTGTTTGATAAACAAGTTGATTGGATTGCTTGGATGAATGTGTGTGGTTTTTCTCCCATGCTATCCTCAAGGCTCCTTAGACTGAGCCCAATTTAAATCAAGGACATGGAAAATAGCACAAGCTGTCACAAAACACACATGTGCACCAAAAAAAAAAAAAAAAAAAAAAAGGATACACCTTACGACACACGTGCACACACATACATGCACACGCACAAACATATATACATCCGCACAGGAAGACAAGCCAATATTTAGGTTGGGCACTTACTGAGCTGAGCTAAGTTTGATTAAAATCAGACAATCGGCACTCATCAGTTCCCCCTTTTGATTGCTTAAGGTTTCGGCGTGCGCTCGGGCCAACAGCAACCACATTAAAATGCATCGAATATTATTTGCATACTGCCCCAACACTCACCCCAAAGCACTGAGATGAAGTAATGGCAGCGCTCGATCCCTTCAGCCACAAGTCCAGAATGAAGCAAAAGGCAGCATTTTCTTATGAGACTCGTAAACTTTGATGTACTGTATATTCCTGCACTTAATTTTGCTCTCACTTTTCTGATCTCTATTTTGACCTCCAGGCGAATCTCTGGGAATCGGCTGAGGTATATTTCAGGCCACGCTCTCCAGGGTCTCCACAACCTGAAAGTTTTGTGAGTAATTCCTTCCTCATTTCCACCGCAATTTTATGGCTTCAGTCTTCTTGCCATGCTGCTTGGCTTTTGGATCAAGTATTTCAAGTGTGTTCTCAGCTTGACAACTATACACAGGTCTGTGAGTCATCAAATGCCCCACCACGATTCAATTAATGACTGCGTTTTTTCAAACACCTTCACAGGTGTACTGCAAGGCGTCACACCACCCACCAAGATTACAACAAGGGACAGAAAAGCCACCAGCAATTTTTACGCCTGCCGCGAATACTACAAGTGGCAAATTAGAAAAACGCGCACAGCAGCGATAAAACATAGTATAGCCAGAAGTGGGAGGGCAAAAGATAATAAAATGTGAGCACTTTTAGTGGGTGTTGGACAAGGCGAATCTCTGTGGGAATCGGCGGAGGTCTACGTTAGGCCGCACTCGCCAGGGTATTCACAACCTTCAAAATTTTGGGAGTCACTTTCACCTTTCCAAACTAATTTCATGGCTTCAGTCTTCTTGCCATGCTGGTGTGTTGGTGTATCAAAAATCTTAGGTGGGATTGTTCTCTTCAATACTATACTATCCACAGGTCAGTGCATCGTTAAACTGCTAAGTCAAGATTTAATACATTTCTTCCATTCCTGTAAATGTCATTCACAGACAGTTAAAAATGTGCTACAAGGACCTCCTGGTCATGCCACCCACCATGACTACAACAAGGTGACAGAGATGTCACCATCAAACTATTTCTATGCATGCTGTTCATACGAGAGAGAGAGAGAGAGAGAGAGAGAGAGAGAGAGAGAGAGAGATCTCCACGCTCACACTCATACCTAGGGACAATTTAGAGTCTCCATGCCATAGATGTGAAGCCGACGTGCTATGGACTACCGGGCCGCCCCTATACTTGTATATAGATATATATCAGTGTGCATGTGAACATTCTCATTCATGGACTCGCTTCTGGTTCCCAAAGAGTCCAGGTGCAAGTAATTCATTCTTATTGCTCCAGGAATCAATCAATTCAATAACGGTACTGCGCCCGTGCAACTTCACTACCAGGCTGCTTTTCTGGTACATCAATAAGGCAAGTAATGCCACGGGCCTGGGCTTGCAAGGCTGAGCCTAAGTAACCTCAACAGAAAGGAGAAACAGAGAGCAGGAGGGGAAGTAGAGTGTTCAATTGCTTGCCCCCCATTTCCTTCCTTGCTCTTCTGAGAATGACATCAACAGCCCACCCAAGGAGTGTCTCCTTTCCTCTACCTACACTGACCTTTTCCTATTAGGGGTCAGATTCCAATCACTTTGGAATTATTTGTGGCCTCAGGTGCCCTCGCCATTTGTGGATCCTCCTCTAATGTCACTGATGCCTTTATTTTGTTCCTTTTAGAATGCTACAGAACAACCACCTTGAAAGACTTCCCCACAATGCTCCATGGGACCTACCAAACCTGGTTTCACTGTGAGTCCAACATACGCACGCGCACCCATACTCACCTCAGTCAGCAGGAAATGAAAACTGCTCCGATCCCCACCTGCGCATATCTCAGCTGTACTGTACCGGTGACACATTTCAGACCGTCGTCTAATATCGCCAAAAGAGCCTCTGCATTCAGCACAGAGCTGTCTGACTCTCCTTCCTGTGCAAACACACTTCATGGTAGCATCTGGAAGCCATGAGGCAAACAGCAGACACTGCAGGCCACGGAGAACATCTCCAATGAGCTGTGAAACCACCTCATTTTCCATTAATTCCCCCACTCTTCCTCTTCCACTCTTCTTGCACCACCCACACTGCTATCCCGCTTGGTTTGCTAATGAGTGTTTGGTGGCTTAATTGTCTCATCTGTGGGGTCAATGTATGTGTGCGAGCACGTATGCTTTAGGGTGTGTGCATGTGGAGCTCATTTGTAACTCCTCGACCTGATCCGTCAATCTTAATATCTTACCACGCACATACTCCACCTGCCTGCTTGCCGCATGAATAATTCATGCATTCTAGCACATGAAGCTATTTTTCCTCATTGCAGATTGGTGAAGTTGTCGGAAGCCATCCTTACATGCCAGATCTTTGTTGCTCTGTGTCAAAATGTTATTTTTCTGTCTTTGCCTTGAATATGCAACACCATTGTGTTCAAAGTCAAGTGTGTGTGTGTGTGTGTGTGTGTGTGTGTGTGTGTGTGTGTGTCTTTGAACAATTACGCCCCTTAGAGATGGCTTCAGGTCGAAAAAACACGCGTACACAATGAGCCCCTGCGTTGAGACCCAGTACCTTGTCATTATAAGTAATGATAAGCCCAGCATAGACAGATTAAGGCGAATAGGCTTTGGAAAGCAAAGCTTGCTGGCGTCTCTCAGTGACGTGAAACACAAGAAAGCACGGCATCACAGCACAAAAAGCCTTTCATCCGAAACAAATGATCACTTGATCTCAAACAAGAATTATCTTGTCTCCACAGAACTAAAAACATGAAGAAAAACACATCCTCATATATCAAAGTCAGTGAGGTCAAAGAAGGTAAAGGAAAAAGAACATCATAATTAGATTGTGCTATAGGCACCAGTGAACAGGTCTGAAAAATTCAGACAGATAAGTCGGCACGACTCCTGGATTGTGTAAGGGAATGTTCTCCTTCCCGTTCCCACAATCAGACTTCAGACTTTGATGTAATAGACAGGAAATAGCTGCTGCTTTATTGGTTTCTGTGAAACATTCCTGGTTCTCACTAGACCTTCTGGAGGGAGACCTGGCAGGTCCACTTTGAGGAACATTTATTTTGCCCTGGAGAGCAGTCCGGAAAGTTGTAGGGTCTTCCGCAACTTTCATCTGGCGATTTGGGTCAAGGACAATGTCCACACATAATGTCGTGGTACGATATTAAGCACAAAAATAGTCATAAAAAAAAAAGAAGCTCTCTTAGGAAATAGACTATGAAAATAATATGATGCTGATCACGTGAGAGCAGTGAGAGACAGTGTATACAGTTGCCTCTCCCGGTGGCAAATGCCCGCGGGGAGGAAAGCCCAGAGTTCAGAGTTTTTAATTTCAGATTTGTCTTTGACGTTTCTGTTGGTTTTGGCGAAGCCTTGAATGGCTGACGAGGCACAGCAGGAGCTGCAGCACAAGACTCCAAAGAATCACAGTTCATAAAATAACCAAATGTTCATCTGTGAGTTGACTATTCAACAGTGGTTCTTCGATGTAGACATGTAACAACATGAAGAACAACGAACGTGTGAAAAGGGCCAAAAGAACAGAATGCGGATGTAGCCTTGGATTCTCATCTTTGCCCCTGAGGGGACCATCCATCACATCAGCCTGGACAGTGCATGCGCATTACTAGATTTCCGTCCTGTTTATGTCACACTCATACCAATGCTTTGAGGACACCGAGGGGAGGACAAAGGTTTGTTAGGTTTAGTTGGCTGGAAGGGATGAATGCTTGTGTGTGCCCAGTTCAATAAATGAATCATTGGAAAGTGAACAGTGTTTGTGTCTCACTCATGGCTTGCCAGGATGTGATGGTAACAGCAAATTCCAAGAGTGCAAGAAAGTCAGAAGGAAGATTGTAAGGCTTTTGACACTCCCTTCTTGTTAAATTTCCCAGGACACTGGCGTATTAATAACAAACACGTTATTCAGAATCGCTACTGTACAGGCCCGTACTGGTGAAGCTAATGTTGGGGTTTTTTTTCTTTTTGCACAGAAGAAAAGACAAGTGCTTGAGATAAGAGCAGAATGAACCATGCGTAATTCTCATAATTATACTCCTGGAAGCCACAGCGTTTTAATACCACAACACATCACCACAAGATTCATCTTCTAACCCCACAGGCGTCTGGATGCCAACCTCCTGTCTAAAGTTCCTGCTGGCGCCTTCAGAGGGGTTCCTGCTCTAAGACACCTGTGGCTGGATGACAATTCCCTGACAGAAATCCCAGTCGTTGCCCTGGATGCTCTACACTCCCTTCAGGCCATGACCCTGGCCCTCAACCAGATCACGCATATTCCAGATTATGCATTTGCCAACCTATCTGCACTTGTTGTACTGTGAGTACGGAATGCATTTGTTGGGTGGATTGAGGAGGCGATGTATGCAGTTTGTCTAAAAGACCAGAAGGTCAGATTCGCTAAAAAGCACTTGTAACCTTTACCTAGACATCTCCATAACAACTGGATCCAGATCATGGGAATGAGATGTTTCGAAGGTTTACATAGTCTGGAGACTCTGTGAGTATCTCACACAATTCAGAGGCATGAACCAGAATGACTGCATGAGAATGGTGCATTGATTTACCCAAAAAGATGCATTCTCCCAATCTTTTTGCTCTCCTGGCTGCGCAACACTCACGTGCGTTTATAATACATAGTTTACCGAAGCACAAATCTTACCCCGGAGACCAAGATGAAGTGCTTGCACGGCTTCCACAAACATTCCCATGAAAATCACGTATTAGCAAGTATCGCCATAAACTTTCTGAAATACACCCTCACTTTGATCTACTTCCATTGCGTGTCTTAGAATTGTTTTGTGTTCTGAGGTATTCGTGTTCTTCTTAAATCTTAGGGCTGAGCATGCCAAAAAAAGAAAGAAGGACCATTAAATTAAATTGTCAGGTGTTGGAATAAAGGTTGCTATTTTATTACATCATTGAGGGATGCAGAAGTCAAAATTCCCTCCGATATATTCGGGAAGGGAGAAGCAAACACACAAATATGCAAGGTGCCGAAAAATGCGATCTTAAAGAGAAAGGGGAGGGGGGTTGGGAGATCTAAGAGCAGGAAAGCAAATATTCGGATTCGAGACTGGTACCAATTTGGGCGCCTCGGCAAGCAAATTTTTCAATGGTACACAGACAAAAAATAAAATAAGAGGTTGCACTAACTCAACCAGCCTTTCGAGAGGTGAGGGGGAAGGTATTAGTGACTCCCTATAACTTGGGACCAAATATTTAATACTTGCTGAAGGAATAATTTGGGTACATCTAACTTTTGTGCTGGTGCACCAAATAAAAATAGTTGGGTGCACCAGTGCAAAAAGTCGAGAGCGCAGTGTATCCAGTAAAAGTCATTGTGGTTTAATTAAAACAATATTCCTAGTATATTGTGTAACAACCTGCGGCAGTAACAAATTATGTACTCCTTTTTATCAGCATGTATTACGGAAAATGGATTTGTGCGCGTTACTAAGGGTCCGTGAAGTCCCTAAATCCCTATCATGCCATTTAAAAAGCCCTTGTAGCTAACCCAGATAGACAAAGAGAAGCGAAAAACCGGATAGAATGACCGGAGCTGAATTGATTGTGCTGAAGTGTTGTGGCTACAAGCTAAAAGGAAAGACAGGTGAAATTGAGTGCGACAGATAGGGTGACACAGACGCGGTGATTGCGATGGTATGAAGGGTCAATCTCACACAGTGGCATTGCCTCTGAGAAATTCAAGCAGCCATTTGCATCAGTGTCACCTTCCTGAGCGCCATCTCACATTAGATAAAACTGTTACTGCAATAAGTTATCCAGGAGGCCACGTATATTCCAAGAGTACGCTACACCATGCCGTCATACAAGCAAGCCATACACAAAACCCCTCCAGCCCTACACCGTCTTCCTGCCACCTGCATGTGAGAAATGTCAGTGATAGCAACAGTTGTTATGGTACAGTGTTTCCTGGGAAACTAATGAGAGTCAGACCCCAATAATAAAGTAAAAGTTGAAAAGGTCGAAGTTCAAATGCAAACTTCAAACCTTTAGCCCCTCAGAGATAAAAAGACATGCACTGTAGAATGCACACGTAACCAAAACTGACAAGAATATTATATTGTAGCTGCTTGGATTATAAATTCCATGTACTTGAGGTGAAAGCGCGACTAAGCCATGTGTTTTCAATATTTTATTTAACCATGGGAACTTGATGTTTATCTGTCTTTCATAGGGATTTGAATTACAATGAACTCCAGGAGTTCCCTGTGGCCATCAGGACACTGAGTAAGCTTCAGGAGCTGTGCGTACACACACACACACACACACACACACACACACACACACACACACACACACACACACACACACACACACACACACACACACACACACACACACAAACACGAAATAACACCTGCCCAACATGACTATCATGGCTGAGTTATCCTCACTAATCCCGTTAAGTGAATTTAATGTGGTATTCGGATGCAATCCCCCTCACCCCCCAAAGCAGGTGCTGGCTGCACCCCCCCACCCCACTCAGCCGCGTTCCCGCACACACACACACACACACACACACACACACACACACACACACGCATAGCATGTCTTTACTCCAATTCAGCAGATGTTCCAAGGCGCACACGTGTCACAGATACACACAGCATACACGCTCGTGTTCAAATCTCTTGCATCCCAAAATGTTTTTCAGCTGTTCAACGGCAGGTGCAGCATGACTTGCCTCAGTCACACAAACCCCCAAGACAAATCATCCCAATATTAATAGACTGCCTGACTATATATTGCAAACTGACTTCCATTCGCAGGGGCTTTCATAACAACAACATCAAAGCAATCCCCGAGGGTGCCTTTGTGGGAAATCCTCACCTCCAAACCATGTGAGAACTTCGTGCTTTTGCTACGTCAAAAACTGAATGGCTATTTTTAGTCAACATCTTGAACATCATCATGTCAAGCCCATTTTATTTCAACATCCATCGTATTTTTTTCGCAGCCATTTTTATGAGAACCCCATCCAGTTTGTGGGAAAATCCGCTTTCCAGTTCTTACCCAAGTTGCACACACTGTAAGTATGCGGTCAGCAGAACACAGTTGCAGTGAGTTCACCCAAACGCTATTTAAATCATTTGTGAGTCTCAAGCGGCAAGAGTGGACATGTGTAACGGCATACTGAATGATGTTCTGTTAGCATATTGCTGTTCTGTGTCTTGATGTGGTAAAAGAGAGAGTGTTGTAAGAACATGTTCGATGGTGTGACTTATGATGTCTAGTGAGGCAGCCAAAGCAGACTGTATTGATGTTGGATGAAGAGTGTGATGGTTCAAATGAGCTGTTAGACAGAGTCTGGGGGACAAACATATGTGTGCATGAGTGAGAGTGAGCACTTTTCAGAGAATACATCTTTATTTTTTTATTTTTTCCTCCGCCTGCAGTTCCCTGAATGGAGCCGCTCCAATTCAAAACTTTCCTGACCTGAAAGGAACAACCAGCTTGGAAGTTTTGTAAGTGTCTCCCCTCCATGAGAATGACTTTACTCACAGTATCATTTTATTATCGGTAAAACTTCAACACGTCTGATAACTATAATAGTACTTGCAGCAAGGTTCATTAACAACAGTGCTTCCTGGTTCAGAGGATGAGACGCGACAACAGGATTAGAGCATTTTTGATTCTGAGGACAAAGGCATTATTCCATCGACTGGTTGATCATGAAGTTAGCCGGCTTTACTACTGTTGAGTCATTAAAGTGGCAGAATAGGTTACTGTCAAACAGGGGCAGCAGTTGTTCAGCCTGGAAGGTCTAACTCTGATTCCAAAGCCCAAATCCTACTCCAGACAAATAAAACAGCACCTAACTATTCGAGAGATGCTAATCCGCTTGCGGGCTACTGCTGAGGGACATGTGAGCAAGGTATTGCTTGCCTGCATGGGTGTGATGATCTGTTTCTGGGTGTGGTGTGCAGTACAACGTATACATTGGAGGGTGAGTTCAATTATCCCTTGAGCAGACATGAACGGGGATACACGGTGGACCCCGACATAGTTGCAGATCAGCACATGAAATTCGCATCGGGACACGTTTTGTTGACGTTTTTTTTTTCCAATATTGATGAACATTCTTTATTTTTGTTTTTGTTTAGTTTTCAATTTTGACAACTGAATGTTTGTCTGTGTTTTTTGAGGAACTAATGAGAGTTTAAAATTTTTTTTTTCTCACAATGCATTTCAGTGGCCGTTATTTTCGCTGTTCCTGGCCTGGATCAGTCCCTATTGCCCTTGAACAGTGGACGGGATCCACTGTAATAAACCAAAGTAACATAAATTTTATGGGTTCTTCTCAGCTAATCCATGTATCATATCAGAATCAGCAGCATAAAACCCTGATTGGATCATCCATGGTTCAATATGACATGAAAATGGACAACAAGCAAAAATGGAAACGCATGTGATGATCGTGAAGTTGCCCTGAACATGTGGGTTTCAGGTGTTCTAAGAAAAAGACACCCAGAAAGTCACAATTTCCTGTCTAAATATGTGAGGCTTATTGCAAAGTGCTGTCACTTGTTTGTTTGAGAGGATTGTCTTTCTCACTCTAGGACACTGACTCAGGCGGGTCTCTCGACTCTCCCTCTCGATCTATGCGAACAGCTGCCTCGCCTCAGAGTGTTGTAAGTATACGTATAAAAACAAGCACAGAGAGCGGGCAAAACTGCACATGTGCAAACGTCAAAGGATGACCCGCAACCCCTAAAATCATTAATTGTTGTCTGGTGGTGTTGTAGGGAACTGCCATACAACAAAATACAGCATCTGCCAAGCTTTTACCAATGCTCCGCACTACAAGAAATGTGAGTGATCAACACTGCAATCCCACAAATTGATATTCACAAATTCACACTTCACCGAGAAGGTTTTCTCAACAGCGGGCTTCAGCACAATCAAATCACGAGGCTTGAGTCCAGGACCTTCCAGCAGCTCTCCTCTCTAAAAACACTGTGAGTGAAACTTTACTTTACTAACCATATCACACACTGTATGTTTTAATTAATTAGAACTGCATCATGCAGGGCAGGACCCCACAAGGTGTTTTTGGAGAACACATTCTTGTGAAACACACCAGTTTAATCTCTACAGGCCTTTCAATTCTTTTATTTATTTTTTTGTAAAATCTATATAAAGTGCTCCTGTTTGGCAGGCAGACAACGAGATAAGTTAGATCCAACAAGGGAATGTAACACTTTAAAAGGGTGATAATGGCAAATAGGGTCCTAAACTTCCACTCATATGCAGCTTTACTGACATCTATTGGTCAGAGACATGCAGTAAATAAAATATAATTAAGTTTTATTTTGGGCGGCACAGTGATTGACTGCTTAGCATATCCGGTTCACAGTGCAGAGGGGCAGGGTTTGATTTTGACTCCTTTCTGTGTGGGGTTTACATGCTCTCTCTGTGTCTATGTGGCTTTTCTGCGGGTACTCCGGGCTCCTTCCACGTTCCACAAGCATGCATGGCAGGTGAACGGAACACTCTAAATTGTCCCTGGGTGTGATTGTGAGCACGAATGGTTGTTTGTCTACGTGTGCCCTGTGATTGGTTGGCAACCAGTTTAGGGTGTACACCGCCTACTGCCCGATGACAGTTGGGATAGGCTTCCAGCATGTGAGGATAAGTGGATTGGAAAATGGATGGATGTTTTATTTTGTTCGCGTTTTTTTGTCAGGGATTTAAGCTGGAACAAGATAGACTGGATCCATGAAGATGCCTTCGCCTCATTGCATTCTTTGGTCAAATTGTAAGTAAAACATGTTGCTAGAGGGCAGGTATTTTATTTCATTTTTTTTGTTATGTAATGTTCTTGTGTAAGAGCTTTGCTAACATGGAATTCCAAAGTGCTGTTTATGAACATTCCATAGCCCACGGGGAAAACACTGCACATCTTTTGTGGTCCTTTTTAAAACTTGACAAGTATTGATCTGAAATCCAACTACCGGTATTTGTTTCTTGGTTTCTTTCCTCATCCCAGGGACTTGACTGAAAACAGGCTTAGCTCAGTGCCATCTGCAGGACTGGAGGGTCTCACCCATCTCAAGCTCAGGGGAAACAATGAATTATATGATGCCTTCAGCCCCGATCACTTCCCTCGTTTAAGGTAAAGCGAAAACTTAAACACACACAGCACAGTGCAGTCGTTGTGAAAGCACTAGGCTAAACTTGACCTTTGAAAATTAAGAAACATTTATTAGCAGCAAGTTCACTCTTGTTGAAATCTCTGCAGGCATGGGAAGGTTTTGTAAGGTAAACTGAATAAGTGAGTTTGGAAGAAATAAAAATAGTTTGTTTTCACAGTGCATTGTGTTCTGCGTCCTGATTGGCTGAGGGACTGTAGCCTAATGTCAAGAGTCTCCGCGCCTTATCGGTGTACAGCTTGCCAAATTTCCTCCATGACAAAACCCACAATCTCAATGAAACGTTCTGTACAATATTTCTAAAAAAAACTGTTTGTAATAAAACGTTTATATTTTTGTCTTTTTGAACTGCTTGGGACTGAAAAAAGTTTTCATCCTTGGTTTCATTCAATACAGTATTGTATTGTATATGTAATAATAGTAAACAATAAAGATGACGACTTCGCGGATTTCACTTATCACAGGTGTTTTGGCAGGTAAGCCCCGTGATAACAACTATCAAATATCCGCAATCTCACCTTTATGTCTTTTTAGATTTTCCGGGTCAGTTAGGTTGGAAAGTGTCGCTTGGTGTGAGGCAGATCTACTAATGGCCATGTAGCGTTGATGCGACTTCATCACATTCTCCTGATTCCGAGTCATTTTAGCATGGCTGTCTGTTGCAGGGTGATTGAGATGCCGTACGCCTACCAGTGCTGCGTGTATGGTTCTTGTGACAGCTACAAGACAGTAAACCAGTGGGACACTGATCAAAGCAACGCTGATGATGAACTTCACAAGAGAACTGCTGCCATTTACCCACACCGTGGTAAATATTTTGTTCAAAACATTTATAAAAATGAACACAGTTCACAGAAGCAGCAGTGTCATTTTCCTAAGTACGGTATACCATATGATCAATCTGGCTACATCCTGTAAAGCTTAAAGCTGTGGAGTTCAAAATGCTGATCCCAATGATTCCAGATGATCCTGACCTAGAGGAATTCCAGCTAGAAATAGAGGAGTCCAAACTTCAGGCCAGTGTCCAATGCACTCCAACACCAGGTCTGAATTTTTATTGATTTAATCACAGTTTGGGAATGTAGTCGATTTCATTGAACTTTGCTAGGACACAATTTGGCGGTGAGCAATTGATAGATTTTGTTCTCATGCTAATGGATTGCATATGTTTGCTGTCACAGGTCCTTTCCGTCCCTGCGACTCTCTGTTGGGAAGTTGGGTGGTCCGTGTTGGCTTATGGACCATCTCCCTGGTGTCTCTGTTGGGGAACTCACTGCTGCTCCTTTCTCTATTCAGCTCCCCGTGCCCAATGTCACCATTAAGATTCACGGTGGCCTGCATGGGTGCCTCTAATCTGCTGACAGGTGTTTGTACAAGCACACTGGCCCTTGTAGACGCTTTAACATTGGGAGTCTTTCACCAACATGGTGCCCCCTGGCAAGGAGGCCCGGGGTGTCAGGTGACCGGATGGGTATGGGTGCTTGCTTCCGAGGCAAGTGTGTTGCTGCTGACGTTGGCGGCTGTGCAATGCGGAGCAAGCGTGACATGTGCCCGCAGCTATGGCAAACCATCCTCACTGAGAAGTGTGCGTATATTTGCACTTTTGTGTCTGACTCTCTCACTCATTGTAGCTTGTTTTCCTCTGCTTGGAGTTGGGGAGTATGGATCCTCTCCTTTCTGCCTACCGACACCATTACCACCTTCAGCTTCTCAGCTACCATCTTCCTTGGTCTTTCCCTTAGTGCTCATTATGATGAACACCCTCTGTCTACTCGTAGTAACGTGTTCATACATCCGACTCTACTGGCAATTACTTAGAGGAGAATGTGAGGGCCTGTGGGACTGCGCTATGATCAAACACGTCGCCTGGCTAATATTCACAAACGGCCTCCTTTATGTGCCAGTAGCTTTCTTCTCCATCTGCTCACTCCTGGGTCTCTTATCTGTTGGAGAGGAGGTGCTCAAATCAATCATTTTGCTTCTTCAGCCTCTACCTGCCTGCCTGAATCCGCTACTCTTCTTACTTTTCACACGACACCACTCCCAGTATTTTTTTTGGTATCGCCCAAAAGGGCCTCTGCAGCTTCGCCGCAACCGCACCACAGACTCGCTGGTATCTGTGGAAACAGAGAAGAGCTCCTGCTCGGAAACATCGACACAACTGTCGCTGGCCGATGCCAGCATCATGTGCAGTAGGGCCTCCTCTGTAGACCCTCAAATGGACCCAATTCGATTATCTCAGTGCTCCGCTACTTCTTCCGTTCCTCTAATCTCCTGCCAGACACCCATTGTCAGAGGTAAAGACAGACCGAAAGAACAAGGGAGCCTTGGCAATAAAGGATGTCTGAAGACTTTGATTCAAGATATTCGCAACAACTGCCCGATGCATCGCTCAACCATGGCTGACTCCATTGCCCCAAATCCATAAAAGACCAAGCTAACTGCCTGAAAAGCAGGGCATTACAGACACTCACGGGGCATCATGTACAGTGGCAGCAATACTAGTCCAGGGCCTGAGTTGACAAAGCACCTCTAAATGAGACCACATTGAATAGATGAGTACTCTTGAAAAGCAATGAATGGTAGAGTACCTCTAACAAGGGAACGTGCAACAAGCAGTTCCGCTGCAATAATGAATGAAAATAATTTTAGAACCCTTTTCAGTGTCCTGCAGTCACAGACTTCCATATAGTATCTTCAAGAAAGATCTAGTAAAAGCTGAAATAGACCCCATTGAAATGAAGACACCTTGGAGAACTTGCAAGCAGGGTGGACTTCAAATCTAGCATCATGAACAGAGTTATCTGTGTAAATGCTATATTAAAATGTGACTGATCACTGGCATGCGGCTTCAAAGTTACACCTTGCCTGGTTATAATTACGGTAACTATTTGTGTTTCTTATTGCTTTCGAGTGACTTGACAATGAAAGGATTCATTGTCAAGCATGTCAGGTGATTAACCGGAGTAAGCTAGCAAATGCAAATATGTGAAACAAATTCACGTCATTCATATTGTTCTGTCTGAGACATCAAATAGCACCTCCACAAAAAGATGGGGGACGGGGAGGGATAATGTCTCATTGCAATTTTGCCAATTATCTGGGGATTTAAAGGTAGCCCAAGCGTGTGTACAGTATATGCAACTACCTCCAAACTAGCATGTTATTAGGGATGCACAGATGCCAGTATTGGGTGAGATTGGGGCACGATTTGACATCATTAGCAAGCACTCAAATATAGGTAGGAGAGACCGGGACAGTTGTAACATGGGTCTGTTTTGGAGTTGCTCCAATCAGAAACAAGTTAGACTGACTTTTTCTTCAGGGAAATCCTGATAGTGAGCTAAGAATTTTGTTTTTCTTTTTTTGCTCAAATTATGTTTATGATTATAGCCTAACTTTGTAGTTGAACTCATCAAATGTATATCATGTTGATTATGTGTCTGTAGCTATATTTCATTGAGAGTGTTTATGGTAAATGTTAGCCCTACACCAAGATAGCTAACTGCTAATGCACTCAGTTTCCTGGGGTCAGTTTTAACATTTAAAAAAAATTACACGCACCACGACCTAAATTTTAACGCAATTAAAGCTTTTAGTATCTTTAGTCATTATCATGACCTTTATTTCATCATGTTACATTTCACCAATTGACCTGGATCATGGGGTCAGTTTTAATATTTCACTCCTTGCATTTCTTTTGTGTTGAACAGGTATTTTCCAAGCTATGTCTTCATAGACAGTTTGTATAGCAGTTTGAACACCCAAGGTTAAAAGAGCCCAAAATTTGAGACACAAAGGTGCAAAATGCTACCACTCCTGGCCTCCACTACTTCTTTGACTTGGTCTGAAAAAGAACAGAAAAAAAAGTGGTGACGGTGCGTCCCTAGTATTGACTCATTACCGCTTTCTTTTCCTTTTATAAAACACCAAACATAGTATTTTAGATTTTAAGATATAAATCCAGTTTGTTTAAAGCAAAACATTTGTTACTATGTAGTTTGTACATACTGTTGTATACATGTGAAAAGCATATGTCTGAATAAAATGATCCTCATATTCTGCATAGCATTTGCGCTGCCTTCACTACAATTTAAAACACAATTACCACAGTAATCTTTATTAAAACACAAACATACATATAAATATGTACATACATTTCAAATCACAAATTAAAACCATGCAAAATACATTGAAAAAAGGGTGCCTGACAAGCATGCGGCTGACACAAAAGGGAAACTATACGCCGGTTCTCTTTGCCAGCTCGTGGTGCTCCTGCTCTGCACCAGAAGAAGGTCTTTTGCGTGAAGGTGCATTTTGATTTGGGACATTGTCTTTGTGGCTGCTCTCCAAGATTCCCTAAACACAAACATATGTACACTACTTTGTAATTTGATCACCAATTACATGCTCAAAGGGCAATGTCAAAAATTAGTAAACCTATAGTTTATGAATAACCTAAACTGAATAACCTAATATGAATAACCTAAACTGTTATTCATGAGATGTCTCGTGTCACCATAGTCGTAGCTGTTGTGATATTAACTGGTGCTCATTATTCTATAAGCACTGTGATTTTTACCTTTTCTTGGGAGAGGTGGCTTAAGAAGATGTTTGATTTAGCATGATACAAATCAAATCAAATGTAACGCAACTGAATTAACAGCATTACCGTCATCTTCTGAACAGCATGCTCCTCTGTCCATTTCCTGGCCTTCTGCGTAAACAGCTGTTTGTTGTATCTGAACTCGGAGGCCTGCATTCCAACACACGTAAAGCTGTGCTCCACTCAAGTGCATAGTATCATAATTGACACTACATAAGGTTGTCTCAGAGTGAGGGACGCCTCTTGTAAACAAGAGACAATGAAAATGAAAGTGCATGCTTGAAAGTATAATAGATAACGGACGAAAAATCCTATGTCAACAGAATATGGAAATACATTGCATAGCAGCAGAATGATTGTTACTGGAGCTACACCACATGAAATACAACTCACGATATCAGCCATAAGTGGGTCATCTGGATTTGGTTCAGCCATCAGAAGTTGGATGGAGGTAAGAAGCGTGGAGAGGTTTAAGGAGGGCCTCCAGGCTCCCTGATTAAACATAGCAAGAAATATTACAATCCGCACAACCACAAAGAACATGAATAAAAGTGCACATATACAATTTGGTTTGTCCAGTTTGTTATAACCTTTGGAGGGAGTTTGAGAGCCTCATAACAGATACGTCCTGCAGTGTCGATGTTTGGGTGGTAGATTGGAGTCAAGAAGCGCATTTTGGGGGGCTCAAATGGGTATCTACAACAGAAAATTGGCTGTTTTGTCTCAATAAGAAGAGTGAAATGTTTACATCTCACAAATATTACCTCTCTGGGATTTTTATCTCTAGGGAAAAGACTCCACCTTCATATGGAGTCCCTGAGCCACCGACTATCTCTGTAAACCACAAAGGAGAAAACATGTTAAATTGAGAGGTGGGCGACATGCAAAGAAACAAATAACAAAAACAAGCCATAGGTTTCATCAAGCCATAACAAAACCTCCCAAACATAGTAAACTTTGTTATGGTTGTCGACTCCAGTCTAAAATAAGTTTGAATCTAAGCTGTCAATTCTGAACACAACCATCAGTATTTGCACACCACATCATCTCAGTTATTCATTTTTAATTCCTCTCTGGAAAAGATTTTTTTTGAATTAAGTTAAATTGTGGACATATTTCTGAAATGATTTATCCTGGCTCCACTTTTTATACCTATTCTATATAGCACGACTCACAATGGACTCGCAAAGCGCTTTTACTGTATTGTACAAGTTATTGCAAGAAAAAAACAAGCAAAACAATCAAATCCGACTGGGCACTGCACTTCACTCAATTGTTAATATATTCCATACTTTGGTGGCAAGTGGCTATAACAACTTTATTTTGTCACCTTCTGTGAGGCACAGTAAGTAAAAGGAAAGTCATCAGACCGCAGTCACAGAACAGGACAATAAAGTGGCCAGAGATCCACCAAGTAAGGAGGAGTCTGACCGTTGGGGTCTATGAAAGTGACTGTTCTGTGCTGAATCTGAAAATGAAAAGGGAGCAAGCCACGGTAGTTGTGGTCCAGACAGGGACATCAAACGCATTAACTTGGTCGATGAGCTTCGAAAATAAACAAAGAACCAAAAAAGTGCATCCTTTCTAAATGAATAATAAGTTACTTACGGGCCCGAAGGTCGTCAATGCGTTCGTCATTCTGCCAGCAAGTAATCCCGGGAGGAGGTTCGGTGGTCAGCATGTCAAGTTCTCTCTTCAAACGGCAAACTCTCTGCATTCTGTTAGACACATTGAAGGTCAACTAACATTAAATGTATATCTAGCAAGACATGTCGGTCGTGGTGTCTAAATGTATTTTTCTGTGCGTAACATGACAGAGTATGACACCTGCGCTGCATTTTCCTTGGCATGTGCATTTACACATTGCTACATGTTGCAAACTTAAACACTAGCTAGCTGCTTGCTTGCTAATGACGTGACCGAAGTCGCACGAATATGTCACTATGCCACCAACAGCCAGACGGGGGATAAAATTACACGCAACTTACTCGACGCGACAGTATATTGAATGTATTTCCCTTTTACTCTCTTCTTTGTATCTTTTCGGCGATCGCTTGGTGACAACACCAAGCGCTGTTCCGTTTGTATTTCCCTCTCATGACGTCATCATCACTACCTCTTCGATTTTGTAATGTTGGACATGTTTACCAGCACTGTAAACGCTTGCGCCATCTGTTGTTCAAAGTTCAACGTGCTCGGTTTTTAGGGTCGTTCGTAAAGTGTCAAACTGTTTGCTTATTTAGAAACTGTAGATTGCAGACACTGCTTCATGAATTCAACATTGTGAAAGTTATTATTCACATGACCAGCAGGATACAATAAACTATTCGTGATATTTTAGTGGTACTGTATTATCATAAAGATAAGACTTAAAAGTGTTTCGTCCAATCAGGTTATTTTGCACACAGTCCACGCGAGGATTATCTTTCTTTCGTTTTTCATTTCCCGGAAAGGTTGGATTCGAAAATAGTAGAGCGGTGTTCTCGGAAAACAAATTAGAAGTGAGTCTGTGCGCTTGTTTATTTCTTTACTTGGGGACAGCCGCAAACGGACATGTTCATCCGGAATATCATGTCCACGTCGCTGTTGGCTAAAGTGAGTTCGTCTCTGAAGGGTACTCATCGACATTGTGTTGGTTTTGGGGGAATTACCTATCACAATGATTATTATGGACGTGAATACTTTGTTTCAGGAAGGGCGTCAAAAAGCAAGTTCCCCCACTTTAATGCATGAAACGCAAATCATTGGGCATCGCATGCAACCGGACAAGATTTCAAACGTCAGTCCTCCCTCACAGGATGACCTGTGGCATCTTCCCGGACAGCTCCGTGAGTCCAGTTATTTATCCTATTACATGACATATTCCAGGTACATTTTATGTCCCACCACCCCCCACCCCAACACGAACACACACGCACACACGCACACGCACACACGCACACACGCACACACACACACACACACACACACACACACACACACACACACACACACACACACACACACACACACACACGCACACACGAAACGTTTCAAATAATCCATGCGCAAAATAAAGAAGAACCATTCACTTGTTGACTAAATTCTTGTATGCTGACAAAAAAAAATGTAATCGTGAATGTAGTACAGTATAAGGCATTCCTATATGATATCAAATACGAAATTGCACCATCCGAAATGTTTTTTCTCTCTTGTCCTTCCCTCATGATGGACAATTTACATATAATCTACAACCGATGATATCTATTTTTAAATAAACATTTTTTGGTTTGATTTTATTGATATGTCTATCTTGTAATTTTTAAGCCATTCGTTTTAGTTTTTTTAAATAGCACTGTGCACTTAAGTTGTGTCTCTCAACATGCATGCCTGGAACCCTGTTAGTCAAACCTGATTAACCATCTAGAGCAGGGGTGGCCAACCAGTCAGAGACAAAGAGCCAATTGTTTTACTGTGTTACTGCAAAGAGCCACATCATATTATCAGAAAAAAGTCAATATCAAGGTACTTCCTAACATAGCGGCTAACAGAGCTAGCATGTAGTTTTTTTGGGAAAAAACTTGATTAGAGTTGATTTCCTGGAATTTCAAAGTACATAATACTAAAAATGGTTTTCTATTAAGGGCGGCCCGGTAGTCCAGTGGTTAGCACGTCGGCTTCACATGCAAGGTACCGGGTGATCCCAGCTCCGGCCTCCCTGTGTGGAACTCCCCGGGCTACATTCCAAAAACATGCATGGCACTCGTTGGGCACTTAAATTGTCCCTACGTATGAGTGTGAGCGTGGATTATTGGCTCAAATTCAGGGTGTCCCCCGCCTAAAGACTGCTGGGATAGGCTCCAGCACCCCCCGCGAGAGGATGAAGCGGTTCGGAAAATGGATGGATGGATGGCTTTCTATTAAAATAAAATGGAACGTACTTAATATACAGTACTCATTAAAAATAAATGTGGCAACGCATTTTGAATACTGTGTATGTTTTTTGGGGGGGTTTTTTTGTGCCTAAATGTAGGTTTCTAGAAAACAAAGCCAGTGGCACCATTGATGGTTGACTTGGACGGATCAAATTATATGATTATTTCGTACTTATTTTTCTTGACAGGAGTAAAAAATAAAATAAAAAATCAATTTAAAAAAAAGGTTAATGTCTAAATTGTCCTCCAATTCTGGATTGGCCCACAAACATAAAGTCAAGCACCCTTTTTCAACTGACTCTTATGTGCATCTTATGCCAACAGGAATAAATCCATCTTTGTGGGATAGGGACGATGTCTCCCTCTGGCTTCACTGGGCTCACAAGGAATATTCACTACGGCGACCTGAGAAGGGACGCTTTGAGATGAATGGCCGAGCCCTGTGTCTGCTCACTAAGGAGGACTTCAGACACCGCTGCCCCAGCTCAGGTATACCTGAACACAGGTCTTATGCATGACTGACCCCTTTTACAGCAGCATATGTAACACTTATTTGTCTGCAGGCGATGTTCTGTATGAGATCCTGCAATGTGTGATCAATCAACGGAGGAGTGTTGTATGTGAACCCCCAAAAAGGTCTCACAACCAAAGTGCAGACTGGCCTCCAATGTCTGTCCCAGAAACTGAAAAGCCCCTGTCTCCCTTCTCAGACAACATGCAAGGTCAGACATACTTGCATTTGCCTTCAAAAACGCGCACAGCACTAATAGAGGTATAGTCAGTCGCGTTAGAATGTAATGTGTTGACAACACACTGCCCCTAGTGAACACATGAAATAGTTTTTGAGCAAACAGACTAAAGAAATGTGACTTTTAAATGGATTTGCTTTTGTGAACTTTTGATAAAACTGTAAACCTCCCTGCCTATACTACGCTCGGCACACTAAACCCAAGCTTGTCGTTGATGTGAGGATTTGGGGCTAAAGAAATACTGCAGCTGTTTGATGATTAACAACTTGACAAGTTAAACTGTCACCATGTCAAACTGTCACCAAAAAAGCCCCTCTAAATTGTGTTGTTCTGAATTTATAACTCACCATAAACCATCGCAAATGTACACACCTTTCACACATTCACTATCAATGGCCAATAAAAAAAGTAGTGGAATGCATGCCAAGCATTGTTTAGAAACCAGCAATGTTACAATTAGAGGAGGCGGAAATGGCCTTACAGTTAATAATGTTGCACCCTTTTTACATGCCCCCCCCCCCCCCAAAAAAAAAAACAACAACCCGCATTTGCTCGAAAGACTTTTGGTTTCAGTTTTACTCTCCACGGCTGCTCAGATTTCAAATGCACTTCACACAGTTTTGATTTCAGCAGCGGTTGTGACATGTTTGTGACTTTTCTCCCTCTCTGTCTCCTTCTCTGTTTCTGTATCTTGACAAAAAAATCAATCCAAGATGAAACTGAAACACTCACAGAGGAACCTCTCAATCTGACTTGCCAAGAAAAGCATCGAAGGCAGGTGCTCAGACCTGACGGTCGCTTGCCAGGTATGGCTTAGTTTTCTCATCATAAAACACACTTCGAAGATTCAAACTCGAATACAGCTTAAACCCTTTAGTTGTGTGGGAAAACCTGTCACATTTTCGAGAGGGAAAGACTTTTACTTCCTGTTAGATGTGTTGGCATCCAAAGGAAGATACTGTACTATATATAAATCAGCGATTCTCCAAATGTGGTGATACGTGGAGCTCCCTCTAGTGGTATGCGAAATAATAATTGAACGTTGTCACATTTGCAACACTGCTGTTGTGTTGTTCATAAATTCTGAAATTATCGTTTTTCTGTGAGGCCCTAAAGACGCCATATGGTTCGATGCTAAGGGCGCCAGCGTCTCCAGGGGGCGTCAAAAAGTAATTCCCCAAATGTCCCGATGACAACTCACCCAAATCCCCTTCCAACTACCTCTTTCTGTCGCCCTCTTTTGGCTGAATGTTATCTCTGACGGACTTGATGAGAATGGCAAAACATTAAAGCAATGTTTCTATTTTGATGCAGCTGGGCTGCAAAGGGGATCTTAAAATAATTTGGAGTGATGAACAGCACTCAACACGATGTCTATTTTATGCTGGCCTATTATGCGCTTTTATTATTTGTTGACAGCATTTACATCTGCCAGGGTGACATTTTGTACCTGCAATTAATCCTCTCGTGGTATGCATCACACAACGTCGTTATGATTTCGTATGAACATTCTTATTATTGTTTTTGTGTTGAGGAAATTTCGCCTTACCATGTAAACTGTGGATACTGAACTCTGTAATGAACATCTGCTGAAGCACTTAAGACAAAACAAGGTAGTATTTTTGCTCTCCTCAGCTCTTTCTCCTGGGGCAACTTGACAGCCCCAAACACTTCCTCCCATCTTAATAATAATAATACATTTTATTTATAAGCGCCTTCCGAGACACCCAAGGACACTTTACAACCAGACAAAACAACAAAACAGCAGATGCGGTCTGTACTGTCACCATGCCAAGATTGAACTGCATTGACCTTTCTTTGTCTCCGATGTTTACATAAGGGGAAGGACTGCCCGCCCCGCATTTACATATTATGCCTATATAAACGTGTGACTGTATTTTGTCTGGGCTTCCTGATGAAATCTGAAACTCTCAGGAGCCCGAATCGATTCGTGTTGTGTTGTGATAAACTGAGAAAAAGACGACGTGGTGTTGGGTCTTTATTCCGCCTTACAGAGAAAGAAAAGGACCTGTGTCCAAGGAGGGCCGTAAAGAAACAGAATTCTCCCCTCCTCTACATTTTGTTATTAGCATTAGTAGTCTCCTCTAAACTTTAGTATTATTGCAAGTATTCAATCTAATCTGCACACAAAAACATTAATTTACTACTGAATGTTGCGCTGACATAAAAGACAAATGTGATCAGTTTTGTTTTTTGTAAAATGCCGGGAGAGGAGCAGACAAAGTGTGTGCTTGTGAATGTTCTCATTCACGCATGTCAACTCGTCTCATTCTCGGGGCATTTAATTTATCGCAACTGGACTGTTCTGTTTTTCTTAGAAGACGTTTCACCTTTCATATTGAGAAGGCGTCAACAATTCATGCAACAAGGCTTGGTTAGGACAGCGGCAGCCTGAGTTGCTGCGGAAAACCCAACTGTTAAAGTTGGAGGCACTCCTCAAACCACAAATGGTATCATTCTTTTGAAATGCCAGACGACAGTCGCTAAGATGCCCTGCAGAGAAGCCTCTGTTGGTCTCAAGTTGCTGGGCCGAAACTATCTATCTATCTATCTATCTATCTATCTATCTATCTATCTATCTATCTATCTATCTATCTATCTATCTATCTATCTATCTATAGCATATGTGCTTATTAATATTTATAGAGAGTCAATCAATTTCACTTCTTTCCAACCCTTTTCGGGCATGTAGGTGAAATTGTTGTTCTGTTTTCTTTCCATGTTGTTTCGACTGTACGCTATGTGCTAATATTGTTGTTGTTGTTGAAGTTGTTGTATATCATTTGCATGTTCGGAATAGAAAAAGCAACCAACTAGCATTTCTTGAATTAAGACCACAAGTGGTTGTGTCGCTGGAATTACGTCAACATTGCTTTCGTCACTAGGCAGAAGGTCCGTGAACTTGCACATGCCATGCATATTAGGCCGATCACAAATGCAAACCACAGTACATTCCAATGAGTTAAAAACCAATAAATAAATCTCTCTCTCTTTTTCTCTCTCTCTCTCTCACTATATATATATATAGGTATATATATATCTATATCATATATTCATTCATTCATTCATTCATTTTTCCGAACCGCTCATACTAGGTCGCGGGGGGTGCTGGAGCCTATCCCAGCAGTCTTCGGGCAGTCGGGGGACACCCTGAATTGGTTGCCAGCCAATCGCAGGGCACACAGAGACGAACAACCATCCACGCTCACACTCACACCTAGGGACAATTTAGAGTGCCCAACGAGCCTATGCATGTTTTGGAATGTGGGAGGAAACCGGAGCACCCTGTAGAAACCCACGCCCGGGGAAGCCGGGGAGAACAAACTCCACACAGGGAGGCCCGAGCTGGGATCGAACCCGGTACCTCTGCACTCTGTGAAACCAACGTGCTAACCACTGGGCTACCGGGCCGCCTATATATATATATATATATATATATATATATAGATAGATAGATCTAGATCTATATACCTATATATATATATAATATATATATATATATATATATATATATATTATATATAGGGCGGCCCGGTAGCCCAGTGGTTAGCACGTCGGCTTCACAGTGCAGAGGTACCGGGTTCGATCCCAGCTCCGCCTCCCTGTGTGGAGTTTGCATGTTCTCCCCGGGCTTGCGTGGGTTTTCTCCGGTGCTCCGGTTTCCTCCCACATTCCAAAAACATGCATGGCAGGCTCGTTGGGCACTCTAAATCCCTATCTATCTATCTATCTATCTATCTATAGATCGATATTTCTTTTTAACCCTTTCATGCGTCCTGTAACCTGATAACATGACAAGTTGTCCACTGTAGTGCCCGCTGTCCCTGAAAGATAATCTTGCTCCATCTTCTGATCTGATCTGTAATCATATTTTTCAAACTCGCTGATCATTGATCGTCCCCAAAATCCTGTTTGTGTGAAGCCTACTCGTGAATATTCCATTCAGTTGTAAAAATGTAGTGGAGCGACCTCAACGGTCAAAGGGGACAGTGTTTTTGCTGTTTGTTAGAGGCAAAATGATTCAGTCGCTTCATAACGGATGAAAGAAGAGCATTGTTTGTGAGGGGGGGGTGGTGTCGTAAGCTTTCAATGGACTTGTTTTCAGCTTAACTGTGAGAGAAAGGCTTCTATTCACTTGTGCGTCTTTCTTTTTCAGAAAACAATGATTGAAGTTTTGAATCCAGCGAGAATGTTTACTTTTATCTATGCATTTACATCCCGTTGATCGATTTACTTAAAAAATGTTTCAGAACCAGTGTTTGCGAGTAATGTTATTCAAACTGCAAAATGTTACAGTTTCTTAAATTCCTTACGATGATATTGAATGGATTTTTTCGAAATAAAATTCCTGCTTTGTTTTTTTTTTTTTAATGAACTTTACACCACTGGATTTTAATGTTGGTCATCAGATTGGTACTTCAAGTACTAAATATTTTTTTGCGTGGCTCCAATGGAAAAAAAAAAATCAAAATCCACTGCTACACATCAATAAATCAAGCCGGAGACCCTTATTAATATTTTCCTGCAGAAATAACAAATTTAATTTAAAGTCATAAAACAGATGTAAAAGCCAAAGCAGGAAAGAAAAACATGATGATGTCCTACTTAAATAAGTAGGCTCCAATGCCAGTGGCTGCACATACGGAGAAAAGAGCTGAGCTGAATGCAACGTTTGTCATGCTGTTTTCCGTGTTTTAAGATGAACATGATATAATGGTGATATGGGAGCACTACCAACCAACAAACCTGTTTCACAACCATTTAGCACACAATTGCATTGGTAAATACACTGCTTCCTTGAATTGGACTTGTTACGTGACCAAGCTCCTGGAGCCTACCCCACCTGTCTTCGGGCGGGGTACACGCTGAACTGGTTACCAGCCAATCACAAGGCACACATAGACAGACAATAACCATCCACTATGTATCCCCCCCCCCCCCCCTATATAAAACTAGTATTCCCACTTAAAATTATTTGAAATCCCATTCATCCATTTCGCCCACGGGGGGTAAAAAAGAACACTACAATATTTTTGATTTGTGTTTTCAATAAAGAAAAAAATAACACTCATCAGGAATGTTGTATGTGTGCGAAAAACAGATTCACAGAAACTGGAGGGTTGGAGGTGCGCCCTCAAGAGGTGTGGCCTTGTGATTGACATCTTGTATATAGTTATTTAGTCTTCTTGTGAGCATCAGGACGTGAGTTTTAGGCTTTTGTAGCTGCTTGTGAATGTGTGTTTGACTACATATTGTTTTAGTACATGGCTCAAAGTGCAAAAAAGGAGAGAGAGAGAGAGAGAGAAAGAGAGAGAGAGAGACAGTCTCTGTTTCTCTCCTTTTTATCCCCACTCATAATCACTGTATCTGAAATTTGCTTGGAACTCATATATTGGTTTGCAACACAAAGCAAAAAAAAAACCTGACAACGCAGCTGCCCATAACTCCAAAATCTTTTTATGGGGAGGGAGCTGGGGGCTAGGATTTTGGGGCTGATCACTGCTTCATGATTAACGCCGATCTACCTGCTCATATAATCAGAAGCAATACAAATTAAAAATAAATAACCAATCCTCTCCCCCATCCCACCTTTTTTGCATGTAGCTACAATGATGATACTTGCTCATGTTTAATTGACTTTTTTCTTCCTGTATATGGAGCAGAGTGCAGGCTATTGTGGGATTATGTCTACAAGCTGCTGTGTGATGACCAATATGAAGAATACATCCGATGGGAAGATCGTGGCAGCCTAGTTTTCCGGGTGGTGGATCCCAACGGCCTTGCTCGTCTGTGGGGACACCACAAGGTGAGCACCGAGTTTTGTGCCATTCAAATATGACAAGTTGGGCCCTGCCGCACTAATGATGACACATCTCTTCCGCAGAACCGAAAAAATATGACTTATGAAAAAATGTCTCGTGCTCTAAGGCACTATTACAAACTCAACATCATCAAGAAGGAGCGAGGACAAAAACTCCTCTTCAGGTCTCTTTTTCTTCCTGTTTGTCATCTTCCTTTTCTTTGGTTCACATTGTTAACTAGCATGTGATTTTTGTCAGGTTCCTGAAAACACCACAAGACACCCGGAAAGAGCTGGATGACCCACTTGCGTCTCCAACACACTCCCCCCTCCAGGACAGGAACTTTCCAGGCAGCAGCCCTTCATCCGAATTTAGTGAAGAACATTTTGAGGTTTCCCCTGATCGTACCTCTCCAGATTGCTCTCCAACTGCCCCTCCAGTGAGATAAAAGAAGTTCTTTGTCATGCCAGCCATTTGAAGTCCGAGTAAACTTTTTGACTCAATACTTTATTTCACTTTAATTCCTCCCTGGGAATCAGTACTTTTACTTTAATTACACCAAACACTATTAAGAAGAAAAATAATTATGTTGTTAGTATCATGTGTTAAAATTCTCCTGCAAGAAACTGTAATACGTTGTGTTTAGAATAATTTGTTTGAGAAGTACAGTATATGGAATGTTTTTTGTGCGATATATATACATTTTTATTTTGGTACATTTCTCAAGTCTATGATAATAACCAAATCATTTCGATATTATATTTTTTAATAATAATAATATTATTTTAATTTGAGCTACTCCTATTGGCAGCTTGGGATAATTTCAAAGGAATACACAATGTATCTGTGTACACGCACGAATGCAGAAACCGCAATTGAATAAAGGCTGCACATGAGTTGTGTTTTTGTTGACATTTGGTTTTTGATTTTGTTTCATATTATGTTTTGTGTTCTTGCAGTTGGTGTCTTGTGGTGACCATTTAGGTGTTTTTTTTTTTTTTTTTTTTTTTTCCCCACCCGTGCTCGTCAACCCGGTCCCTTGTGTCTTCTAATCAGCTCTCTCAGCCACTCACGTCTTGGCCAGGTGTTCCTCATTGTCTCGTGAGGTTGTTTGCATTTAGTTCCCTGCCTGCATGCAGTCGTAATTGGATCTTTTGCATGTCTATGTGCTGCCTGTCAGTTGTAACCCATGTCATGGTGAGTTCTGTCTCAGTGGGGGGGGGGTGAACTTTCATTAAATTAGTTTCATGGTAATTCTAAAGTGCCTTGTTTGACGTTATTGTAATTAAATTATTTGTGAGCACAACTCCCTTGCCTCACTGCTTCCTTGCAATTGGGTCCACAACCCTCCCCACCTTAACAGCAGCAACGCCCAACCAGTCGCCGCAAGTTCAGATGGGGCAACAAGCCATAACAGTACAGTATTTACAGTCAATATATTGTTTCATAGGGCGGTACCATGGCCGACTGGCTGGCACAGCCGCCTCTTACTGGTGTTCCAATCTGGGCTCCGGCCTTCATGTGCGGAGTTTGCATGTTCTCTCTGTGCCTGCGTCGGTTTTCTCCCACATTCCAAAAAACACTCTAAATTGAACACTCTAAATTGTCCTTGGGTGTGAGTGCAAATGGCTGTTCGCCTACGTGTGCCCTGTGATTAACTGGCAACCAGTTCAGGGTGTCCCCTGCCTACTGCCCGAAGAGGGTTAGGATAGGCCCCAGCATGCTCTGCGACCCTTGTGAGGATAAGCAGATCAGAAAATGCATGGATGGATATTGTTTCATGATTCATACCCAACTAATTAGAATGTCATAATTACGTGTGGATGAGAAAGTAAAGAGTGGAGTGAGTGCATAAATGTAGTATGTAGACAACTGGTGGGTTTTTGTTTTTCATAGCGTGGCAAGCCTTGATGACATAAGTTGGAGCTCCAATTTAAAGTGTGTGATGGGGGTGTTGTTGTTTTGTACATTTTTCATTTGTTTATCACCCAGTGCAACTAGAACACAACAATGAGGCACTTTTAACAATTTCAATCGCGCATCCAAGGTGCCTTCTGCACTGGTAGAGCAGTAAAAAATGTTTTGTGTGTTTTGTTCCCCTGATAATTCGCGTAGTTTCTTTTGACTTTGTTCATACAGACCTTTTTTTTTAGTTTTTTTTTTAATGTTATCACATGGCAAGTAGTTTCAGGGGACTAAATCGAACAGGAGCGGAAAGACTCACAGTAAGGGTGCTATGTGCTTGTATCACATGTGCTTGACTAACACGCTATGGCTAATTGAGATCTCTTTAAAAGGAGTCCTTATCAAGCCTTCTCTTTTCACTGGTTAACTTTTCTTTTTTTTTTTTTTCTTCTGAGGGGAGACTGGGGCCACTCTAATCACCACTGGTATTGCTCTACAGTTCTTGTACTGACGGCCTTAAAATGGTTCTCGAGGTATCCAGTGTTAATTTTTGTGAGGCGCCGTCATCCATTTCCTTCTCCGGATCCGGCTTTTTGGCCACCTACGAGTTGGGAGTTGCCCAGTGCTTTGTCAATAATGCGCCGTGGCTACTGCGCAAGGCACCGTGTATTCTTGGCGCATCAGCGGGGTCTTTGGTAGCTGCTGCTGTTGCCTGCGAAATGAACCTTAGTAAGTGGCTCCCTTTTTTTCATACTAATATGCTTTGAAATTGGTGTTTCAATGAATTTTTTCCCACTCCCACGTCCAGTTACAATGCGAAACGAGATGCTCGACTTCGCTAGAGCGATGAAGGCCTTCACACTTGGACCATTCAACCCTTCTGTTGATATTCTACACTGGTTAAAATGCATCTTGCACAAATACCTTCCCTCTGATGCCCATCTCCTCGTAAACGGTCGTCTCGCTGTGGCTGTGACCCGCCTGGATGATGGCGAGTACACTGTTATAACGGAGTACCGGTCCAAAGATGATGTCGTACAGGTGAGGTGGACTACAAATTAAACGGATTGATTGTTCGCCTTTCAAAAAAAAAAAAAAAAACTCCTTAATTTGTGCATTTCTAATTCCCGTTCTCGACTTCAGGCACTGCTTTGTAGCTGCTTTGTTCCAGGATATTGTGGCATTCTGCCTCCCTCCCTCAACGGAGTAGTGAGTATTTGACTGCATTGAGGAAAAACAAAAAAATCATGTTGTCCTATAATGTTTCTGTGCTCATATTTTCCAGCACTATATGGATGGAGGTTTCAGCCAGATGCAGCCAGTTTTGGCGCTACCCTGCCGTACTTTAACAGTGTCTCCCTTTTCCGGAGAGACGGACATCTGTCCCCGAGACAAGCCCTGCATGTTGGACATGGTGGTGACGGGAGTAACCTTAAAAGGCAACTTGGCCAATGGGCTAAGGTTCTGGAATGCGCTCTACCCCCTAAAGCCAGATGTGAGTGTTTTCATGTCGGTGATCCCTTTCCATGCCCCGAGCGGAATGGTGGCTACCACTGTAAATAATTAACATGTCCGTTTCCTTTACTTTGAACCTCATGATACAACTCGGGCTGTAGTTTTTAATTAATTTTTTTATTGACAATGCCTTCCAATCGTGTGTGTGTGTGTGTGTGTTCAGGCTGTGGAGCAAGCCTATCACAGTGGCTACAAAGATGCCTTTCATTTTCTTCTGAGCAATGGTTGGTCAACTATATTTTGCGCAAAGCTCACACTAGCAGAAGCTGTTCTTTCACTTAGGTTTCATGATTTCTCATCTCCATTTTACTGTCTTTTCTTTCATTGTACGCAGAGCTTCTCCCAAACATGAAAATTATCACACTTCCTCAAGAACTAGAGAGCGCTCGCTGCCGTCGCAATAAAACTCCTAAATTACCAGAGACGACTCCGGAGGATGACGAGGAGGAAATGGGGACAACGGTGTTGTCTTTTTTCCAAGGCAGCCAAAGCATGCCGATGAACATTTCGGCCGAGCGTCCATCTCCAGCTGAGGAACGACCCCTCTCATTTGATGCAGCAAAGAATGGTGTGCACAGCACTCTTGCTTTCCACTTAGCTCAGCCGCATTCAGGAACACTCCAGTCAAATGTGATATTTGTGCGACAGTTCTGATGGGCAATGTGACGATGTATGGGAGCATGCTTGGCCCTTCCGGATTCTTGACCTACTTGGTGCTACCGATGGTACTGATGTTGCAGACTCTGGTTGAAACCAAGGGAATGTAAGATCACATGATTGTTTTTTTTTTTTTTACTATGACTGTTAAATCACATTACTGTGTAAATGAAAGTTGTGTGAGAAGGAGGTCATGGAGAATATTCTCCTCACATTTTAACACTCAACCCTTTAGGTGCCCTCATCAAATACTGAGCTTTGAGGTTTCCAAATGGTCGTGGTGTAAAGGGTGAGAGAGAGACAAACTGTAAATGTTGCTACTTGAAGAGTTGAGTGGCTTAATATGCAGGTAGTTTAGGTTGTGAACATGATCATTGAGGAATTTCGTCCTGATGGCTGACATGTGAATGACATCTTCTTGCTCTTGTACCTTGTGATGCATTAACCATAAAATCTTTTAAGCATTGATCCACTTTATTTGCCCTTGCTATGCAGATTCTGGTTGCTCTCCCAAAGGACTCCAGCAGTGGCATTTTGGGCTTGGTGCAGCCTGAGACAGTTTGCTATATTCTTTTTTAGTATCCTCTTCTTTACCGTCACGAAGAACTTCCAGAACAGGTTTGATGATGGACAGTCATTGTTTTATACTTTTCAAATTAAAGTGTGAACTAATGTTTCCTGTCTCCTCTGGTCTACCATGCAGAGTGTTGCCAATCATTCTGAAGTTTGTGGTGTTGAAACAAGCTCAAAATGAGGTTCCGCTAAAGCTCAGTTGCCCTCCGCATCACAAGGAGCTGTCCCGACCTGAAAGTGTCAGGTTCGGAAGTTTGCGGTCCAAACCTCCTTTACGAGCATTGTAACATGACAATTAAAATGCTTCAATACTTTTTTTTTTTTTTTGTTCTTGTTGGTTTTGGTTTGTTTGTTTTAACAAAGCAAAGCCAGAAAGCTAATTGACAAATTTGTGCTTAACTTACTGCACGTGTAAATGCAAGTTTTGCATGTTCGTGTGTCTGCTCACCAAGTAGCTGAAAGGTTGAGTTTATTCGTTTGCCAAGGAAGGCTTCATTTAAGCAAGTTGTGCAGAAAATATTTTTTGATTTCATTGCCAATTGTTATGTCGAGCGATTTCTTTTCACATCCTTGCCAAGAGACTTCCTACCTTGTTAGTTCCTAAATGCCTGTGTAGTTTTCTCGAGCCATTATGTGACTAATTGCAAGATTGAATCAACCAAAATCAGTTTTCATGCTTTGGCTGTTGAAAGCTCAACTCTCAAACGTGCAGCCACATACAGTCAATTCCAAAGCGGCCTGTTAAGTTTAAATATCAGTCACTCAAAATTCCGTTCACAAATGCATTAACTGAAATATGTTGAAGTTGTAATGACTAGATTGATGTTGGAAAAGGCGTAGGAAACCTTTTGCTTCTGTTCGGGTGCCTTATGCGCTAGGATACCCTCGAAGTGTTCAATAAATGTAATTGTGCTTGTTATCCCATGAACTATTTTAGCATGTACCAGTATGTAATGTTACACACTCAATAAAGCCATGGCTACTAGCTCCAGACTTGAATATTTTTTTGCCATGAATTGCACATTGACATGTCATAATGTATTTAGAAAGTGCGTCTGATAATTTAACTTTGAAAGGAGCACCCCCTTTTTCTGGATTGCACCGGTCCTATATAAGAAACCAACAGATTTTTCAAAGCAGGCATTTCATGGTGTCGCACTCTGATTTGTATTGGGCATCAGCCATGCTTCAACTTCTACATTTCTAACACTGTTCCCCAGCTGGTTGTCACGTTCACATGTAGAATGACAATGCATGTCCCCACTTAAAGTTCTTTCTTTTTTTTTTTTCTTTTAAGAATGAAGGTTTCCTGTAAAATATACTTTTTAATGTAGTTGCATAAGATAACCACTGAGTGCAGTATTGAGCACAAAGCAGGAAAAGAGTCTTGTAGATGTTAAAGCTTGAATATTTTTCCAAAGTCTTTACCGGGTTACATTTCAAGCAGATGTAAAAGTTGCAACTCCATTGCCCTTTGTTTTAGCCTAAATATCATGATTTTTGAGCATTTTGAGGTACAATGAGGTTGTTGACCTACAGATCCTCTGCAAGGATATCCTATTCCACTGCTTACCTCTTCAGCCCTTTCCAAATGGATGAATGAATGTGTTGGCACTGGTCTGCAACAGACTGTTTGCTATCTGTAACACGGTTGGCCTATTACCTGCTGGTGGATCCTCTTATATAATGACCGTGGACGGATGATACGGATAACACTCACATCTGTTGCTTCTCTATGTAAGCCATTGATCCAGCCAGTCAGCCGGAAAGCAGCTGCTTTTGTAAATGTGTGTGTGTCTTGACTGCTCTATCTATATGCAATGTCAAGGGGAAAAAACAATCTGGTGCTATATAATTTGAAGGCCTTCAATGACACGGTGAAAGAAAAAGTCACTGCCTGGTTAACATTTCTGCCATTCAATGATATCAATGGGAAATCAGACCATGAGAATATGACCAAGGTTACGACGGTGAGTTTGAAATCCTACTTTGAGACCCAAACAATAATTAGACACCACACTTTGGCTAACCCTGCCATCACACATTCTGACTGTTTTATCTCATTCATAGCAGAAACTATGCAGAAAGGGGAGATCTGCATCGTGACATGTTCACAGGGGCTTAGATTCGAACCCAGCAGCACTCTATTACCTGAGGCATATACAGTATATAAAATTACAACCAATCAGAATCATCTTTATTGGCCAAGTAGGTAAAACATACAAGTAATTTGTCCCCGGTAGTATGCGGTACCCTAGTATTGCAGTAACAAGCAGCGATGATAAAAAAGACATGACATATAAGTTGCGAAAGACTTTCCGTAATGTAAGGGTACCTGTGTTCAGTTGTACTGCCCAATGGCAGCTTCTGGAACAATTTGTACTTTTCTACAGTCCTAACTGTCGGTTGCAGTTGGATTTCGTCCTTTTTGTGGCAGCTCCAAACCAGACTGTGATGGAGGAACACAGGACTGATTCAATGATTTCTGTGTAGAATTTTGGTTCAGCAGCTCTTTGGGCAGGCCGTGCTTCCTCAGCAGCCTCAGGACTACAGGGCCATGTTCAGGGTGGAGTCTCAACGGTTGACACAGGGAAGTTGGACAATGTTAGGGGCAGCAGTGGCGAAGGATGTTTCCTGAAGTCCATGATCATCTCTACAGTATTGAACGTCTTCAGCTCCATATTGTATTGGCTGCACCAGAGTGCCAGCTGCTCCACTTAATGTCGGCACGCAGACTCGTCGTCATCTTTGATGAGGCCGATGATTGTGGTGTCATCTGCGAACTTTGAGATTGACGGCTGGGTGGGTTGAGGTGCTGCTGTTCGTGTAGAAGGAGAAGAGCAGCGGATAGAAGACGCATCCTTGCGAGAGGGGGCAGTGCTGATGGTGCGTGTTGATGATGATGTCCTTTCCAGCTTCACCTGTTGTGTCCTTCCTGACAGGAAGCTGAGGATCCATTGGCAGATCATACACTGGGCTAGAGAAGCTTGGAGGTGAGGGGTTACAGAATGATGATTTTGAACGTAGAGCTCAAGTCCACAGAAGTCCAAAAATGTGATCTAAACCTTATTTACTTTATGTATGGTACGCCTTAGTCTTTACCCCAACTATATGATTGGAATTTACCCCATTAATGTGACGGCAGATTGTTACCCAACATTATTGGGCAACTTCTGTCTGATTTTTTTTTTTTTGTAGGTATGTTATCATTTATTGATAGGTAAGTTATCACTTATTAATATAAAATCAGTATAGTTGTAAATAATCTTTTATTTTAGAATTGTCTGTCGATAATCAGCCAAATACAGTATATGCCTGATTAACATGGGGTATATTTCCCACACTGCAAATTCGTTTTTTACAGTCTAATAAGGGCTTTGTGCAAGTGCTGAAGACACATGAATGACTGAACATCTTAAATTAAGAGATCGCAAAACGATGAAATAGCCGTTGATTCAGAAAGAAAAGTGTTAGGAATAAATGTTCTTTTACGTGTCATTATAATAGACTGTACATTCATTTCGGTAATGTAACAGCCAAAACATGAACAATTAAATAAGAGCATGATGTCAGAATATCAAATTGATCAATTCATAGTGATTATACTGAATATAAGGACATATCAAAAACGTACCATATGCTACTGGGGGGGCGTTCCAGTCTTGTATTCCACAAGGGTTTATTTTTCCAGGCCAAGACTGGAATCCCCCCCCCCCCCCAAATCTTAATGTTCCAGGCCCAAATTTTTATAGTATTGTATGTTGAAAAGTTTTTCACTGTACAGTCGTAAGTTTTGGTTTTTTTTTTCCAGTCTTGTAGAAAATCTTGCTCTTCACTGGAAACTATCTTTCTGCTCTCATACATGCAAGCTTGTGTTTGTGTGTATTTTACCCTCTGATTACACTTGAGAGAGAGGGCGAAGGCATTAAAGCCATGTTATGTGCTCGGTGATGCGTAAAGCCTTACTTAACCCTTCATGTAGGAGATGGGCAAAACTGCACATTAAAGTGCCTGTTTGCACGTGATGACATATTTATGGCTTTCTTGGTGAGCACCAAATACGTTTTAATGTGATGGAAAATTTCGATGGGCCCCAAATTGGCAACTTTATCTCAACATTCTTGGTTGATCAAGTGACTTTCATTCTGAATTAAGTGACCTGGTGCTATCGAGGGAATTACTGGGTGTTGCATATGACCAAAAAATTAAAGCAGTGATTACTAAGAATCCAATATCTCAAATTTTTTTTCCCATCCCACAGTTCGATGCACCAAAATTGAGGGACGTGAATGTGTAATTCATAAATAACAAAGACCTTAGTTAGAGCTGAGTAAAACCAGAACAAAAAAGAGGAAAATGTGGTCTAAAATGTGTTGCTTTGGGAGTCTCTGAATGCATGTGACCTACCCTGACTGTTTGTTTATCCATCTTGAAGTTGGGTAATCTGTGAGGTCCGACAGGGATAATTCTCATTAATCCTGTTCACGCAATCAGTGAAACAGATGTCAGATTTTACTGGGGAGCACCATTTACATTTTAATGAATATGTGTTTTCATCTATATATATATATATATATATATATATACATATATATATATATATATGAAAACAGACAACACATTATATATATATATATATATATATATATATATATATATATATATATATATATATATTTATACAGTATATATATATATATATATATATATATACACTCACACACACACATTATCATCCATCCATCCATCCATTTTTCGAACCGCTTCATCCTCACTAGGGTCGCGGGGGGTGCCGGAGCCTATCCCAGCAGTCTTCGGGCAGTAGGCGGGGGACACCCTGAATTGGTTGCCAACCAATCGCAGGGCACACAGAGACGAACAATCATCCACGCTCACACTCCTACCTAGGGACAATTTAGAGTGCCCAACGAGCCTGCCATGCATGTTTTTGGAATGTGGGAGGAAACCGGAGCACCCGGAGAAAACCCACGCAAGCCCGGGGAGAACATGCAAACTCCACACAGGGAGGCCGGAGCTGGGATCGAACCCGGTACCTCTGCACTGTGAAGCCGACGTGCTAACCACTGGACTACCGGGCCGCCCCACATTATCATCCAAACTCCTAAACTAAAAAAATCATCCGATAAAATGATACAAATTGTAAACCAGACTGGCACTTCTACTCATCATATGAGAACTCTTCCCGATCACAGTAGGGAACTGTCTTTTTTGTTTTTGTTTTTTCGTTTAAAATTCACAGAAGCATGTCATTGCTTTCACGATGCAGGTCATCCATTTCGAAACCAGCCTGACTCAACAGTCACACAAATACACTAGACTCATTTCAGTGAGGTGAATTAACGCCACAAAAAATACACACTGGAGCAGTGTGTGTGTCTGAATATGTCTCACAAGGAGCGAGTGGAACTGCTACTGCTGTGTGAAATTTTTCTTCAAGTCACAATGCACACTTGCAATGTTGTCTCACTGTTACTGTTCATTTCTTTTTTATTGACCAAACATACTTGGCAATGCTGTCTTCACTTCCTCGAAAATTTACCAATATTCTGAAATCATGGAGATACAGACAAATAGATTCAAACTCAGTGTCACCACCGACTGATTTGATGCCCTTAGCTCATTCTGGAGTGGTGGTGAAAGAGGGGACATTTTCCTTCAGAGAAAATGCTTTTTCTTTTTTCAAGAATAACATGCAACATATCATTGATATCATTTTAATGGGATTTTCATTGGATTGGCTTGGAGCAGCTTTCAGTACTGACCTGTGTTTCTCAGGAATTAATATTGTTCCTGTTTTTAGGTGACATAAACCTTTGTGACAATCTGTAGGTTATCGCAGCATCCCCTTGTCCCATTTGTCCAAAACGTCTGCAGCGAATGTATTTTTCAATTAGAGCTTGAACATATACCGTCTTAACCTTGTAGAACCATCTCCGCCCCCTCCCAAAATCCCCCTGAGAGCACTCAAAATCTACTCAAATTGATAGACTGCATGCCCTGTTGAAGATAAGTAAAACATCTAGCTTTTACTTTATTCTTCATTTGCAAGTTGTGACAGGTTATTTTCAAAACCAAGATGAATAAAAGGTCATGCCACTGATGTTGTGTGGTTGCCTGACTTACACTAAGTGCAGGCAGCGTGGATTCAGTTGCCATTTGCTACTGTGAATGTAAGTGTGAATTTGTCTCCGTGTATATGTGCTCCGTCATTGACTGACGACCAGCCCAGGGTGTTGTCTTGCTTTACACCAAAGACAGCTGGGAAAGGCTCCAGCAATGGTGACCCTGAACAAGATAAATGGTACAGAAAATGAATAGGTCTTACCTAGCTTGAATGCAAAATTACTATTTAGGTTTACCATATTGGTCTCAAAATGGTAGCATTTTTCCCCCTCCTCGAAAAGGCTATGGCCTTAAATCCAAAATTCCTTATCTCAGTTCAATATAGTCGCTTGGCACCAAATTGCTAACAGATGGCACCAAAGTCATATTTTTATATTAGATATGCTTTGTCCTAAGCACAAAAAACCAGGAAGGAGGGTAAGTTTTTTTCAGGAAATAACAAATGATACATTTCCCTCCAAAACCTTGGGAATAGACACATTTGTGAATGCAAAACTGTGAATATGTCGGGATTTACTTGAGGAACTGAGTTGGGGTCAAACAGTCAATGAGTTGATCAACAGGCATCCACACCTTGACATGTAACTTCTAGGCTCCAGCCCACCATTGACCCTGAAAATGATACAAGAAAGAAAATGGGTGGATGGATGGATGGATGATGGATGGATGGATAAATGAGGTTCCATCTACCACAGAAACAGATTGCAAATGTATACATGGCAATAACGCTGAAGGTCATACCAATTTTTTCAATGCAGAAACTAAAGCAATGCTTCAACTATAAATTATTATACAGTATCCAGTTTATTGTTTTTTAAAATTATTACTTGTGTACATGGTATTGAAACTAGTCTGTGTTTATCATAATTTCAATTGCTAGATATAATGTATACCTTTATCAACATGTACAATTAAACAACATTTCACGCTCAAGATAACATTGTCATAAATGTGAAAAAGATTTCATTTACAAAACTGTTTAAAAAAAATTATGAAAATCACTCCATTGCTTTGCAAGAAATATTGTTGTTGCGCAATAGTGCGAGGAAAAATGCGACGTTGTAGTTATTTTGGGACAAGGGAGATTCTGACATGAACATGGTTCCAGACCCAATCTGAAAGCGGGATGTATCATTTATGGCCAATCTTTACAGACATTAGGTCCCCATGGCCCATGTTTGTAACACCCACGAAGACAATATAGTCGCATAGAAACACTATTAGTAGTTCAGTACAAGGCTTGCCATAGTGAAGGTAGACAATAAAACATCAGAACTAAATAAAGTAAAACAAAGATGGTTTCCAAACATGAGGACTCAAGAAAGCTAGCTCTACAAAATCGGTTCGCTATGGGAAAACTCCAATGTATACGTAACGTAACTTGCTAAATAATCTACCAGAAAGAATAAGCAAGAGACTTCAGTTCATTCTGAAACATGGGCTACTTGCAAGGCCTTTCGTCCAATCATTATTTCATTTCTATTTCTCATGACTTTTTATACACTTTGCATGTGAAAATATGTTGACAAATTTCAGGTATTTCTAACCAAATGCAGATTCTTAGTGATGTCCCTCTGTCAGATGCCATTGGCCTTATTTAGCGACGAGCTGCTCCTTTGTTTCACCCCCATGTCCACCATTATCGCTTGCTCAACAGCATCTGTCAAGGTCAGCTTGTCCTCTGCTTCATTTTCTCTGTGATAGAAATAGTTGAAATTGGAAACAATGACAGGAACAGGTAGGGCTATGGTCAGTACACCTGCAATGGCGCACAAGGTCCCGACCATTTTGCCCCCGAGGGTGATGGGACACATGTCCCCGTAGCCTACAGTAGTCATGGTCACCACCGCCCACCAGAAGCCATCCGGTATGCTGACAAACTGTGTGTTCGGCTCATCTACCTCAGCAAAGTAGATAGCACTGGAGAAAAGGATAACTCCAATAAACAGGAAGAAGATGAGTAGGCCCAGTTCTCGCATACTGGCCTTGAGGGTCTGTCCCAGGATTTGCAGCCCCTTGGAGTGACGTGACAGTTTAAATATACGAAACACCCTGACCAGACGTATAATGCGAAGGATGGCCAAAGACATATTCTGCCCGGAGCTCTCTTCAGGCTTTGTGACCAGTTCGCTCACCACGGTGACAAAATAGGGGATGATGGATACAATGTCGATGATGTTCATAAGATTGTGGAAAAATTCTCTTTTGCTCGGGCAGACCAAAAATCGGATACCAAGCTCAAAGAAGAACCAGGCAATGCAGGCGGTTTCAATCATGAAGAAGGGATCAGAGAAAACGGTGGGCATTACACTAGACGGAGCCACAGTGCTGTAAACTCCAGAGAGGTTGACAGGCTTCATGGCCGTGGGCGCAACAATGTCAGTCTCATCTCTGAATTCCGGCAGCGTTTCCATGCAGAAAATAATGATGGAAATGACAATAACAAGCACGGACACTAGCGCAACACATCGCGCCGCATTGGAGCTCTCTGGGTACTCCAGCAGCAGCCAGAATTGTCTGGAGACATCATTGTTAGGCAGCGGTATCTCAACTTCCCGAAGGAATCCTTCTTCATCACGAAACTGCTCCATGGCTTCATTTCCAAGCCCGTAAAATATTATTTCATCAGCAAACACATCCAGAGGAACGTTTGCTGGGCGTCTGACCTTGCCCCCAGACTGGTAGTAATACAAAATCCCGTCAAAGCTGGGCCGGTTACGATCAAAGAAGTATTCGTTCCTCATCGGATCAAAGTAGCCCATCCTCTTCTGAGGGTCTCCTAGCAGTGTATCTGGGAACTGGTCTAATGTTTTGAGCTGAGTCTCGAAGTGAAGCCCGGCGATGTTAATAATGACTTTTTGATCTCCATCGTCCAGCCCTCTTTTATCGACAAAAAGGTCCTCGCAACACTCCTTAGCAAGTTGGCTAAAGATTGCCTCGCTTTCCTTCATGCCTTCACTGCTTAGAAGCACCTTCCAGTTGGAGATCATACTGGAGCGACTACTTCGGCCCTCCATGCTTGGAGTTAGCATTGGGGTATGAGGTACTTCCACCGTGTGTATAAATGGAAGCGGTGTTGAAGATGAGGATTCCCATATGCACGAGGGAACGGGACTGGTGCGGCATGGCGTGCAGGTGGCAAACTGTGGGGCTCGTAGTAGGTAGTTGCCACCTGGCATGTCGGGTATGTCCATAGTAAGAGCTGTGGTCTCATCCGCATAAGCGTCCTCATCCTCGAGGCCCACGTCAAGCTCATCTGAGCTCCCAAAGTTTACCAGGGCCATGTCCATGGTGGCTCCAGTTCAGCCAAAACACAGCAAGAGGACCCAGGTTAAAATAACCCTACACAGCTAGAGGAGTGGATCATTCAGTAGATAGCAACTGATAGGCAGTCAGACAGTCATCTTTTTTTCTCTTCCACACCTGCGGAATGTGAGAGACAAAAAAATGTGTCAGTTTGACATAGAAATGGTAACATAAGTACATGTATTTGAAAACCCTCAGTGAGGCGAAATATGTTGGAGGCAAAAGATACACGTGCAAAGAGCAGAGGAAAAAAGACAAGATTTCAAATGTATTTTTTTTCTTTCGTCATGCTGTTTTTAAGGCGAGTACTGTGATGAGTCATTTTAACAGCCAACAAACATCATGCACTCAGATCAACAAGATCTTTTGTTTCGCTAAAATGCAGTGTTTTCAAAGTTTGGAGAAATGGAGCATCAGGAGCTCAAGAGGCAACCGACATATCTTAACCAGATTGTCAAATAGCTAGTGCGGGGTAAATTAATCTGTGCATATATTAGCACAGGTGAATCCTTCGAACTGCATCATGACCCCTAAGTCCATACATTTTAGGAGTGTGCAAGTGGTGCAGTGACACTGTGTGTGTGGTTTTGTAGCTTTGATTGAGAGATTGATTGTCATCAATTCCCAAAAAATAATACCAGAGTGCCCTATTTTCATAGTGAGGCGTCCATGAACGGGTGCATCTTCATTTTCATGCCAGGGGCAAGTCGAGTTGATCACATTTGGGAATTTGGCGGACCACCTTGCACCTTGCTGGGTGTTCCGGCGGATTGATCTGGTGCACCACCAGCGCCCCTGACAATTTAGTGACACAAAGTAGCGCTCGTTGTAAAAATGGGTGCATCTTCATTTTCGTGTCATCACAAGTCTAGTTTAACGTGTTTAGGATTTTGGTAGACCTCGCTATACCTCGATAGGCATTCTGGCGTATTTTAATTGTATCCTCCGGTGCACCTTAGTGACCAAAAGTAGACCAGGTTTTTGACTATCCAAAAGCATGTCTAAATTGTCACGCAGGTAGTGTAACAAGAATTAGGTGGATTTGATCAAGGTACAGGCAGACAGATTCTAAGCACTACAATTTGTGGTGAATGTGATAGTATTCATTAAGAAATATGACAACAGGGTGGCCCGGTGGTCCAGTGGTCAGCGCGTCGACCTCACAATGCAGAGGTACCGAGTTCAAGTCCAGCTCCGGCCTCCCTGTGTGGAGTTTGCATGTTCTCCCCGTGCCTGGGTGGATTTTCTCCGGATACTCCGGTTTCCTCCCACATTCCAAAAACATGCACGGCAGGTTGATTGGGCACACCAAATTGTCCCTTCGTGTGATTGTGAGCGTGAATGGTTGTTTGTCTATGAGTGCCCTGTGATTGGTTCAGGGTGGACCCTGCTTACTGCCTGAAGATGACCTGGATAGGCTCCAGCACACCCGCGCACACATACATATCAGTTGTGAAATAGGGTCTGTCCTGCAACCATACATTTTCAAAGCTTTCTGTTCTTCTGGGGCTACAGTGACCTTTTGCAGAAGGCAACTCCACAAACGCCATACTGTAGTGTGTGAACACTCTGCTAATTATAGTGCATGGAATCGCCCTAATTGTTAGCGCAAACCAGCTCAATTTCCAGGCCGAGGTGATGGGAATCAAGAATGTCTACTCATTCTGATCAAATGTAGTTTTTTTGGGGGGGGTCAATTTGATTTATGATTCATAATTCAGAAAGTCACACCGAACCTATTAATACATGGACCATGACAAGGTGTGATGAAATTATACATCCTCACACCACGTGTCTTCCATCCTTTATTTTCAACTTTTTCATGATTCATTCATTACATCCCAATATTTTAGTCAACTTCAAGATCTATGCAGTCTTGTGATTGATGAGGCTGACTCCCCATCGCTCTGCCCTGCACTGTCCGAACGGTCTTCCATCATTAGAAAGCAGGGCTCTTCTTGGCAACGGTAGAGCTTATGAATGATCAAATGTCAGATTCCAGGATGCATAAATCCCAGTGGCATACCACTTTGTCCACACGCTGTAAAACACATTGGCACGTAAGGAAGGCGACTGTGCTTTGTAACGAGAGCATGCCTGAACAAACTCCGCAAGCTCCTTGTCAACAGTGTTTAATCGCTGAGTCTTTATCTGTTTCCCACCATCATGATCTAATATTTTCTCTGCTTGTATATTTATTTTTGTAATTTGCATTACAGGAAAAAAAAATGTCACTGATCAATGACTCAAATGATCAAATTCATTTATGGGTTGCCAAGGTTTGTCAATCACAAGAATGGAAATTTAAGAACACTGACACAATTGACAAAATAATAGTTACATTTTTCACCAAACAACAGTACATTGCAGCTGGGAGTCCAATTTCATTCCAAAGAAACAGCATGACCTTGAACTTGCGGCGGGACAGCTTAAAACAGAGGTGTCACATGGGGCCCATGTGAACGCCTGGCGCTCTGTCTATTCTTGCCATTCTAATAATACACAACATTGAGGGAGAAAGCCACAAGATAATAGCATGCGCTATATGTGATGCTAATGTTCATACAAAATGAGGAGTGCAACTAAAGTGAAATACTGGGTGTAGCATCAAAAACACGGCATGGCGTGCTACTCTGAGAAACACATTTTAACCCCTGCGACTTCACCAGATGTGTGTAAAACATGAACAGATGTTCAACCAGATCTAGTTTAATGTCAAACCAACTCTTCTATCGCAGCCCAGTTAATACGGCCAAATATTTCAACTTGTGACTTATCGCTGTAGATATTACAGTTAGTCGAGTGGAATAAGGAAAAGGAATAAACAAATGTAGGTACAGCAACTCACAGATGGCCCGCAAGGGAGACCCTGACACAAATTTTCTAAAAATGCCA